>CM021100.1:284303248-284520645 GCA_007115665.2 Sequoiadendron giganteum | reverse complement strand
TCCCTTTGATTTTTCTTTTTAATCCCAAATGAAAATTATTGAGTCCTAAAACTTGAAGATAACAAGTCCTTCAGAATGAGATTATAATTTCTCCCAAAGTGTTTAAAAAAACTTGTTACAATCATGTGATAATGATTTTTATTTCATTTCCATGCTCCATGATCCTTTAAAACCTATGATACAAGCTCCAAATGTTAAATCAAGAAACAAGAAGATATGAGGGTTAGATAAATGATTAAGTATAAAAACCCTAAAAATTAGACCATGTTTCATTGTGATTTGACATTAGGTAAAAATATAAAAACTTTAACTCTATAAAAGTTGATAAACACCTACACCATTGGATAGCTTATGAAATTCTACTCCATTTAAAAAATAAAAACTCTGAAAAGGACCAAAATATGACCATTTTAAGTTTGAGTGAAAAAGAAAGAAAGCAAAGATGACACCATTTGTAAATGTGGCATTGTTTGAGGATTGAAGCGGTGCTCTAGTGAAACTAGCAGCTCTATTTGAAAAAACAGAGACCACAAATGCATTGCAATTTCCTCCAGTGGTGATTTTTGACCTCCATTGGCACTGTTGGATATGGGAGGACAAAAACCATAAAAAATAATAGAATTTGACCAAAAAATGTGTTAGTTTCTTCAAATCTGCCCTCCTTCTAGTGCTAAAATGTGAATGGATATCCTAGACCTGCACCAAAATGACAAAACAACACAAAGTTAGTTAAGAAACAAATAAAAAATACACATTCCCCATGAAATTCATTTGAATGTGAAGAACAATATAACAAAGTAAAATAACAAACAAAAGCTATGAAATCTTATTCTAAACAATCAAACCAACATCCTACGGGGGAATTGGTGCCATTTTGATGTGGAAAATGGCCCTTTCCCAATTATTTGCAAGTTTGATGATCAATGATGAATATTTGATGCTCCTTGGTGAAATTTCTCCATAACCTAGCTATGAAGATATGAAAATGGATGAAAATTCCTAAAATTGTGGATCCAAATATGAGCATGGTAATCTTACATGGATTTTGGATGATCAATATAATAGGAGAGGCCCTATATTTATAGAAGAGAATGATGGAAAGAGAGGAAAATGGATGAATGTGGGACAAAAGACCAACCAATGGGAGAAGGCGACTTGTCCACATGTGATTGGAGGAGGAATGAACATATTTTGATGAATGTGCAAATAAATGAAGTTAGGTAGAATTTGAAATTGTTGAAATGACAAGTTGGAGGGAGAAGGAAATGTAGTAAATGCCACTTGGCTCAAGACAAAGGACATGTAAGAGGCCTTTAATGCCTTGTTAGATGTACTCATCCATTTTGGAGGGATTTTTGAATTTGAGGAATATTCCCTCATTGATTCCAAGTTGAGAGAAAATATAGGAATTTATAAATCAAATAAAATGATTTATTGTGCAAGTTGTAAAATCTAGAGGATTTGACAGATTAGGTTAGGATTAATCAGGATTTGATTAATTTAGATGGAAATTAGCCGATTTGACAATTTGACTTAGATTTTTTGATTAATTTAAATCAAAGTTGAGAGGAATATGAATTTAGATTTAATTAAGTAAAGATTGATTTATTTAACTAAAAAAAATGGTGTTGGTTTTAAATCAAATAAATATAAATTTATTTAATTTAAATGAGATGACTTTAGAGATTAATTAAATAAAATGAATTATTTAATCAAAAGGAGGACTATTGGATTAACTAAACAAAATGATTTATTTAATTAATAGAAGATGATGACTTAATCAAATAAATTTGATTTATTTAATTAAAAGAGGAAATATGATGAATTTAATTAAATAAAGATCATTTAATTAAATGACTAGTAAAAGAGATGATTTAGGACAAATTAGTGTTAGTGAAATTAGGATTAGGTGCATTTATATTTTACGTGTCTACAGGTCTCATTGTTGAATATGTCAAGGGGTTTGTTTAGTACCAAAATATCAGAATACATGGACAAAGGAATCTTTTCAATAGAAAGGAGTGAAGGAACAACCAAAAATGCAAAGGTAGAAAGAAGAGAGGGGGCAAAAATTACCCGAGCCTTTGAAGCTAAATATCTTGGCAGAGCGAACTCCACTTCTTCTTATCCCCTGGAAAATGCATCGAGCTTGCCTAAGTATTAGACTCATCTCTTCTTTGTATGAGCAGAACTGGTAGATTTCGATCCTCTAGCAGCTAACACAAATGAAACCTGACCTTTGGTACCTGTCAGATTGCTTTGGGGACCTTCAAGTCCTCTTTCCTTTCATTTGGGTGCTAGTGGAAGGTGGAACTTGTGGGTCCTTCTATTTTGACCTCTTTCCTTTGTCAGGATTGTAAGGCTAAAGAGTGTAGAGCGGAAGTTCTTCTTTTTCAATCTCCTAGTCTTTATCAAGATTACTATCCTCAGTGTCAACCTCTTTATCATAAGTTTCATCAAAATTTTTATCATGTTGCTAGAGCTATCCATACATGGCATTGAGGTGCCTCATTTCTTGTTGGAACCTCCAAAATTCTGCCCTCTTTCTCTTTGACCACCCTAGGTGCTTTAACTATGTATATAGGGATCCACCTATCAAAAGTCTTGGATGATATTCCACCATTTTAACATAAAATTCAAGCCACGGTGGCCAGTTGAATGGTATACAGGCCAAGTCAATGTACAATTCTGGAATCTCTTCGATCGGGTTCATTCTTGATTCAAAATACTCTTGACTCTAGTGTCTCAAAGTTGGGAGGTGCTTTATTGAATTTTAATCCCATGTGTTGTAAATGATAACTAGGACTAGGTGTGCTAATTTATTTGTAAGAACATCTTGTTCTCTTCTTTTCATCAATGTCACTTGGCTATTGACGATAGCGAGAGGAGTTGGGTAAAGCCCTATCTTGTGCCTTTCGACATCATAGATGTCGAAAATAGTTAACTGATGGCATGCCTCCAAAGAAAAAACCCTATTTGTTACAAATTTGGGGAGCCTAAAAGGCTCCATGACAAAACCATGAAATCTGATGAATGTGAATTCATCTCCCTGAAAATAATCTACCGGGTTCTATGAGGTCTTCATCCATTGCAAGACCTCAGGAGAGAAACGTCCTAGAAGGCACAGTGACAAATCTAGGACAACTAGCCTCATAAAATGCTCTACAAACCAGTAATAATCCCATATCTTTGAAAGTAGATAGGTCTAGACTGAAATTGGCTAGTATGATGCCTTTACATCAAACCTAAATAATGATACATGCCTTTCAAGGAGCTAAAAGTTTTGGTGTAAAATCAGATGTACCAGAAAAGAAGAGTACCTGAATTTGCATTCAATGTCATAATTCCTCAACTGTTCCAATATATTTTGTGCTATTATTTCTACGAAATCATAGTATTTCTAGCTCTTTTCTTTCTTTAGCATAAAGGCCAAACCCATTTGAAAAGGATGAACTTCTCTATCATTGTTGTGACTGTAGACATAGGCCAACATTGTGAAAATGACCTAAAGATTTTCCTTGAATTTCTCGCATGATATAGGGAAAAGGACTTGACCTCCTTTCAGACTTTCCTTGGTTGCATCTTCATAAAATTCCAATTGCCTTGTTTTTGTGTTCCAGAGCTCTTCCATAGCTTCCTGTTTGAAATTCTTGATGACCCAGCTTGAAAGGATACATGACATATCCTAGATAGCTATTGCATCAATTGTAACCCTTATTTTGCTACCAACTATAACTCCTTTTTCTTTGTTGAACCTCCTAGCACATGCATTGACCAACTCTGGGCATGAGAACGTACAACATGTAACATAAATTGTGGCAAACCATAATTCCAAAACCGTGAAGCAAAACCTTCAATGCCCCCATATTTCATCATTCTTTGGAAAGCCCCCTCTCTTAGGATTTTGGGGTTTTCTACTACATTTGGGTCAAAAATGTTGTCTATAATGTCTAGCACAACCTCTTTCTTCATAGGGTCACTGCCTCTACCTATTTGGTATAGGCAACATGTTCTTCCGATGCTGGTGCATTTGCAAATGAATCTCTCCCAAAGATGTCGACATAGCCTAGTTTTTTAGATGAGGGTTAAACCTTTCTTCTAGAAGTTGATGCTTCCACCATTGTTGTACCTCAAAAATTTGTAGAGAGATTCATTAGAGAAATGACTAGCATATTTCTACTCAGAAAAAATTTACTTTTAGGTGCTTTCAATACTTCTTGCATGTACATGCATTAAAAACCCATAGTTACCCTTGGCTTACTAAATGTTGCCACTGAGGTGATACATGTGGATTTGGGATCTATGTCCATCAAGAATGCCAAAATAACCACAAGAATGGAAATAGTACATTCTCCTCATCGCCTCTTTCATAAATAAGATTTATATTTTTGGAAGGAATACATTTAGCCATGGGAAATGTGTGTAAGCAGTGTAAGGTAATTTAAAAGGATGTGCTTATTTAATTTGTCAACACTTAGCACATTGATCAACATCTTTTCATGTAAGTAAGAAAGCTAGCATTGATGACAATAATGGACACATGGTAATGATCAACATATGCGGGCATTTACTCTAGACACCCAAATTTAATTCTTAGGCATGATGAAAGTTTTTTTTTACGATTCATTTCTCACCTTCTAATTGCTTTGATATTTTTCATTACCGTCCGGTGGGCAACTAATTTTTCATTGGTCAAGCTCACTGACACAATTTTTTCTATAACTAGCTATGCCACCTTAGTGAAATATTCATCTTTAAAAGCTCTTTTTAGTTAGCAAGCCTTCTTTGTAATATCCATTTTCTAGTTTTAGCCTATTCGCTATCATGTTGTCTAGCCTAGGCACTCCCATTCAGCTCATGGCACAAAGGCCACAATACTCCTTCATGGGAAAAATTACTAGCAACGGAATTAAGTGCTTGGTGAAGAATAACAGTTGCCTAATTGTCATGGCGTTCAAGTGGGTGCTTGACAAGGACTATGTGAAGGATGAGAACTAGCTGTTTTGTAGCTCCAATGTCATTTCCTACTTTTTGGCCTCCCTTCTCGACTTGGATATATGCAAGCCTTGGATAATTACACTGTATCATGCCATGTTTGAATCTTTGTATTTGGACAAGCGTTTTGAAATTGTACAAGTGGCTATCCATGGTGGTGGTATTATGAGTACCATGGACCTTCACAGGCATGTCGACTATGGGGAGGATGTGGTCTGGCTACCTCTTCTTATTGAATTTTTAACCATAGACATCGAGAGGCATCACTTGTTGTCTCATCCTATGACCACTTTCCTTCTGAGGAAGTTTAGCATGGAGCACGTTCTTGGGCTAGATTGGAATTTTTTTTCTTCAAGTTTTTGGTGTACAATCATGGGAAGAAAAACTAAGGTCCTCGGTATGCTGAGCTTTCCTATGCTATGTCAATCCCCTTTTCCTTTTTCAAAGAATAAGAAGAAGAAGAACCCAACTAAGTGCCATTTTGACCGTGTAGCAATGGCTTGGAGGCTTTAATTTCACCATCTTTTAAAATGCCTCCTTCTTTTTGTCCTTTTACACTATAATCCTTTTTGGGTTTGTTCTAAAAAGCTTCAAGCTTCTTGAAGCCTTGGACTCATAGTATATATTTTTAGAAACCAAGATCAGACATGCAAACCAAAAAGGCCTTCCATAGAAGAGAAAAACAATAAAAAGAAAGAGCTTTGCATGAAGATGTGCAAATTGATATATTCAGAATTAAGAAATTATATGAGATGATTTTCTTTATAAAAGAAATGTATGCAAACCTAATGTTGACCTACAAACAACTCAACAATATAAAGCTTAATTATTAATTAAGTAAACTAATTATTACCTAATAAAAAACTAATTAAACTTAATAAATTGAAATTAAATAATTAATTACACCAACACCCTCCCTTAAGTGAAACTTAGGGAGACTAAAAAAACATGCACCTAAAACTAAGATGAATGCAAGAAAGCATGAATGGGTCCCAACAACAAGGCCTAATCAGGTACCCATGTACAAATGTAATGAAAGAGTAAGAGAAAGAGGAGATCCCTAGTGGGACAAACCCCCCCCCCCTCAATGAGATGACCTGCTATAGAGAAGCACCGGAAGAGCACTATGAAGTAACACTAGAACCTGAATTCAACAAGCAAGGAAAGATACTTCTGTTTACAAAAAACCATAGAAGAATCATAATAATGCAACAACAGAACCGATGCCATGGAACACTCAAAAAATCCAAATGGGAACAACCCTGGAATCTATGAAGCAATAGTAGATAAAATGATGATAAAATCTGGAAGCCGCGTATCTCGATGCTGATGCCAAACTCTTCCATGGGAACAAGTACCATAAAGAATCTAGAACATTAACCACAAATTTAGTGGCCCTCAAACTGAGATGGATCCAATGCAAATCATTAACCATAGGCTCTCAATTTGAAGTGTGAACTTATATGAATTTGATATGTGTCAAGCTAAGACAAAAAGTGGCAAAAAGAAACTAAGAAACCAGATACAACCCATGTGAGTTATCATAAAAAGAAGAAGATGAAGATAAAAGTGAATGCACACTCTAATAAGATTATTATGCAAGAAACCCCCCTGATGGAACTTTATATCAATTCATTTATTACAATACCCAATGATTGCAAAAGGAGACAATGCTAAAACATGCATAAATGAGAGAAAATACAAACCTAGAGCATGAAAACAAAAATATAGTGGATGCAAAAGAAAAATTTTACATCTTCCTTCCTCATAAAAATGGACCTCAAATCTATGTAGAGTATTGAACCAACTTTCCAATGCCATAAGAATGGCGAAAAAAGGATCACCGAGTCAAAAGATATGCCCTTCGAAGTGAAAACAACAACATCTGAGTTCAAGGACCTGCAAAATAAAATTGGAGAAAAATATGAAAAAATTACCTCCACTAATAGAATGGTCTCAGAACAAGCTTTCCAATGGTATCTCGTTTGTGAAAAAACAACTCCGTACACAAACGTTATGCCCAATTTGGTGAAAGTGCTCCAATTTGGCCAATAAGGCCTGCAGGCAGCCTAGGGGGCTGAAATAATTTCTGCCCTTGGTCTTGTGCGCGACTAGGGGCTAGTAGGAAGGGGCCTGGGGTGGAGCCCCTAGTCATCCATATGATTGAAGTTGGTGCTGAGGGGCCGACCAAGGGTTGGGCGCATAGCGCTCGGTCCCCCATATGATTGACGGTTTGTGCAAAGGCCCGTGGGGGCTGAACTCAGGCTGGCGGCCGATTTGTGGCGCCGCTGGTCTATGTGATCAGTGGGTGGCTGCCTGGTGTCTACCTAAGGATGGAGCCATTTATAACTTGAGGCACTGACGCGACATCCAGAAAAAACACCTTTTTTTTTGATTTTTTGTGCCTCGTAACACGTGTTGGGGAGACCATACGACCTCCCTGGCAAAATTTGTTTTGCCTCAAAAATCAACTGCTCCAAAATCGACAAAATGACAAGTGTTCTTAAGGTTTTTGGCTGCTGAAAACACGATGGTGACCTCCGTTTGTGCCAAAAATCGATAAACCTCCAGAGCTTCCAAAAAATCACCGAACTTGAAACCCTCGTAGATCTGGCACATGATGACCAAAATCTACAAAATAAAAGCCAATCCTGACTTTTTCCAGCGTTCTAAATCTAATGGTGAAACCCGATCTGATCCAAAATGCTGCATAGATGAACTCAAGGTATGAAACCCTCAAGGAATCCTGAACGAACTCTGCAATGATTTTCTCAAAAATCTGAGAAGGGGCTGCATATCAAGGCTCTGATACCATGTTAGAAACCAAGATCAGACATGCAAACCAAAAAGGCCATCCACAGAAGAGAAAAACAATAAAAAGAAAGAGATTTGCATGAAGATGTTCAAATTGATATATTCAGAATTAAGAAATTAAATGAGATGATTTGCTTTATAAAAGAAATGTATGCAACCCTAATGTTGACCTAAAAACAACTCAACAATATAAAGCTTACTTATTAATTAAGTAAACTAATTATTATCTAAGAAAAACCTAAGTAAATTTAATAAAGTGCAATTAAATAATTAATTACACCAACATATATTATAAATTTTCAATAAATAATATATAAAATATGTTTTTGCTTCTTCTTTTTATTCTAATGGCTTATTTATAAAACTAAAATAAAAAACATATTTTATAATTTTTTTTACATATGGTACATAACTGTGAATTTTTTAAAAATAAAATACACACTTTAATGGAATAATTTTAGATGAATACCATTTACCAGTATATACAAAACATTTCCTTCTATATCTTCTAGCTCATGTGCATTCTTTTCCCTGCATGCGCTGATGCAGAAGGGACCCTTTCATATAGCTTCAAATTTTGCATGTTGCCCTATTTTTGCGACAAAATCATCATATTTTAACACTAGGATCCCTTCCCTAAAATCTAGGTTAGTGGAATTTTTATCAAACCACCATTTAACTATCTATTGGTGATTGATCATGGCTTCATAAGATTTTTCCTATTTTTCTTCGAGGTTTAGGAGTTCTACTAACCTTACTTCCATCTCACTATTTTGATCGATTTTCGAAGCCTTTATCAATTGTAGCACAAAAATTTCTATAGAGAAAAGTAAAACCACCTATAAATTTTTTGTATACTAGCTCATAAGGAGAAGCCTTCAAGATTTGTTTGGGTGTAATTCTATCAACCCAAAGAGCAGCTCGTAAGTGCTTGTGCCACTCCCTTTATCTTTCTGACCCGATGCACTTGATTAACCTAATTAGGTTTTTGTTGGTTGATTTTGCTAGCCCGTTTCCTTGCAAGTAATAATTTGATGAAGTCTTGAGATAGGACCCATGCTTGAGAGAAAAATGTGAAATTTAATATCCCACAAAATCTCACACGTTGTCGGATATGACAGTTTTTGGTGAACCAAACCTCGCTACTAGCTCTTCAAGAAAGTTGGTAATTTTGATTTCTATAGCATTGTTTAGAGCAATAGCTTCCATCCATCTTGTAAAATAGTTAGTTGCCGTAGTATCCACTTATGAATATTCTAGAAATAGGATTTATCATCTAAAGAAATCTAAACCCCATTGAGCAAAGGGCTCCTTGGTTACAATCGGGTTCAGGGGCATGGCAAAATTCTTCCACTTGCCAACAAAATATTGGCATTGAGTGCATTTTCATACCAAATGGTGTGCCTCAGAGAACATAGAAGGTCAATAATATCCTACCCACATTATTTTTAAAGTGATAGTCTTGGGAGAAAAATGCCCACCCTCAGAACTACTATGAAATTCATTGAAAAATCTTTCCGTGAGTGACTTATTTAAGCATCGAAGTAGGACACTGTAATAATTTATTTTAAAAAATATGCCTTCAATTAGTACATACCTGGTGCCTTGTAGTCAGTAATATCACCTTTTGTGAGGTGGAATGTTGGTTAGGTATGACCTATTTTGCATATACCACGTTCGATCCATCACCTATGACTCGTCTGATTCAAGCTAATTTCTATAGACCTGATCAATCTCTTCCTTCACTAAGGAGCTCAATTCCTGTACAAGATATTCACATAGACCTCTTCCCAAAACCAACTTGGTTGGTCTAATATCCACATCATATTATAGTATCTTGGTGATCCAATTGGCTCTTTTCTTAGTTATTTCACCTTCAATGATGTACTCCTGAACATTGGGATGGGTGATGAGAATGGTAATTCTGTTGGCTGATACTAGGTGTCAAAATTTGTTTAGGCTCTTAACAATAGAAAAATCCCATTTCTTGACAAAGTTGTACCTAGCCTAATATCATTTTAGAGTCTTGGATTGGAATGTAATGGGATTCTCTCCGCTATTGTCTTCATCCTTTTGAGTGAATACCGAAGCTATGTTGTATTGGACATTTTAGATGTAGAGAAAAAAATCCTTGGAGAAGTTTGGGTTAGCTAACACTGGGGCTACGAAGATGGCTTACTTTATCCATTTGAAAGATGTCTTGCCTTCGAGAGTCCATTTGAATATTAGATTCTTTTTAAGAATCAATGTAATGGGTCTCATAATGCTTGTGAAGTTTGCAATGAATTGGCTAACAAAATTAATCTTCCCCAAAAAATATTGTAGCCCCTTTTGGTTAAGTAGAAGTGGTAACACCATTATAGATTTCACCCTTTCGGGATCTATCACTATTCCCTCCATCGATACCATGAAGCCAAGTAGCTTTCCTTGGGGTACTCCAAAAACAATATTTTTAGGATTTAAGGAAATCCTGAACTATTGACACTTTTGGAAAACCTTCTCCATATGATCAAAGTGATCATCCTTTGATTTTGAAAAGAATGTTAGGTCATATAGATATATTAAAATAATCTGATTTATTAAACCATTGAAAGCAATATCCATCACTCATTGAAAATTCATACCAAAATTGGAGAGTTCGAAGGGAATTTTTGCGTATGTGAATGTTCCCCACTTAGTGGTGAACACCATCTTATTTTGATCTCCCTCTTTGACATATACCTAGTTATAAACTTAAAAACCATTGAGCACAAAGATCATTTTTGATTTGGCCACAATTTTCAGAATCTACTCCATTGATGGCAAAGGGTAATGATATTTCAGTGAGGCTTTGTTCAAGTCCCTGAAGTCTACATAGAGTTGGATATCACCATTCTTTTTCTAAATTGGAGCTAGATTAAGCATCCAAGTAGAATTATTAATAGGGTATATGATCCTTGATTCAATTAATTTAGTGAGTTCTTGGGCCATCAATGCTTTGGCCTTCAGATTGAATGGCCTTTTTTTTTGTTAGGTAGGTTTTGAACCCTCATCTAAGTCAATAATATGCTATATTATGTCAGGATCATATCCCATGAGATTGTCATAGGTCCAAGCTATGACCCCATTATACCTAGAACATAACCCTTTTAAAATTTGTTTGTTTTTTGGAGGAACGTCCCTACTAACTTTTAATTTTTTGTTGTTTTCAACATCGATATCTTCATAGTCTTTCTCATCAACATTGAACCTTTGTTTGCTATTTCTTCCATCCTCTCAATTGAAAATATTTTCAAGAGAGATCAACCCTCAAGGAAGCTTGTTTCCTTTTAACTAGATTACTTTCTCTTTAGAGGTTTCGACTTTGGGTTGTGAATGGTCGAGAACCTTTACTAATTTTTGTAAAAAAGCAACGATTTGAACATGATCCTCAAATACTTTCCAATTCTCATCATTGTTGGGAATTGTTCATTAGATGATGATCTATACTATATTATGCTTCATTACTGAGTTAGAAATTGGTTTAAACTGCGAACCGATCGAATCCATTTGATCAACAACCTCATTCTAAGAACACGAGATAACCTGAATGTTAAAAGCCTCAAAATTCTCAATCAGATCCCATATTCTGTGTCCATATGACTTCATTCTTATATTTTTGGTAGCCACTTGCCCATGGATTTATCTCACAACCAACTCTAAATCTCTGAATGCCCATACTCTTTTTGTACCCATCCATTTTGTGAGGAGCAAACCATGGACCAAGGATTCATATTTCACATTATTATTTAAGCATGGAAATTGGAAACGAAATGCCTCAAGGGCGTCTATTCTTGTTGAGGATACTAGTCGAACACTTGCTCCATAACTAGCTTTGAATATGGCATCATCAAAATATAATTTCCATAGATTGTTGTCGCCCTGGCCATTATGCTCTTCTCACTCTTATCAACTTGGGGAAGACTTGATCATCATTGAAGATCACATAGGTGCCGAACCTAGTAGCATGAAAGTTTTCGTATTGGTCAGAATCAATGAATTAGTCAAGGAGGACCTCCTCTTCGGGGGTCCGATTGCTCATATCTTCCTTGTCTTCCAACATTTCTACACAATACTTCTCCCTTTATGAGAATGATTTATGCGTTGCTTCAAAGAATATGAATTCATTATCCACTATGTGTTCTAGATGAAAGGATTCAAATAGGATCTTCATCTTTGCTCCATGCTTGATTCTCAATATCAGGTGAGACCAATCGAGCATTAAATATCTACCAAACTTTGATGTAAAGTCCCTTGAGAGGCACATCTTGAATACCAGGGGAATGCCTATCATAACTACCTCTTGTGTGACCATTTGGCTTGGACATTAGAAGAGACTAAAAGATAGATCCTTGATGTGGCTGACGATCAAAAATTTCTTCCCATCTAATTACATGATTCCTTTCTTGAGAGGATCATATTCGAGTTTTAGGGCGTCAACCACTTGTTTAGGCATGACCGTTGTACTAGCCCCCGAATCAATCATGTTGTTATGCAAAATCGTATCTCCTACAATAAGTTAAAAATAATGGCATGGAATTTGGATTTCTTACCTCTTTCTCTTTTTCTTTTCCCTCAATGTTCACATAATCTATGGTTTTTGAAAGTTGGGGTCCCGATGCGAGCCCTTTGTCTTTATTTTGATTGTGTGGTGGAGTCATCTCTATCTATGACATTTGTTCTTCCTTTTTTAATGCTTCTTGGAGCAATATATTTTTTTGAGGAATGGATATTACATCCCACAAGGAAATGTTAGTGGGTTCCTTCTTTAATTGTTTTACTACTTTGAGCATCCCAAGGGGTGGGGTCTTTGGTTTGAATGGTGGTATCTCCCTTGCCTTCGGGAGGAGCCAATCCAATGCAAGAAGATTCAATGTTTTTCCCATATTCTTCTCTATCAATGATTGAGTTTGCAACTACTGAGTAGGTCACGTGATGGCTTGTAAAGCTTTTTTTTCTTGTGGCTATGGTTGACATAATTGCAGACACGATAAAGCTTGTTGTACATATTCTCTAGTGAGCCTTCTTTTAGACCTCATTTTGTAGTCTGAATGTACTTGTGGGGCATTATTCGTCAGAGCATCATTCATGAATATTGCATCCTCTTCCTCCAACCATGAGAAAAGTGCTTGGTCTAGTGTGATATCCAACTCTTGTTCTAAAGACATTCCTTGTGTTTGCGCTCAGAATCAAGAATTCTCCATTTTTGTAGATTGATATTCTTTCGTACTTGAGAATATGCCTTGGCTTCTCTGATCTGCTATTTTCTATTGCAGGTTCCCCCTTAAGAAACTTTGAGGCATATGACTATCATTACATGAGAAGCACCATGCATTCTTGTCGTATGCCAAGTTATTCTAGCCTAGGACTAAATCCTTGCTTGGACTACTCTTGACAGTTTGAAGTGGCATGGTCACCAAGAATATCTAGTTTGCAGATGTTGATTGCTGACCTCCTCCCTTTGAGGCTCCTTGGTATTTATTTTTCTAATAAGATGGACTTCCTCCTTGATAGGTCTATGTGGATTTCTTTGGGGGTGCTGCTTTTTGTCATTAGATGAGGACTAGGTCATTAACAAATGACTATATGAGACTCTTCATATCATTGATGTCTACCACTAGTGAATAGAAACCCAATATGCTTGGCTGTGTAGTGGGGTATACGTACATAGATGGTGGTGCAGCTGATGTAGTTGCTTGTGGAGTAGGGGTGCTTGGAGTAATTTATTCTTGAGAACTACCAAATATTTTCATAAATATTGGCATTGGCGGGCATGGAAAAATATTCTCGACATCGATTAGACTTTTCTCTATGTGTACAACCAAATCATATACATCAAACAGAGTATCTCCTCCTATAGAGGTTATCATGACTGTGATGTCTGAATTCAAATAGTTTAGGTAAAACATAAATGACATCTCAACTAGAGGTTGGGTAGTCACAAGAATCCTTTGCCAAGTTTTGTGGAACCTGGTGTTGAAGTCGCTCATGAATTATTGTGGGGCCCTTTTGATGGTGATTAATTAATGCAGTAGTGAGGAGCAATCTCCTTTTTTTGAGAAGCGTTTGAAAAACCTCTCTTTGAGCTAATCCCAAGAGCAGATCAAACCAAAAACCATAGACCTATACCAATCCTAATCTTTTCCTTTGAAATATGTAGCCAACAACCTAAGAGAAATATTTTCCTCTACTATGCTATGTACTTTTTATACCTCCGCTATATCTTGGAGATGTTTGAAGGGGGTTTTAAACTATTCCCCAAAACAATTGGGATGAATTTGAGGGAATTGGTGGGTATAGTGGGCCATATGTCTAGGGGCGTAGGTGGTTGTAGTGGACTACCACTATCCTAGGTTACAAAATTTCTTTGAGTGAGGGCAAATATATGAGCCATTGCAAATAGATTCCCATTAATTAGGCATATGGGTATTCAAATTTGAAAAGGTCAGCCTCCAGGCAGGGTAGATAAAGCTTTGGATCTTGGGCTCTTGCTTCTTGCCCTATTTCTCCTTATAGGTGATATGGAACCTGTAAGTCTTATTCTCCTTGATACTGAGGTAGGTAACTAGGAGTATTGGAAATGGCCTTTTGAGGATGCCCTTGTTTGGATTTTGGGTATGAAAGTTTTTATCCTCTTTCCTTAGTCTTATTTTAGAAAAATTCATCCCACCAAGCATGCCATAAAAATAACTGTTTATCATAAAATCTTGTGCCTCTCCAATAGTCTTATGGGAAATTGAGCGAGTGGGGGACTAATTTGCGCCTCACTGAATACCTCTAAGATTTTTATAGAAAACCATCTTTTCTTTATGTTGGGAGAAAAGGTAGAAGGAAATGCAAACAAAAAAATGGAAATGGAAATGCACCAAAGCTTTTACAACATTTCAAACCTCAACTTATTTCCTATGAATGATACAAAAGACACAAAATGCCACAAACCCTTCATTGTTGGGAAGAGAACAAACAAAAAAGCTAAGTAATTTAGTACAATGTAGTCTTTCAAATATCCCCATGGGAAGCATCCATTAAAGTTTAATCAAACATAACAAATTTTCAAAAGTTAATAGAAATACCTAGAAATTGCAAAAAACCCTTCCTCTTTTTATGACATAATATGAAAAATAACAACTCTTAAAGAAAGAAAAAAATTTCAACAAACATAATACAATTTCCAAAATATATCATTCAACATGGAAGCTTACAACATGAAAATTAGCTACCCAAACTATCAAAGTAAGCTTGACACAATGTTTTTAAAATGAACACAAATATAAAGAAGGAACTTGACAAAGGCCATAATATGCATAGTTTCAAAGATTTCTTCTAAATAGATTGAACTTCAATATCAAATGAATTGAAAAACAAAGGTTAGATTCCAATCCGATGATAGTTCAAGTTAAAAATATATAACATGCTAGAGAATAGCAACCTTCTATCAATTTCAACTTCTAAAAAATATCTCTAAAAACTAAGGAAAGCTAAATAACTTTCAAAACTAACTTTAGGAAAAAGTTCTTTGCATATGTTGCCAACCCCTATTTATAGCTGGAGGAAGAGAACATCGCCACCAACATCCTAGAAATAGAAACTACTAGATGCCCACACCTGATAGCCCAAGATACGATCTTAGATCTTTATTAGATCACAACAATCTTTGCTCATTAAGTCCTAACTGCTTTATTAATGACTTAGATATTTAGCAAAGATTGCAATCTGAAAACAATTGAATCTAACACAACCTGAATTTTTTTTGATTGATCAAACATACAGATTGATGACATTGACTCAAAGGTTCCATCCTAAAGATAAGACATCCACAAGATAATACATCCACCTCCTTTCGACAAACTCCACTTGAAGAGACCCTTCCGCAAAAATAAAAAAAACTACTTGGATGAATAGATGACGTGTCGAGTGGGTAGGTAATATCAAAACTAAGAGAATAAATTTGAGAAAAACCCCGACAAGACGGCATGTGTCTTAGCCTGCATCCAAAGAGAAAAGCGATATACAAAAGATGCATAACCACTACATGGTGCATTGCACACTTTTTGAAGTAGTCTTCTTTTCTTTAAGCATTGTCTCTTTTCAAATCTGAAAAGGTAAAAGCCGAAAATCCAAAAGATTTAAAACAAAGATTTTTTTTCTTTATAGGTATCAAAGCAAGTTTGTGAGTCCTTGGGAGAGAGGGCATTCCTTGTGGTGAATAGATCATCAACTTGTGACCACTTGTAATTTTTTTCAATTGAGAATTGATAGTGAGGTAGTTGAGACCTTGTAGCCAAATCATCAAATTGAGGTAGTTGTATTGGATCTAAGGAGAGAGATGCCACTAAGAAGAGTGCTTACTATGGCAAATCTTGCTAGATGAATGGATGAAATATTAGAGATGATGAGAGAAATGGGAGTTTGATTGGATGCTATAGACATGTAAAAAGGGCTTAACACATAACACACATCCTATACTACATTTTTCCATTATTAGCATCACTTTCATTATCACTATTGCATTTTTCTTCATTAAAGTTGTATTATTAATCCCATTTTAACATCATTTACATCATTAACCCTATTTTCCTCTATTAATTAGATAATATCAAACTGTTTAATTAATTCACCATGTCATCACTTAATTTAACCTTATTGCTTTTGATTAATTAAATAAACACAAATTATTTAATTATGTGGCTAAGATACCTTATTCATCTAAGTTAGTTAAATAGTTATCATTAATTATTTAATTAAGCTATTTTCCCTTCTCCAAATTCGAATAATTAAATCAATTATTCAATTTCCCCAAAATTCACTCAACATGGTCAATTAATAAATATACCTTTATTTATTAAAGTCAAATACAACTTTCACGTTCCTCTCAAACATTAATTAATTATTAAATTAATTAAAATATCCTCACATATCTTGATTGAATAAATCATGTCCATTGATTTCTCAATCTAATTTCCCAATCCCATCAATTACTCTATTCCCAATAAAAACTCAATATAATCTCTCCAATCCCACTAATAATTTTATCCAATTCCACAGATTATCCAATTAAATCCCTTAATTGGATCAATCAAATGAATTAACTAATCAATCTATTTCCTCTCAACGATCTTCAATCATTGATCTTGATCTTTCATTGTTGCATCTTTATTGTTCATCTAAAAATCATAAGTCTATAAAATAACCTTCATCCTTCTCATAATTTCATCAAGAGAATTTGTAAAAAGGTCATGCCAAATTGACTATTGAAGAAAATTGAGAAAAAATATAATTGCATACTAGATCATCATTTTTATCATGCTTTTGCAATCGTGGAGGCTTCATGTTGAATCAAGAAATTCAACATCCATCTTCAACACAAATACACTCAACCATGGGTTGGTATGATTGTAGTTTTTGAATTCATTGTGTGTTTCATTCATTTATATTAACCTTGCTTGTTTGGATTCTTAAGCTTTGCAATTACATTTCATGGGTAAGTGGGTCTTGTTATCTTATTTTTAATTGATTTGAATTCATTTCATTGTTACTAAATCTATTGATCCATATTCCCCTTACACATTCTTGCACACCCAGTGGGACCTAGGTCCTTAAATCTAATGTTTTCATTAAGTTTTGTGAGAAATTGCAGGTTTTGGGTTGCTATCATCTTTTATAGCAATCACTTTTTCTAACTAGGATGTTATTTTCTTAAAATCTAAATGCGATTGTCACTATTGTTTTTTCACGGTTGTTCTAAATCTAGTTTTTATTGACCTAAACCTGGCCACTATTATTGAGAAAGAAAACTATTGTCCTTTTTGTTTTGTAGGTTTTTGACTTTGTGTATTTGGACTGTCATTCGAGAGCCGCTATCATCTTGAATATAACCACTATTGTATTATATTATTGTCACTATCATCTAAAAGAGCCACTGCCATACTAGGTATAGAGTTTCTATTGTAGGTAATATGATCACTATTGTATTATTTTTAGGGTTTGTGTTAGTTTTGCAAACTTTCTTGGATTCACAGTGTATCTAACCCTAACTACTTGTTGTTTTTTGTGTTTTGTGAGATTGCTTGACATTTTTGGTGCAACTCTTGTAGTGTGATGGCATATTTTTATTAAAAGTATTAATATTTTTTCTTGTAGGATTGACGAACGGTCCAAGACTCTTAATTTTCAAGCAGTTGTATGGATGTTTTTAGTTCTTTAAAACATTAACATTTGGTTCTTTAAAATGATTTTATTTTCTTTTGGTGCACTAAAATTGAACAATACAACTTGAACACTTTGATTTGGTACACTAAAATTGGACAATAGAACTTGAACGCTTTGATTTGGTGCTTTAAAACAAATACATTTTCTCTTGGTGCATTGAAATTGAACAATACAACTTGAACACTTTGATTTGTTGCATTAAAATTTACCAACAATCTTCACATTTCATTTTGGTGTCTAAAATTGAACATTTTATTTGGGCTTAAAATCTGATTGGAATGACAAAAAATTGGTTTATGGTATTTTGTATGAATGTTTGAAGTCTCAAATATTCAAAGTTGTTGCTTTTAAAACACAAATTTTTATTTATAAACACCTCATTTGGGATTAAAATCAAATTGTAATGAATTATCCACTATGTCTACCATGATTGGAAAGTGAAGTGCTCATCCTCTCCCCCACGTCTTTTGACGATCTTGGATGATGAGAAAAACTTTGGGCTCTTTGCATTTTTCTATATTATTCCCCTTTTAGATTAGTCTTGCCTATGAGACACATCCCAAAAGGATAACTCAAAGGCGATCCAAATTGGGTTTTCCCATGAATCGCTATATAAATAAGTTAAGGAAAAATCTAAGATTTAATTAATGAGTACCTTGCCAAAAATTCCATTCAGAAAGGGGAGGTACCCAAGTGGTATATAGCACCCTTAGTAGGATTGGTTAAAGCCTTAACTGGCTTACTGGATTGCAAGGCATCAATTCCTCGAGCAATTACTAAACACCTTATTGTAGTTACCCACCTTATTGATTGATCGTGTGTTGGTGACATTTTTAGTGCAAGGGATGCCTACTGCACCCTAAAGTTTTTAATCACCATATGAACTCCCTTGAGATGAGACACAAATCCTTGGCTTAGCATAAGCTACTTGTAGCTTTCCAAGGAAAGGGTGATTTGGGTTATCCTTCCATGCTAGGAATCCCCTATTTGTCTGCTCTCACAAAGACAAAAGTGTATAAACCCCTTTGGGTGTCCCTACCCTTGAGTTGAAGGAGATTCCAAGTTGTGGGCTTGAAAGTGTTACCATTGGATTTGAACTTAGGGATACAAATTCTTGAAATGTTTTCAATGTGTTATTGCTAGTGTAAGCTGGGCTAGTTTTGGCCTGTCAACATTCAAAATATTATGATTGATTCGTACACTTTGTTTGCTATGTTTTATCACTTTCTATATCTCAAAAATATTATCTCAGTCATTAGACCAAAAAAACATCAAAACTTGCAAACTTATCAAACAAACTGCCATCAAAAAACTGAAAACTGTTGAAATAGAGTCACCACTATTAAATTTTGTCACTACTGTCTCAGAACTTTACCACTATTGTTACAAAATATTACTGTGGTTGACCTAATATCTTCTCGCTATTTTTCATTTGATTTCTATTGCTGTATACACCTAAAATTGGTTTTGAGAATTAATTAATTATTAAACCTTTTAATTTGTCAACTTATAAATAAATTCTAAATTTATTTATATTATTCATTTTATAATTCTTCTATCTTGAATCATATTATTCTAATCTTAATTAAATAAAAAAATTTAAATAGTTTTTATTTATTTAATTAACTTCTTATTAAATTTAAATTCTAAATTTGAATTTAGTCACATGTCTACTAATTTTTCCACCTTCCACCTCATCATGTTTCTCAACAGACTGAATATTTCAAATATTTAATTTGGGCTTTATCCTCAACAAATTCCAAACAACTTTGGGACACTTGGATTTCTCCTCCATTTGAGTCTCCTTGACACTTGGTAGATTGTTCTACTAAAGAGAACACTCTCCTTCATTCTCTCTAACCTCTTCACTTTCGATCATCGATCTCTCTAGATTAAATCCAAACTGTTGGTTGCTGCCACATCAGTTTATACCTCAGAAAATCTATAAATACAACCTCATTCTACAGAAAAAATGGATCCCATCTTGAGCAATCTTACCCTGCAAAATTTTCATTAGAGAATTTGTGAGCATTTAGCATTTGAGATTTTATGAATTAGCATTTAGAAGCAATTAGTTTAATCATGGCTCTAGCATTAGTTGCATGCTAATTACTATAGTTTCATTACATCATTATCATATAATAGTCTCCATTTTCATACAGTATCATAGCGTCATTATCATATCCATCATATAGCTTAGAAATCAATCATGTTTGGAATAGATTCTTGCATTTTCTAGCATCTCATTCTTCGGGTTGTCATTCTAAAGGTCATAGTGCACAAACAATCTGAGAGAAATTATGATTTAATGAATCCTTAGAGATAGAGAATAACAGGATGAATTTAGAGAATTTTTTTGTTTCAATTCAATTAGATTGTTATTTGAATTCTCTAATATAATGTTTCATTGGTGTTTTTTTTTAGCTTTAATTTTCTTGTTCACATTTTTAACATCACACATAAATTGGGTGCCCACCGTGGGGCCTAGCCCCATTTTTATTAATGTTTTCTAGAAAGTTTGTTTATAGATCTTTAGATGTGAATTTCTATGTAGCACACCTATGGTTTCTTCCAGTGCATTCAAAACATATTTCAATGCATCTAGGCCTTGTTTCAATGCATCAAGATCATCTTTAAGTGCATCAAGATCATCTTTCAACGCATTCACTAGTTCTTTTAGTGCATTTAGTAGTTATTTTGGTGCATTCAGTAGATCTTTCAGTGCATTTAGTAGTTCTTTTAGTGCATCTACTTGATCTTTTAACACATATGGTCTCTATTATAACACAACTAGTTTTCTTTATAGGATTTCAAAATTCTGGAAATTGATCCATATTTTTTGTGTTATAGGTGCTCAAATATGCTTATCAAAGTGAATATCTAAGACTAATAATGGTGTTTGTAGGGGATGGAGTTATTGTTTTCATTTGATTAAAATAGGCACCTAGTTAATTAAGAGGATTAATGAACACCATGTACTCTATGCTTGTAAAGTGATAGGCCTATGCTCTCCCCTTCACTGGGTGACTAGAATGCTAGACCCATTCTTTCTTTTTTTGCATTAGCACCTTTAGAAGGCCTGTCATAATGGGAAAAATTACTCACCCTATGGGAATGACCTAAGTGTGAACAATTAAAGCCAAGTTTTCCAACCCACTATAGTAAAAAGTGAATCTGAGGAAACTCACATTCAATAGTAGTATGCAAGATAACCATCCCCAAAGCATTTTTTCTAAAGGTTGGGAGGTCTCTTGAAGGAGTTTATCATTTAACGCATTAAACATAAACCCTTACTAAGAAATTTAAGTGTAGAAGCCAGCCGAGTCATTCTATGAACATTTTTAATATTCACAGTGCAAGGGGAGGGAAGAATATGCCCCCAAGATACTCATCATATAATTATCAGGTATTTTTTGCCAAAAGTGGAGGATTCAACTTTGGTTAAGACCTGGGAAGGAAAAAACACGGGCGCCCTCTAGGGGGTGACACGACTGTGTGAGCTAACATAGTTCTAAGATGTGGCCTATGATATTATTAATGATCCTTGACATTAGGAGTGTCTGATCTATTTTATCTTATTTTATACCTATGGAAATCAAAGGAATCAAACTAGATTCTTGAACATACACTTAATGTTTAGATCCTAGGCTTGAAACAACTATTTTAAAACTTACTGTTGTGTTTGAAATCATTACTCAAGAATTCATCCAACAAAAAACACTTAATTCACATGGTCCCCAAACAAGAAAACCAGACCAAATCATTGTTAAGAAGATCTTTCATCTAGAAAAAACCCAATTCATTGAGTTGAAAACAAGAAAATATGATAAACTTAAAAAAATGATGACCATTTCTAATTTGGCGCATCCAGTCTCTATTCCAGCACACCTATCTAATCTTTTGGCGCATCCAGTCTCTATTTTGACACATTTAGTCCACCTTCTAGCATATTTATTCCATCTTTCGACACATTTCCTTCATATTTTAGCGCATTTAGCTCATATTCTGGCACATGTGGTTTATGTTTTAGCACATCCATCATATCTTTCAATGTATTTAAGCCATATTCTGGTGCATTTGTCCCATCTTCCAATGCATCTGCAAATCTATCCAGAGCTAATTTGAACATCTATCACCAAACCTTTTAACACATAAACCCTCTATTTTAGCACATCTAAGGAACAACCTAGTGCATCCAGACCCCGTTCTAGCGCATCTAGTTAATTCACAAACAAAGAGATATTTTCAGAATCCATCTGAAAGTTTGAACGACATTCAAGGATCCTTTTTAGAATATAATCATTCCTTAGTCATAAAACTGCTTTAAACTTGAAGAAACTAGTCTTTTCAAGTGAAATTATTTAACTAAACTAATATCTACCACCTTAAAGTGCCTAAAATCATCACACATCTCTGATTGTTAAGCTAAGTTTCATCATTAGTATCTGTCATCCTTCATCATGAAACAAAACTGTATAATCCGATTCACCTTAGTCTCAATAATATTTATCTTTCTATTTGAACTTAGGCATATCCTTGGCACTTCTCAAACAAATATCAAAGTCTAGTAAATATTTAATACTTGTATGCCCGTTTTAACAAGATCACAAAAACAAAAACTTAGAGAAAAGGAAGCAGAAATCCAAAACATCATGGAAGAGGCTGCAGAAAACCCATTTCAAAATTTTTACCAAACTAAAAATGAGGGAATAATTGATGAAGACATTCAACAAGCTCAACAAGATCCAAAATTTCACCAATTCATAGAAAAGATTCTAGAAAAAGATGGAGAGAAATATTTTTTGATGTTGGCAAACCAAGGTTTAAAACTACCAATTGATTTTGATGTCAACCAATTGAAAGCAACTCCTAAAAGAACATAAAATAATCCATCAAACACAGACCTAATGGCTTCTTTAACTCACCAAATGCAAAATCTTCAATAAAAAATTCAAGACATGCAAAGAGGAACAACAAACAAATATTTTTTGTAAGATATCTGTCCTTATCCATTTGATAGAAATATGAACATGACACCTTCTCCAACAAAAAATACATCAGCCAAGTTCAATGTTTTTTAATTTTTTCAAAGGTTAAATGAGAAGCCCAAATCTAAGTCCTCAAACACAAATAACATTGAGCAATCCTATCATGTCATGCACCTATCTTCATCCAACATAAGCCAAAATAAACCTCATGATTATTTCACCCAAGTTAATGATTCCATCCAACCACCCTCTCCTATCATATCCTCTACATCCAATGATACCAAAATTCCACAAGCCCTTCCAATATTTGACCAAGATCCTATCTCTCAAGAAACTTATGATGATCCACTCATGTTATTATTCACCCACGATGATTCCCTTCCATCTCAAGAGAAAATAATCCTTCCAAGTCCTTATTCCACCTCATCTAATGAATCCACACAATCTCATGGTCCCATTACATCCCAAGAGCATGATAGTTCTTCCATCCCATCTAATGATGCCCTACCATTTGATGATCAAGATATGTTTTCTAAAAAAATCTCATGATTATCTTCCTCATCAAGATCAGGATATGTATTCCATACTTCATGATGATTCCATACCTAATAAAGAGCAAGCTACTCCATCTCCTCCACCTAATGATTCTTTTCCTAGTCAAGATCAAAATACTCCCTTATCCTCTTGTCAAGATCCTATCACACCTATTCAAGCTATCCATGAACCCCACACCTATAGAATGGGATCCTCCACCTTTATGAACTTTGGTTTACTTCCAACACCTATCCTTTCTTCCATATCATATCCTCCTCGGAATGGACTCGCATCTTGATTTATAAAAAATATGTATCCCATTGGTAAAAGAATGTGTCAAAGTATGAACTACAAAGGCAAAGGATT
The DNA here is from genome assembly GCA_007115665.2 of Sequoiadendron giganteum. Classification (NCBI taxonomy): domain Eukaryota; kingdom Viridiplantae; phylum Streptophyta; class Pinopsida; order Cupressales; family Cupressaceae; genus Sequoiadendron; species Sequoiadendron giganteum. The sequence continues at coordinate 284,496,721 of CM021100.1, read as the reverse complement.
AGGCCTTCATGAACAAGGTATCCTAGAACCTCTTTTTGTTCAAGAAAACCCATATTACCATGGCCTTGGTTATATACCTAAGTGTCCTAGTCCATCAAACCTTCCATACCATATCCTCTATCATGAATATTATCCTATATTGTGGGGAATCTTATTTATTCAATTGGTCATCTCATTCCATCTTAAGTGTCCTAGAAAATTAAAAAAAAACAATTTTTTTTCCAAAAATCCAAAAAACCAAAATATTTCCAAAATTCAAAAGAAAATCAATAAATCATATGCTTTCACAATAAATAGTTGTTTCTCATTGGGGGAAAAATACTGAACTCATTGGGGGAGATATGCTTTGAGCTTAATACAATGGACAAACAACAGTTAGACAACACAACAAACACAACAATCACACTGAAAATCAACATTGAACATCGATCATAAATTTTAAAAATTAATCATCCAAATCAACAATAAGATCAGTCAAACACTAAATCTAAAAGGATGATGTTCTTATGAATCATGGTCCTATTACTTTAGCATGAATTTTCAACTATTGTATATTGATTTTCGTTATCATTTCTTCAAAGAAACTCGAGGATGTCATGAAATAGAGAAGCTAAGATGGAGTATGATATTTTTCTTTATTTGCTGTCTGTGAGTTGATCATTACTACTATGTAAATTGTCATGATAGGTGCTCTACAAATTATCGTCGATGACATTCCGGATTTGCATTGGAAAAGAATTAACTCCTTTCTATTTACACAAGAAATGCTCAAGTCATCTCGGTTCAATTATACCTAGATGCTTGTGTTAACTTGCAATATCAAAAATCATGGAAGTAGTACTCAGGTCATCATGGTCTAATTATACCATTGATTTTTGTACTCACTTTCAACATTTCAAAAGCTCAATGATGATAAAAGCATGATAAATCGGCTGATACAATGACAAAATTGCATATTTTTATTTGCATGGTTAGATAGATTGCATCCATATTAGTTTTTGCATTGGTAGTTTTAGATTTTGCCAAGGCTGGATTTTTTTTCAAAATGATGTTATCTATCTCATTAATGGATTGAGTATATTTGATATTAACAAAAATAAGATCATTCACATATATTTTGCATAAACATTGTCATATCATGCATACATTTAAAAGGTATCATCATACATCCATCTGTGCATTGGATCATATATATTTGTATTTGAAAATATACAAAAATAATTGGCATTACATCTCATGCATCCCATATAGAATAAAAGTATCATACATAGAAAACATATAAAATCATGATCCATATATAACCATCATTACATTATCATAAACATTTCATTATCACATCCATACACATAATCATGACATAATCATAAAAACATCACATGGCATATAGAACATAAATCAAATGTATCCATTATAAGCATCCACCATAATATCATATGGACAATGCATAGATCAATAGTATCCATTGCATATCATATATAATCTCAAAATAAATGTCAAGTATAAAATGATATCATAAAATATGGAGAGATTCATCATGACAATGTGGCAGAATAATCATCAAGTCCTCAACTGATTAATGTATACATCATCAAATGTCAATATGGAAAATGGAAACATGAGAGCTATGTGGTGCTCCCCCTAGATGTTGTAAATCTCTCTGAACCTCCTGTTGCACCTCCTGATGGCCCTACATTTGGATCCCTGCCTAGTGGATCTCTCGAAGGTGGCCTGATAACACCTCTACTAGTCATCTGTGAATGATTGTGACCTGATCTAGCACTCCTAAAATAGGCATAATTGACCCACTTCTCTGAAGAAACTTCCTCATGCTACCTTCCCCTATAATACTCTGCCTCTTGAGTGACACTTGTAACCTCTCGAAGCATATCCCCTATGGTGGTACCCTTGACTACTCTCTGTAAATGCTCAACTAGAGTCTCTGCCTGCTCACATCTCTACCTCAGAGTATCTCTCTCTATTGTTAGAGAGGTGATCTGTGCTTCTGTTTGAGCTAGTACCTATGTCTATGCCTGTATCTATGTCTAGGCCTATGCTAATTTCCCTTATAAGGTCCGCAACTATGTCTGTAAGGCTGATATCTAAGTTTTTTGTTGATTAGAGGGCAAATGAATTTGAATATGCTACAATGCTACAAAAACTATGGAACTCCTCCTTTGAGCCACTCTCACATCCAATACTGGCCCACTACCTCCACCACCTCCACCATCTTCATCACCTCCATCATCTCCATCCATACCATCTCTCTCCTCCCCATCCCCATCCCCATATCCTCCATCTCTCCTCTATCTAGGTGCATGAGGTGGTGCCCTATCATCATTATCCAATGCTAGCACTAGCTCCTCTGGATTGGATATCCTTATGAATGGATGGGTAAAGAAATACCGTGCATAATCATCTATCATCAAGGCATCAACAATCTCAAGATGGTAATCCCATATCTGTTCCTGTAATCCAAAACACTCCTGATAGGTAACATCCTATGATAAGGAGGGCCCCCACTCTGGAATGTCCTATTTTCAGGGTGATCCCACAATAATGGGTTACACGTTTTGGCCAAACTTGACATTGAAATCAACATTTTTCATCAGATCTTCACTTCTGTTCGCCTATAGAAGCTAAACCATTAAGAATTTGAAGATGAAGAAAAATACTGATTTGTGATATTTTGTGTTGAGAATCTAATTATATTTAAAAACAATTTTTTTTTTTGAATTATTTTATGTAGTTTTTATTAACTTATTTTTTTTACTAAACATCATTTTCAAAAACTGATGCTTACTTTCAGCTCCATAATTTTTTTTATAGAAAGCATATAATTCTATTTTTTTAAATACAGTGTTTTCACACCATTATCTAGTGGATGGATATTTTTTCATAATTTTTTGTTGCATATATATATTTTAATTAATTTTCTAATTCAGAGTAATTATAATTTGGATATATTATATTTTCAGCTGGATAATTTTTTTTGTATTCATTTGAATTAAATTATTCTTTTTTTGTTGGAATAAGGACATCAATAACTAGTGTACATGAATTTTTAATAATTTTTTTCTCTCTTTTCCTATTTTTTCGTATGTGTGAAATAAAGACCTCGATGTTCATTGAAAAACCTATATTCACAAGAAATAAAATTAAATATATTTAAAATAATTTTTGGGAAGCTTATAATAAGGAATACATGTTTACAAAAAATAAATTTTAAATAAATTAATTTGATCCCCTAAAAGGTAAATCAAAAGTGGTTTTTTATCAGCATTTTGATAGGTGTAGAGGAGACTCCATTATAGGTATGGTTTAAAACTAGTGGCTTTCTATCCAAGGGGGTTTGATCAAACCCTCTTTAATTAAAACCCTTAAAATGGAACCTTTTTAAGGCTTAAATCATTATATTTTCTAAAAATATGTGATTTCAGCAAAAATCAGGATGTCCCAAAAAGTGTAACCCATTATTGTGGTAGCACTCGTCATCAAGCATATGAGGCAACTCCCTGGGGAATAACCTATGATTTTAAATACTATTGAAGAACCCTCATCACCAAAAATATCTCAAAAAAATAGGGTGTCCACCCAATCAAGTATCTAGAAGAAAAAACATAAGGCATCTCAGCGTCATCATCTGACCATTGCTCACAATCCAAATATGGCCACCAAGTAATTGTCTCTAGATCATCTAATAATTGGCACCATTACTCTTATTTTCCTAGCTTATACTGGACAATTGGACCTATGTATCTGAAAAGATAAGGCCTCCCAACAAGATGATCTCTATCTACAACAGGTCGAGTGACAACTATATGCTCCCACACCCAAATATGTAGTAATGTAACCCCTTTCGATAGACTAGTAGATCCCAAATAAACTAGTTGATGAAGATCATGATATAAATGAGAAAGAATGCAAGATCCCTAGGCATATTTGGTATCTTGTGTGATCATGATCTCTAGAATCCAACCCCATCCAACTGATAGTCTCTTTGATCTACGGTCGGGACAAAGAAAACCTCTGATGAATCTAGCTAGCACACATGGTAATGGATGATATAGTGCAACCATCTCTCACAATGGGATCTCATATCCGCTAAAATAATTGTCATGGAATATCCTTCATATTGCATCAATACCTCCCTACTTAGTATGATCGTACACAACCAGCTCACAAACAACAAGAATCCCTAAGATATGATACACATCCTCTGGCATGACTATCATCTCACCAGTGGCTAAATGAAATGTGTTGTGGTCACTATTCCACCTCTCAACCAAAGTAGTTAGAAGTCCCTTGTTAATCCTATATTGAGACATGTCGATCATGGAAGTCAACCCACATTGCACAATCAAATCTAAATTAACCTGCACCAGCTGCAGAATCATGTCCCATGTCTTTGGGAATCGCTCTTGAGATTGAAGAATCCTAAAATCATTCTAAAATCATACCATATCATAAATCAACAATATTATCAATCAATATCAATCAACCTATCAATCTAATCAGCTCTAATAATATTTTGATCAAATCTTGTGAGCATCTATCATTGATCCTCACCTATCATGAGGTTAATCATCATTATCCTATCATTGATCCTCACCTATCATGAGGTCAATCATCATCATCCTATCATTGATTCTCAGCTATCATGAGATCAATCATCTATCAACATCATCAAATAACATCAACGCATTGGATGACATGATCAACAATCATCAAAATCAAGGAGAATAATCAAAATTAAAAAAAAAACGTAAATGTGCTAGAACAATGCTTCTATGCGCTAAAAACATGGATGCACTATAAGACTTCATAAATGCGTTAAAATAGTACCTGAATACACCATAACATTTACCAAATGCACTATTTCATTGCACCTATGTGCTAAATCAATCAATGCGCTAATTTTTTTCATTAATGCGCTAATCTATCACTTCTATGTGCTAAATAACCTAATTCACTAAAACATTGACTTGATGCGCTATAGAATATCCTCTATGCACTATTTTACCATATGTGCTACAACCTTGACTATATGCGCTAGAAAATTGACTCTACACGCTAAAATTCTGTATGCGCTAGAATAGTAACCTAATGACTAAAGCGGGTACTGGATGCACTAAAATCCTAAAAACTGAATTTCAAATGTGAAAAATGTGGGAAAAACACATTTCAAATTTAACGAAGAGGTTTCTCGGGGTATGTATCAAAGGTCCATACGCGATCAAGCAGTTATGGCGTCGAACTCGCTTGAATCGTCAGGTTTGATAAGGGATCACCATTTTTGCTCAAACTTGCTAATTTTCTCAATCAATTCACTCTCCAAAATGCAAATGACTTGGATGAGCTTATTTACTTCCTTTTTACCTTTTTAAGGTGGTAATTAAGTGGGATTGATTTTATTTTTCAAGAAGGGCCTTAATTAATCAATTAATCAAAGTGATAGGTTCAACATTATTTTTTGGGAGACAAATCATCCCAACATAATAAAATTTGGAAATCATCAAAAACTCATAAAATCCTATTTTTTTTTTTAAATTCTTTGATTTATCTCTCGAGGGCATATACCCATCATCACTCAAAAATCCATTGTCTGAGGCATATCAAATGTTTATTGACACCATCAATAAATTTTTCTTTGAAGTAATGTGTAAACACATCACTTCAAAGAGGAGAAAAATGTATACACCTAAAATTGGTCTGGAGAATTAATTAATTAAATAGAAGTTATTTAATTAATAAACCTTTTAATTTGTCTACTTATAAATAAATTCTAAATTTATTTATACAGTTCATTTTCTAATTCTTCTATCTTAAATCATATTCTTCTAATCTTAATTAAATAAAAAAATTTAAATAGTTTGTTTTATTTAATTAACTTCTTCTTATTAAATTTAAATTTTAAATTTGAATTTAGTCACATGTATACTAATTTTTCCACCTTCCACCTCATCATGTGCCTCAATAAATTGAATATTTCAAATATTTAATTTGGGCTTTATCCTCAAAATATTCTAAACAACTTTGCGACACTTGGCTTTCTCCTCTATTTGATTCTCCTTCACACTTGGCAGGTTGTTCTACTAAAGGGAACACTCTCCTTGATTCTCTCTAACCTCTTCACTTTTGACCATCGATCTCCCCATATTAAATCCAGACCATTGGTTTCTGCCACATCAGTTTATGCCTTGGAAAATCTATAAATACAACCTCATTCTACAACAAAAAGGGATCCCATCTTGAGCAATCTTATTCTGCAGAATTTTCATTAGAGAATTTATGAGAATTTAGCATTTGAGCATTTATCAATTAGCATTTAGAAGCAATTAGTTTAATCATGGATCTAGCATTAGCTGCATCCTAATTACTATAGTTTTATTACATCATTATCATAGCATAGTCTCCATTTTCATACAATATGATATCATCATTATCATATCCATCATATAGCTTAGAAATCAATCATGTAAGAATATATTCTTGCATTTTCCAGCATCTCATTCTTTAGGTTGTCATTCTAAAGGTCATAGTGCACAAACAATCTAAGAGAAATTATGATTTAATGAATCCTTGGAGATAGAGAACAATGGGATGGATTTAGATAATTTGTTTCTTTCAATTCAATTAGATTGTTATTTGAATTCTCCAATATAATGTTTCATTGGTGTGTTGTTTTTTAGCTTTAATTTTCTTATTCACATTTTTAACATCACATAATTGCTATCACTGGTTACATGACAATCACTGTCAAAATAAATTCACTTCTGTAAAATTTTCTATAGTTGTCCTAAAAAAAACTACTATTTTCCTAAAATATATTATTGCTATTGTCTTGGATAGAAGCCACTATGATCTTACTTGCAGGAATATCTCAAAATTTGTCACAAAATGATTTCAAAATATTGGCCTAGAAAAACCTTATTTAGATATCAAAGAGAATTATCATCACCTATCAGTCACAATTTAACATCACCATCCTACACTTTGGATTTGGTTTACATAGGGTTCATAACTACCATTGTTTTGACACAATGTCAAAATCAAACTTGCACCATATTCTGTCAACAACCAAACACCAACCTAGTCTTAGACACATATCAAACACACAAAATCAAACCATCATCTTGCTATTATTTTACAACAACCTTTACTTGCAACCTCATAGCTAGTTGAAGTAAAGAAATCATCATATCCTCTAAGACATAGCAAAAACATCAATTTGAGTCTTGTGAACTTTTATGTTCTAAACTAGAATTAAATAAACACATAAAACATCCACTCATATATTATCCTATGGTTCAAACATCCAACATAATAGCATCATTTATCAAACAACACCCAAAATCAACTCATTTCCTCATCATAGGGTTGAGTAGAAAAATCTTACCATCCAACATCAAAATTGATCATCCAACTATCCCAACATCAATCCATAAAAAAAAACCAATTTTTTTTGTCCAAAAGTTATACACACATCCCCTTTGTACATTATTTTATCAAACAAGATCTCAAATCAAAACATCATCCCATTTCCATTTTTTTATCTCAAACTTACCAAGGTCTTTTGAGTTCATTTATGTCTAGAATGAGATCTCAACATAAAAAGAAAATGGAATCCAACAAAATCAAATCTAGTTTACCAGACACCAATACCAAAAACAAGGAATCTCAACCATGGGGTTACGATCCTAAAAGACACTCATTTCCCAAAGAACAACCAACATTCAAGGCTCAAAAAAATCAACCACCTAGTGCTGCTGACATTCACTTTAAAAATCAAGACAAATTTGCTAGGCAACAAAATGAACCTCTTAATCCCATAGATATGATCATAGAGGAATACGATAGTGATAAGGAAATGATTGACGAAGTACTTTCAAAACACTCGTAAGATCCTAAAATGTAGAAATTATTAGACAAAATTATTAGGAAGGATCCAAACACATATTTCCTCAAACTAGCACAAAGTGGTGCCAAGCTACCTAAATTTTTTAACATTGAAATTATTAAGGATCCCAACCTCATTCCTTTGGGAAACCAATCAATGGTGAGAAAAATATCCAAAGCAACAATAGATCCCAAGATACCACCTTTTTTTCTTAAAAGCACCTATTAATGATCAATATTTCTCATAAAATGCGGAGAATCCATTATATAGACACCATTCACAAATTGAACAAGTTGTGGTAGCTCAAAATGCTTAAGAAAATACAAACCTCTTGAAAAGTAAAAACATGCCACCACAAAACATGGAAACTAATACAATAAGACCCAACATATAGAAGACATCTTGGAACACCGAACAACAAGGTCCTAAAATTACTGTGCAAAACATGGGAGATCCTCCACCAAGACCACAACAACATGTAGTAAAACAACAAGGAAATGAACCTTTGTAACCACAAATACATGTTAAAAACCCACCTCAAGGACAATGCATGTATCAAAAACCACCACAAGATCAAAGCATGTACCAAGGGAATGTTGAAAATCAAACTCAATACATGCATCAACAATAATAATATGATCCTAGCATATAATATCAATATGGATCATTGTCTATGAAAAATCCTCAACATCAAACGAACATCTCAACACCACCAAATGTCAATACCCAACATCTAATGTAAATTCAACCACTACTAAACACACAAATTCAAAATCAAGCACCCGATCCTCCACAACACAACAATGGTGCACAACAACCTCTATCACAATATCAAACCTACACACCTCAACAAAAACACAACAAAATTCAACAACAACACAAAATGCCTCAACAACAAAGTATACTTCAACACAAAATACTCCAACAACAACACAAAATACCTCAACAACAACACAACATACCTCAACAACAACACAACATACCTCAACAACAACATCATACCCTCAATCCACACAACACACACATCGGTCCTCAAGGACCCCATCCATCATCCTACACTCATAATATGGCCCAAGGGATGTCATATATATACACCCGACAATATAATTCACACAAATTTGCAAGGAAACAAGGTTTTAACATATCTCTTTATAAAATGAACACACCAAGTGATGATATAACCTTAAAAATCCAAAATATAAACCAAAGAATATCAAAAATTCAAATTGAAAAACCAAAGAAGAGTTACACTCTACAAAACATATGTCCATATCCCTTTGATTGTTCCATATCCATGATACCTTTCCCTAAGAACTTTGAAATAATTTTTTTTGGCAAATAAGGGGAAAGAGGAGATCCATTAGAATAGGTACGAGAATTATTGGTAGCTTGCATGGATGTATAATAGAATGACACGTATTTAATGAGGCTTTTTCCATGAAGTCTCAGTGGTCTCACTATTGAGTGGTTCTCTCATCTACTACTTGGTATCAAAACTTTTGATGAGTTGTTAGATAAATTTGTTAACCCCTTTTCATACAACATAGAGCAAGACATAACAATCCCTGACCTATAAAAAATTAAACAAAGCTAAGGTGAATCATTTGCTTCATATCTATAGATATGGAGACACAAGGCTAGTAAATGTAAGTATCCCATTCTCGAGAAACAAATCGTGGAAATATTTATTGCTAACATTAAGTAGATATTAGCTACCAACTCACTATGTTATGTCGTAGTAGTTTTGAAGAAACCAAATAAAAAGGTCTACTCATTGAAAGAGCTCTCATAGCAAGATGAGTCATTAAAATCTATAACAATAAATACCAACCTTCTAGTTATAATAAAAAACCTAAGTTATTAGAAAAAATAAGAACATTACCAATGGTGGAATGGTTGATGCAAAATTTGTGCGAAACATGAAACCTCCTAGAAATCCATAGAATAATGTCCAAGCAGCTCAAGCGAACTACTCTCAAAATAATGCATAAAACAACTAGCTTACATATCCTTAAAAAAGCCAATAGAATAACCAACAAACAAATCAAGGTCAAGATTATCCAAAGAGGGCCACCAAGGAAAAATAATTAAACTAGGAGAAAATTCACCCCATTGGGAGAAAATCTTGAGGTAATTATGCACAAACTCATACAAAAGAACCTTATTAGACTTCATAATCTAGATAGTTTTTTTATGACAAACCAAAATTTAAACCCCCTTGATACGATAAGAATGATCTATGTGAATTCCATAAGATCAAGGGTCACATAACAATTAACTACATGAAGCTTAAAAACATCGTACAAGACTTGATAGAAAAAGGAGAGGTCAACATTGAACATTGCCCTATGTCCTTTGGTAATAGAGACATGGGAATATACAATTATCCAATCCTTGATCATTCTAGGGGAACTGAAAAAGGTAAGGGACAAGATTAGTGAAAAGCTAACTTCACCTACTATGAAGTTGTAGGAAACATTTGTCAAGATGATTGAAATATCAATTTCATAACCATACTAGGAAAAATCCTCAAATGTAATGTGACTACATGAAGAGGGAAAGTCATGATCCAAGTAGCCCCACTTCTAGACAAAGTCATCATCAAGCCAATGACTATAGTATTGTAGACCAACTGAAGAAAACTCTAGCACTAATCTCTATCCTTGAGATTTTAAAGTTATCACCTGCACATAAAGAGATCCTGGAGAAAGCTCTCATTGAATATTTAGTGCCTAAAGATCTTAACATTGATCAATTTCAAGCTATGGTTGGTACCATCACTTCACCCCATCACTTGTTATACTCTGAAAAAGACCTTCCCCAAAGATTCTTCCATAATCAAACATTGTATCTCAAGGTCTGTGTCCATAAACACAAGATCAAGAGAGTCCTAATAGATGGAGGTGCAAGCTTAAACATGTGTACCCTAAAAATGGTAGAGTAGTTGGGATATTATAATGATGTGATTAATAAGAAAAAAGTATCACCATAAGGGCTTATGATTCAATGAAGATAAAATTTGAGGGCATAATAAGACTACCAATTCAAGTGGGGCCAATAATAGAAGACAAAACTTGTTAGATACTGGATCTTAAATTAACCTATAACCTTCTCTTGGAATGTTTATGGATCCATGCAATGCAAGAGGTCCCTTCAACCTTTCATTAGTGCTTAAAATTTCCTTATAATTACAAGGAAGTTATAGTATACACCAATATAGAACCCTTCCATTATTGCACAAAATTGGAGGAGAAGTACAAGACACTGCTTCAAATACCTAGTAATGACATATCATTCCACTAATTTTACTATCTCGATCCAACATCACTTGCTTCATCCTCAAATCCATCTACATCAATTGATCCTCCAAAATCTGAACTCAAGATCCAAGTGCTTGACAAGGGTTGTAGAGAATACCATTTCAAACAATCATTTTACATTGGAGATCTTCCCCCATCACCAAAATCCTATGGGACACCAAAGGAAATAAAACATATTCAAGTTGTCACCTATGAAGCAAACCTACTACTATCTTCACCAAGTGGGGAGATATGAAGGATGGAATGATATTAAAAGAGGACCTTTCATCATGGCTCTATAAATAAGAACAAGAGAAACATAAACAACTATATCCCCTTCATGTGGATATTAAAAATATAAGGTTATCAAATTTCAAGAAATATGGGATACAGTGGAAAAGGTGACCTTGGTCTAAATGAACAAGGTATAAGATAATCCATTATAATGAAAAAACATAAGAAGAACATGGAGCTAGGTTATGGTTCGATATATGTGATTACCCCAATCATTGAAACTACCTCTTTTTAGGAAATAGCTCCTTCTATCGACATTGAGACATCAGATAATACTATACTGAAAAAGATTTCAAAAAATGGGAATGGTAATCTTGCACCTCTAGTGACTATGAACTAGATACCCTCTGGGAACTTGATAACTCTACTATCCTTACCTTTACCAAATCCTCCATAAGATTTTCCAATAGCGATGGTAACCTACCCTTACTTCACCCATAGTTGATCGATTGGGATCAACAACATCATGCAATTGTGTGGAACTATTTTAGAACAATGAAGCTATTGCTGAGTTCATGGGAATTCAACATGGTATGCTACAAAGAGATCATGATGTTGATTTTTTCGTAGAACTAGAACAAGGAGCATACTTTGGAGAGGAGATTGCATCCTCCAATCACAAAATTGAAATGAAAAAATCTAAAATCAATATGAGATCCCTTAGGGAAACCACAATGTGGCTCTATCAGATCATGAAAGAGGAAAAATAAAGGACGTATCTAAGGGTGAAAATAGGGTGAAAACCTCTCTGAGGAACCCAAATATGGAGGATTCAATCTCCCCATCACAGAGTATCAAGAAAAATTGATATCCTTGGTTGAAGGTTATGAACCTATCAATGTTGGAATAAAAAAGGCACCTAAGGTAACATATTATGCAACTTCCTTAGATTATGAGGAAAATGTCAACTTCTCAACATTCATCAATGAACATAAGATCAAATTCACCTGGACATATGTAGATATGTGTGGACTGGATCTAGCTTTAGTGGTACACCATCCAATGATATTCCTTGCATCAAAACTAGTTAAACAAAAACATCACAAGATGCACCCACAGATAGCACTTTTATTCAAGGTGGAGCTTTTTAAACTACAAGATGTTGCATTCATCAGACATATAAACTATCTTGAGTGAATATTCGACCTCATACCAGTGTCGAAACCCACCGGGGGCATATGGATCTATGCAAATTTAAGATATATTAATAAATCATACCCTAAGGATGACTCCCCCCTTCCCAACATTGACATAATAGTGGATCTAATTGTTGGTAATGAAATTATTTCACTAATGAATGGATTTCTTGGGTACAAATAGATAAAGATAGCCCCTAAAGATCAACACAAAACAAATTTTACCTATGCTTGGGTAAATTTTTGTTGCAAATTTATTCCATTAATCTTGAAGAATGCAGGAGCCACATATCAAAAAGAAATGACTACCATATTCTAGGACATGTTGCACATCACCATGTATGACTATGTAGATGATATATTGGATAAATTAGTCATAAGACATGAACAGTTGGATAACTTAGCTAGGATATTTGACAGACTAGAGGAATATAACTTGCATATAAATTTGAAGAAATGTGTGTTTGAAATAACATCTAGGAAACTATTGGGATACATTGTATCCAGAAGAGGTATCAAGGTGGATCTTGCTAAGGTTAAGGCTATCCTAGAAATTCCTCCCTCGAGAATATTGAAACAACTATGCAGTGTATAAGGCAAGCTCCAATTTATTAGAAAGTTTATTGCATAATTAACATACAGATGTTATCCATTCACACACTTGCTCCACAAATATGTAACATTCAAATGGGATGAAAGGTGTGATCAAAATTTTCAATAGGTAAAGGAATATTTTCTCACTCCCTCGCTATTGATGCCTCCAATTTAGGATAAAGAAATGATTTTATATGTAACCACAACAACAATAGATTTGGGAGGTTTATTGACAAAATTTGATGAATAGAATAAAGAATGAGTAGTTTACTAAATTATTCATACCCTAGTTGGCTATGAGTTTAATTATACACCCATTGAATGAGCATGTTTACCAGTTGTCTTCACAACATATAAGTTAAGGAATTACATGTTAAATAGAAAAATCAAATTGATATCTATGATCTAGACCCCTTAAAATATCTATTGGTAAAAGAAAATCTTATAGGAAGAATAGCTAAGTGGGTCATGATACTTAGTGAATTCGACATAGAATATGTCAACATGAAAGACATCAAGGGTTAGGTGATAGGAGATTAGTTAGAAAAAGTGCCTATTGAAGACCATCAACCACTCATAGAAAAGTTTCCAAACGAGATCATCATACTAACAACTCAGTAAACCTGTTAGACTATGTACTTCAACGGATCCTATACTTAGCATGGCTCAAGGGCTAGTATCCTATTTCTCACACCACAAGGAGATAGTATACCGAAAGCATATAGGATTGATTTACCCTTTACAAACAATATATCCAAGTATGAAGCACTGATTATTGGATTAAAAATGGCCATGGAATGGTAAATTAAAGAACTAAAAGTTTATGGTGATTCCTAATTGGTCATAAGGTAGGTCAACAATGAATACCAAACTAAAGACGACGAGATAATTTCATACAAGAAATAATTTTTGGTTGCCATATTTGAATAGATCCCAAGAGTTAGCAATAAAGAAGTTGATGCTATGACCACTATTGGTTCACTCCTTGACATACCTAAGAATGTTCCTAGATATGAATTCCTCAATGAGTAGTTGTTGATACCAACATTTGATATCTCAGAGTCTAAACTTGTATGTGATGTTGTTGGTCTTAAATTTCCTTGGTATGAAGATACATTTTACTATATCTAACACATAATCATACCACCCCACCTAACAACTATTCAAAAGAAAACCTTTGTCTATATGACTTCCTAATTTACCATCCTTGGAGATACCTTATATTGCCAAAGTATCGATGGTATGTTACTCCAATGTCTCAACACAGAAGAAACGTGAACTACCTTACAAGAGGTACACAAAGGTTCTTGTAGATCCCATGCTAGTAGGCCTAACCTAATCTAGAAGTTGCTATGAATAAGGTACTAATGGCCATCAATGGAGCAAGAAGAAATTCATTTTTCCAATTAGTGTTGTTAATGCCAACAACATGAAGATCTCATACACACACCTGCACAAGAGTTGCATCTTATCACCACTCCATGACCTTCTCTTAGTGGGAACTAGAATTAATAAGAAATATATCACCGACCTCATCCAACGAATAAAAATTCATCATCACTACTACAAATTAATTTACAAAGTAAATAGAGGCTATTCCTTTGACTTATATCATAGGGAAAATAATAGCTAAGTTCATTCTTAACTATTTAATCTACCGAGATGGTACCCCACAAAATATATCATAATAGATAATGGAAATCCCTTTAAGAACCAAAATGTCCATGATATCTACTCAAGATTCTCTATCCAACACTACTTTTCAACCCCATATTATCCCCAAGGAAATGGCAAGGCCTAAGCATCCAATACGACCATCCTAAATTTTTTAGAGAAATTTGTTAGTGACGTTGACTGTGACTAGAACCTATAGCTAAAACCAACCTTATGGGCTTATAGAACCAAAATTAAGAAACCTACAAGTGTGACTCTATTTTCCTTGATCTACTTATCCAAGTCAATACTACCTATAGAGGTTTAAATCCCATCCCTAAGAGTACCATTGAAGGATCTTTTTAGCAACAAAGAGTATCAGGTATCCAGATTCAATGAGCTTGAACTTCTAGATGAAATATGATTGAGTGCATTGAACTAACTATAGGATTATCAAAATTAGCTCAAGCGAAGCTACAATAAGAAAATAAAAAACAAAAAAATTTCATGTTGGTGACTTGGTCCTGAAGGAAAATAAAAAAATCCCGTTGAATCAAGATGGAAAAGGTAATTTTGAACCAAACTGGCTAGGTCCTTATATCGTTACAGTAAGATATGCCTCTGCAGCATGTCAGTTGGATACATTAGGTGGAGAACCTCTAAATGAACCTCTTAAGATCAATCATCTCAAGAAGTTATACACCTAAGAATATCAGAATATCCCAAGCAAAAAAGAAAAATAATTTCAAAAAGTCAAAAATCAAGGAGAAAAGTAAAGATAAATAAAACATCTTTTAAGTGAAAACAACCTTGTGGCACTTCTAGGATAGGTACCATAGTGAAAATTTGGTAAAAAAGCACTATGTTTGAATAAGACTTGCATCATCATCCATCAACACTATCTATCTACTATCACATCCACTCCTCCCATCCCATAATAAACTGTGCACCCAAACATGACTCGATAACTAATCATGTTGTTGAACCTAGTTGCACCATCTCTATTCACTATCCATTTTATCTACCTATCCTTAATAAAATGCAATCCTATTCTCAACTGGGGGAAACCTCCTGAACTTGGTAGCAGATTGGATCCTTGTTCATCCCATCGCTTGTGGAAAACTATAAAAAAATAATAATTTTTTTTAGAAATGTAACAAAAATAAAAAAGCATCCAAACAATCGTCAGTCTAAAACAAAGATGTAAAACACAAAATCCCAAAACATTGTAGGCTATCTTCGAATGAGTCACATCAAGTCAATACAGTTGATCTATTTTGTCTCTGAGCTTGTAGGAAAGACCATCATCGATGAGCCATCGAGGAACTAGGTTAGTCCCTTTAGGTGTCCCTCATGGTCTTTAAACTTGGTCAAAAGTCCAAAAAAATTCAAATATCTTATCAAAATCCAAAAACATTTGTAAAGAGTCAGAAAACTCTAAAAATAGTGTCACTCAAATATAGTCAAACTACATCATCTCTTAGCTTGCACGTAGGCAAGGCCATCATTGATTAGCCATAGAGGCACTAGGTCAATCCCTTTAAGTGTCCCTCTTGGTCTTTAAACTTGGTTGAAAATCTAAAAACATTCAAAAATTGTATCAAAATCCAAAAAATATTTATAAGAAGTTAGAAAAATTCAAAAATAGTGTCACTCAAATACAATCAAACTTTGATGTCTTTGAGCTTGCATGTAGGAAAGAACATCATCAAAGAGCCCCCAGGGCACTAGGTCAGTCCCTTTAGGCCCCTATTTGTCTCAAAATCTCTTGAACACAACAAGAACAACATCAAAAAACAAAAACAATTTTTGTTTTTTTCAAAAATCCTATCTCCATTATCACATATCCACAATAAAATTTCCATCCATAATAAACATCCATCGCCTTCAACCTTTGAAAAAAATAATCGACAAGTAAACATTAGAATGCAAAACTACTAAGAAAAAAATCATAAAGACTTGATCATCATTATAATAAAATAATACTTTAAAAGTATTCAATACCCTACCTTTTGAGAATCATCATCAACATCTTGACATACATCTTAATGGATAAAATATTCCTACAGTAGACAACATTTATGTCAAGCGATACAACAACATTATTTATCTTTTATGATCTTATCTTTTTTTGGATTTATCTTATTGTTACATTCCCAGGATCTCTCGAGGATGTCCATAAGGATGTAGAGAGGAAGTAATGCGACATGGATCATTGATTTTTTGTATTTTCTATTTGTTAGATATTTTTTGTAAAAATACCACGGTGAATACTTGCTTTGTTCTATGCATGGAAGACATTTTGGAATAGTTTGCATAGTGGTTGCATATTAGGTACTCCATACCTTTCTATGTAACTACTCTGAAAATGTTTTGAAACTTCTTACCCATGTACTCTAACAAAGTTTCCATATGTTTGGTATGAGAAAAATAACTCCTTATTTGCGAAGTCAAAGTCCACACAATAGATGTAAAGACACCTTGGTCATTAATACCTTGGTGCATCATGTCTATTTGCTACATCAATAAGGATTACTAAAAACCTAATTAGTCCTCTAGATGAAAGAAAAATAAACTCATCAATGCATATAATCACATATCATCAACAAATAAAATCAATCATATCATCAATCATCTCATCAAAACATGTCAACATAATCATAATCGATAAGATATTCAGAAAATTAGATCAATCGTCTAACAATTCTATCTATCTATCTCCAATCATACTAAGATATCTTCTAACTAACATCTACATCCTGCATCAAAAATTCATTAGTACCACATGCATCCAACATCCACAAACTCAACAGTACATAATATGTCTATTATATAACAAAACATCATATGTCATAACATAATCCATCACAAACATGCATAAATAATCCATCCATCCATGCCATATAAATACATTAGGAAAGTATAAAATCATGAGCATAGAATCATAATTCATCTATCATATACATATAAGCATCCATAAATATCCATAAACATCTCATAACACATCTATGCCACAAAAAATGGTACATCATATATCATAAAAAATGGGAATGCCATGTACATCATCAAATATAATTTGTGATATCAAAATATATAAAATATATGAGGCCTCACATGGGCTGATGAATGTATATACAAAAATATATATCTACAGTAGAGTCTATGATACAATAACATAAACATAAAGATCATGAAAAATCAATATCATCCCTATTGGCTGTCCCGAGGTGGGGATCTATGTTGGTGGTGGTTGTGAACATGAGACAACTGTGACTGTCCAATGAACTATCCTCTTGAATCCACACTTGTGACATTGATCGACTCTCCAAAACAAGGATGTCTTTGTGCTCTCGGTATAAAAGCCTCATATAGAGTCTGATAGTATGTCCTCTTCTTGATGAGGGGATCCCTCTCTAGCTGATGATGTATCCTCTATGAATCTCTCCTATCTCAGAGAATCCCACTCTACCTAGACCTAGTCTTTCTTAGGAGTAATAGTAGCCAGCTATACCTCTAAATCCTATCATCGAGCTACCTCTGCATCTCTCTCTACCACTCTAGCATCCTTGTTAGCTGTGGGCTGCATGATCTGCATGTCCATGTCCCCTTGTTGGGGAGGTCCCTATGGCACCTAATGTTGCTACTGATCCTGTGGTGCTTGCTAATCATGCTACTACTGGTCACCATCATGTTTCTCAATCCAACCTCTATCCAACTACCCATGTGTAATCCTAATCCTCTATCTATCCCCATCCTCCCTACAACCCCAACCATCTTTCTGACCTATCCAATGATTTGGCCAACACTAGTAGGAGCTATAAAACTCAAGGGATGATGGTAGGCCCACCACTATGTGTAGTCTCAAGAAGTACCTACATCTGTAGGACCAACTGCCCATCCCCATCCAATAGGTGCCAATGCTCTATTTTACTTTGCCATGGTTTCCCTTGAATCACCTTTGGGCCCCCAGACATTGACCTCTCGTGCCATGCATCCAAAGCGATCATGATATTAATCTAACGAGTGAGTCTATATCTCACCGGACTATCTCATGACCCTAACCGGTAGATACCTCTCTAGAATAATGTTGAATCGGAATATTAGCCACTGAGTCTACTTGTAGAATGTCACCTAATCATGATCATCAACCAAAGCCTCACAAGCCATGAAAGGTATCCAAATGAACTTAGTAATATCATCATAAACCACCCACCAATGTGATAGTCTACCTAGTAGGGTGTAGTGAAAATAATTAAAATAATGATATACAAAGGGATCACCCTCATTCCATTGAGTCAAACCATTAGGACATGTCATGACAATATGCTCCCATCACTAAACATGAAGAAGGGTCATCCCCATAAAATAGAACTACCACCTCGATACACGACCTCATGCATGCAGATCTATATAGGTGGACCAACACACATGAGCCCCAAGCATACACTATCCCATGCTCCATTATTTTTTTGATGCAGATACCCCAACCAATAATAAATCCTCACTTTGTGATTAGGCATGAAAGACCTAATGATCAACCTTGCTAAGACCATGGCCATAGGATTGACACAATCAACAAATGGATTCAAATCAATCTTCAAGTCCACTCCTTGCAACTATTAAACACCTAGAAGCCTCTTCATGTCTTGGGTACCCATGCATACATCATATGTGACCAAATCACCATGAGTCAAGATCCATAAGATCCTCCATACGTCCTCCAGAGTGATCATACACTCTCTTATGAGTAGATAAAACAAAGAGGTCCCCGACCTCCATCTCTCAACCAGTGAAGTCATCATGGCATGATGTACTCTGATCTCAACCATATAACAGATGTATCAAAGTCCAACCACACCAAGAAATTCCCTCTCCAATTCCTAAAATCCAATAGTAAAATCAAGCAAATTTTGTGGTCGATGCTCTTTGGAATAAAGCGATTAAAGAACCGCTTGTAAACATTCAACCCACAACATTAAAAGAGTTTTCTCCATAATCAAATTGGGAACTTAAAATTGCAAAAAAAGTAGCTAAATGATTCATTTTTAATAATAGTGATCCTTTTTAGGATGATAGCAACCCTATTTTATAATAACAACCTTGTTTTAGGACAATATCCATTAGTTTCAATGATAGAAAACTTGTTATCCTAAAATAGCGACTATTTTTTATAGTAACGGTAAACTTCATGAGTTTGTCAACTGCTCACTTGTTTTCCACAACTATGGTTAAACAACAATGAATGATTTTAATTATAACAATGTGTTTTGCCATTAGTGGTTACTTTTTATGATATCAATCAAACTACATACTATGATAGCGTACATATCATGTCAAAAGCAATCATTTTTCCTAGTTTGTCACTATCATCATAGTGCAACTTCAAGCATTAATTACAAAATAAAAAATGAAAAAATAAAAAATAAAAAGAAGAAATACCATAATCCTTGCACTGACTAGCCTTTGGAGCTGATGGACTACATTTTCTCTATGTATGGAACTGGGGATGCAAGCCATCACGAATCAATGCTTGCAGCAAGAAATATCTAAGAACTCTCCGAAGGCAAGAATATCACAAAGAAAAGTGTGCAAATGAGGGGCAATTTCACCCTAATTTTTACCCTTGGAAACCCTCTTAGGTTAATTTTTGAGCACCTCGAATCACACTAAACCTTAAAATGAGATCCCTAGGGCCTAATTTTTTTTCCTCTACACAGTAGAACTATTCATAAAACTTGTTGTGAGCTTGACCAAAACAAAACTTTTTCTAGCCAACCTCTTGAGGGGGCAACATAGCGTCTTACCATAATTCTGCTGACCATTGAGGCACAGTGGGGCATATAAATTTTTTCAAATCTTGATTTGAACATTGAATTCTTTGAAACAATGTAACCGGTACTTTGTATTAAAGATAGGTAAAATGTAGACATGTAAAACTGGATTAACACATATTACACATCCTAAACTTTATTTTTCCATTATCAACATCACTTTCATTATCACTATTGCATTTCACGTCATTAACATCATTAATCCCCTTTTCAACATCATTTGCATCATTAACCCTATTTTCCTCTATTAATTAGATAATATCAAATTATTTAATTAATTCACCATGTCATCACTTAATTTAACCTTCTTCCTCCCAATTAATTAAATAAGCACAAATTATTTAATTATGTTGCTAACATACCTTATTCATCTAAGTTAATTAAATAGTTATCATTAATTATTTAATTAAGCTATTTTCCCTTCTCCAAATTCGAATAATTAAATCAATTATTCAATTTCCCCAAAATTCACTCAACATGGTCAATTAATAAATATACCTTTATTTATTAAAGTCAAATACAACTTTTACGTTTCTCTCAAACATTAATTAATTATTAAATTAATTAAAATATCATCACATATCTTGATTGAATAAATCATGTCCATTGATTTCTCAATCTAATTTCACAATCCCATCGATTACTCTAATCCCAATAAACACTCAATATAATCTCTCCAATCCCACTAATAATTTTATCCAATTCTATTTAGTTTTTTGATTTGGTATTTTTTTCCTTGTTGGAATCAAATTTTTGATTTGAACTAACACCTTTCCTTGAAAGGTTCAAATTCGGTTCATTTCTCCAATCCCATTCCTTTATTCCTATGTGCAAGTGAATTTGACCTAATAGAATGCAAAAATTAAATTATGCAAGGATCAAAGACACAAACAAAAAACTCAAGATTGGCCTAGTTTAATCTAAACAAAAACACAAGAAATTGGAATTGTTTACCTTGTCTAGATTGTTCCTTTGGTTTTCCCTTGTTGATTGTTGATTTTGTGTTCTCTTTCCTTAGAAAAATGGCATAAAACCTAATGCAAAATGGAGATAAGATGGAGGTGAGTGCAATGGAGATTGTGGGTATTGGATTAGATGCATTATGGAGGTGCTAAGTGGTGTAACAATGGGGGATGTGTAGCTTGAAATTTGTCTAAGTGTGTTTGAATGAAAAGGTTGATGGATTCCAAATGAGGGAAATTCCACCATTTTTAGGGAAAATTCCCCTAAACAATGGAGGGCTAGGATCAAGCCAAGATGGACAAGATCAAGGGGTAGGGTGAGTTGAGGACTCACAAGCCCTCACATCTTGGCATGTGGCAGGTGATGTGGAAAGAGGAGATGAGGTGGACATGACATGGAGGTACTACATAGTACCTTGGTATCTGGACAAGATCTCCTCATAAAGGAGGTCCTTGTCCAGATGTGGGTGAAAGGAAATGTGAGGAATTAAAAATTCCTCAAAAATCCACATGGAGATGGGAGAAGGAATTTTAAATTCCTTAGAATTCATTGGTCCAATAAATGTGAATTAAAAACTCACATGGAGAAGGGGTTGCCTTCTCCAAATGGAGAAAGCATTTAAGATAGTTGACTTAGGACATATGCTATAAATGACTTGGTGATTAGGTTGACCTAATTAAGTGATTAAGGTTGTGCGAACATGTGATTAGTTGGGCTAATGAGGGACTAGGGTCAAGTGGTGGATTATGGAGGATGTGACCCTAATTATGATTAGGGGTGTGCAAATCCTAATCACAGGTTAATTAGATTAGTCTGGATTAGAAAGGATTATGGAGGATGTGACATTTAGAGAGAAGAATTTTGAATTAAAAACTGATTTAATTCATAAAGGCATAAAGTGACTAAATTAAATAAATTGGGACCATATTTATTTAATCTAGAGATGAAAGGGGGTAAATTATTTAATTAAATACCTTAGGGACATTAGGCTATAGGGAAATATTAATCAAATAATAAATTATTTAATTAATGAGGATAAAGGATGTGTGATGGAAGAATACAAGGGTGAATTTGACCATATAGGGGTGGTCAAATTCAGGTGTCTACATTTTTCCCCTCTTCGAAATATTATTAAAATAATAGTGTTTCGAAGAAAAATAAAACACAGACGACTCAATAGAAGAAAAGGATGTTAGATGATGCCCCAGTATCATGAGAAAATGGATAGGAAGGAAAGATGGAGGATTATGGTTGGGTAGAAGAAAAGGATGTTAGATGATGCCCTAGTATCATGGGAAAATGGATAGAAAGGAAAGACGGAGGATTATGGTAGAGTATGCCCCCTTGAGAGGGTGGATGAGGAAGAAAAGAGGCCTTAGGTGACTTCTCAATATGCAAAAATGGAGGGAATCATGCGATAGAGTGAAAAACATGAAGAATGGATTTTGAATGAAGGAAAATGGACACACGAGGTGTGAATGGAATCCCTCAGAAGAAATGGGGTGAATGATTTAATAAAAGATTAAATAAAGGGTAAAAATTACCCAAATTTTAAAAGGATAATTAGGGTAAAAAATTAAAATCATATAAATAGTAAATTTAAAAATTTACTATTCATGTAATTCTCATTTGCACACTTGGCAACTAATAAAGTGTGAGAGAGAAAAAGATTGATGAGGATGGTTGACAGATCGAGCAATGATGAGGGATTCACTAATAACAAGCTGATCCATCAAAGCGAGGAGGTGTGCCAATTCTAGTATGAGCATGTGGTACCTTGCCAGGTAGGCCTCAGAACCTACTTTGTGATTTGGATTTAATTTGTAAGAAAATTTTGAATTTGTTTAGGCAGGTAGACTAGGGTAAAATCATGAGATTGAAGGGCGAATTCACCCATTCATAAGGAAAATTCACCTGTCTTGGGAGGACCGGTGAAGAAAGGGGTGAAGTCATGCTATGCTTGGGTGAGCACACAAGGGGGAGAGGTGATTGTGAAATATCCTCTCCTAAAAAAGGGTGATCCTGCTCTATGCAAGGGCGGGGATGTAAGTTCACAAAAATAGGGAATCAACGAAGAAGAAATCACTGAAAAGTGGAAAAGGTGAATACAAATTTTCCCAAAGGGGAAATAGGTGGATGTGAATCCACCCCTTGGGGGAAATGGGTGAATGTGAATTTTCCCATCGGGGTGAAAAGATGCAAGGGCGATTGCAAAATCTCCTTTCGAGATAAAACAAGCGAATTTTCACTTGAGCAAGAAAGAGGCGAAGTTGCTTGACAAAAAGGTGAATTATGTAGGAGTTGAGAAAATACAACACCACAAACCCCGAAGATCACCTGCATGCAAATAACCTGTCACAAAAAAAGAGATGGAGATAAACAAGCAAGGGTTCTCTGAAAATTGAAAATGTATATATCAGAGAGAATGAGAGAATGAATTGATATTGAAATACAATGGGATCAATCCTTATAAAAAGGAGATCATGCAAACCCTAATAAAACCCTAATAGGAAAAACCCTAATAGAAGCCCTAATAGGATAACATTTAATAATTAATATAATTATTAAATGTCACTTTATGCAAACTAACGTGAAATATTAAGAAGGGAATAAAGGTAACTTAATCAACATAATTAAGTTAAGACCTTTACTCTAACACCCCCCCTTAAGATGAGCAATAGTGCAGCTACAAACAAATGCAGAAA
The DNA here is from genome assembly GCA_007115665.2 of Sequoiadendron giganteum. Taxonomy (NCBI): domain Eukaryota; kingdom Viridiplantae; phylum Streptophyta; class Pinopsida; order Cupressales; family Cupressaceae; genus Sequoiadendron; species Sequoiadendron giganteum. Next base: position 284,472,349 of record CM021100.1, on the reverse strand, counting down.
AGCAAAGGTAACTACAATGCAAGAAGACAACATGGGTCCCGGCAACTAGGCCAGATCAGGTACCCAAATACAGCCAAATCTCTGTAAAATGGAGAAATAGAGAAAACCTCATGGAAAAAAGCTTAACTCCAAAAAGAGATGCAGAAGGCCAAGAAGAAGAACATCACTGAAGCAGAAGAAGCTGCAAACAACTGTCGAAAGATGACTGCTATGGTGCTGAAGAACCTCCGTTGAAGATAGGATGATCAGGAACAAGAAGACAATAATCTGCATAAGTGCCCATACGACACTACTCGAATCAGATGGCAAACAAAGGCAAACACCTGGAATGAAGATATAGATGGCACAAGAACCAATAGTCTGAAACATTGATCAACTGAGAATAGAAGATTCCTTCCAAGGCGAAACCAAGGAAGCATTAGCACGAATAGTATAATACCCCCCCATAATGGTGAACTGGGAGCCTGATAGATCAACTGAAATGGTGTGCAACACCCTGTAGTGCATGAAGAAAAAGATACAACATCTGAAAGTGCACAAGAAAGCACCTACAACTGAAAAAGTGGTGTGCAAAACAAAGCCCACATGCATGAGGCTGGAATCATATGGATCCATGGTCGTCATGGAGGGACACTCACTAGACAAAGGTGTGATGGCAAACAAAGGCAAACTACACAACCCCCCATGGTATGGATTCAATGTCATCGTGGAGGGATACTCACTGGACAAAGATGTGATGGAAAAATAAAGGCAAACTACACAACCCCTCATGGCACTTTATAATATCAGTGCGAGTACAAAATATGGCACAACCTTATGTGCAAAATCCCCAAAAGATGCATGTACAATAGTGTGGCACTTTATCTCAGTGCGTTTACATAAAAGATAGCTTACAAATGATGCTCAAAATTGTCCTCAAAGGACAAAATGCTGGAAATACATGAAGAATAGTCAAGAACAAAGCATCCCATGTGAACAAAAAGTTTCCAAGAGCAAATATGTCCAGGTAATCCGTTAGAGTGTGAAAACACAAATAATTGAATAAAATATACCTGAAGTGAAATCTGGAAAAATGGTAGGGATGAAATTGAAGAGCTCTGAAATACGGTTCCAATGCCGCTGAGATTGCGAAATACGAAGAAATTGATCAAAAGTTATGAGCTTGAGACTGAAAAAATCCCCTTTATCTTCAACTAGCTGTAGAATGCACCAAAGGAAAAAAGAAGTGATGAGATCCACACCACTGGAAAGATGAGAAAACCAGCTTTCTGATGATATCTCGTTTTCCAAAAAATGATAGCGTATGCCCAAGTTACAGCCTCCGGAATAAATCAACTCCAAAGAGGGAAAAAATCAGTGCTAGGTTAAATTTGACGGTCATACGGCCGTTGCAGCAAAAACATTGTGTTAAATTTGATGGCCAAACGACCGTCACCGTAAAAGTGCAATTGGACTACTTTTCTGATTTAAACAAATAAAAAAATTACAGAGATTTTTTTTGGAATTTAAAAAAAAAAAAAAAATTTGTGGTGGGGGAGGCATGTGGGCCCACCCCCACCGCAGCCCATGTGGGTGCGGACTACCTGCGCAGGGGACTATGCAGGCTGTGCAGGTACAAACCTGCGCAGTACCCTGCACAAGGTACCGTAACTGTAGCCGGCCTGAGCAAGCCATAAAAAGGCTTTTCAATTTAGATTTTTTTTTTAATGTTTTTTTTTGATAAAAAAAAGAAAAAAAATACAAGGTAAAAAACTGCTAATTTTGTAATTTTTTAACGAAATTTTTGCATAAAAAAAATTACGGAAAAAATAAATTTCGAAAAAATAATTTTTTTACCAGGTAAGGACGGCCGTACGGCCATATTGTAAAAAAATTTTTGCCTCAAATTTCGACTTTGTCCAAAATGGACGAATGAACAGTCGATTTAGGGGTTTTGGACCACTGCGGACGTAATAGCAATGTCCGTTTGAGCTGAAAATGCTTCAAAATTGCAAGTATGCCCTAGATCAAGAAAACAAGCCCCAAACCCTTGAATGTCCAAGAATCTTCACAACAAGAACAGGAAGCAGCAGGTGTGGAGCTCTGATACCATGTAGGAGTTGAGAAAATACAACACCACAAACCTTGAAGATCACCTGCATGCAAATAACTTGTCACAAAAGAAGAGATGGAGACAAACAAGCAAGGGTTCTCTGAAAACTGAAAATGTATATATTAGAGAGAATGAGAGAATGAATTGATATTGAAATACAATGGGATCAATCTTTATAAAAAGGAGATTATGCAAACCCTAATAAAACCCTAATAGGAAAAACCCTAATAGAAGCCCTAATAGGATAACATTTAATAATTAATATAATTATTAAATGTCACTTTATGCAAACTAACGTGAAATCTTAAGAAGGGAATAAAGGTAACTTAATCAACATAATTAAGTTAAGACCTTTACTCTAACAAATTCGTCGAAAGATAGAAAAGGGGTGAATGCATTAGCTGGATAAGCGAACACGTGGGAATGAGAAAATGGGAGAGTTTTCCTACCACGAAGGCGAATTCACCAAATTGTGGTAGGAATAAAAAATGGAGGAAAATGAAAAAAAAAGTTAGGAAATTGACAAAATGGTCCACATGGATGCAAAAATTTGAGAGGCTAAGGAACTGTGAGTGACACTCAGAAGTAAGTTAGAGGTGATAACTTAGGTGATGAATTCCTATGATCACGAATCACTAACATAGGTGGGACTACTACACATGTTGGGGTATCCCAACATCATAGCACACTAAGGAATTTTGATCGCACTGATGGAGAGGTGGAGCTCAAAGACTTCGAACTTCCATCTCCCAATAGGGGAGATGATAGTGACATTAGAGGATGTGTGGAGGATTTTGCAGTTTCCCATATGAGGGCACTTAGTCAGTTGGACTCGTAGTGGGGTAGTAGAGGAGAGCTTACCAGATTCTTTTGGACTAGTAGATCTACCCATCTAGGGGAGGGAGTTGGACGTGGATGCATGCTTGGGGTTGGAGATACTATCCCTACCATTGTATTTATGTGGGCCAATTAGTGGGATTTTACTATCGAATAAGAGTAGGTGGTTCTGTAGCCTCAAGGTTATTGAGGTTTTTAGACATATTGTAGAGAGATGGGAGGGTGTGTTTGCATGGGGGCCATGTGTACTGTCCTAGCTATATAGGGATATGCATTCCATCTTCTACAAACAAGTGTTGAGTGTCACACATGTGACATTTCTTTAGGTATGGGCCTCAGAGCACATCAGTGTTTCTAGGCCAGACATTTTGATCATGGGAGAGTGAGATAAGACACTACTCGTAGCTTATTGGTGGGGTATGGAGCATGGTTGAAGGCTTCATTACTAGGATGTGGGAGATCTGGAGGGCTAGAGGTGGAGGATTGATGATTTGAGGCCAGAGGATATTACTTGGAGGCCATTCTTAGCATGATGATTCCAGGGGAGGACAAGAGATACATGGATTAATTTTTCTCATTCTACTACTTGATTAAATGGGATCCCCTTATTGTGGAGCTAAATAGAGTAGACAAGGTCACAGTTCAACAATTCGGTATTCAATAGGATACACCCCTAGGACCACAAAGATTCTGGTGGATTAGACAGGAGTTGACAACACTATGGGGAGATTGGATCACATTGGATTATGCTCGACACATGTGGGAGGGGGCACCATTGAAACAATACCCATGGAGGGGAGGGCTAGTTGACACAAGTACCATAACACAATACACTATGTGGTGGGAGGAGATGGGGCCAAGGAGAATGATGATGGTGCATCCAATTGTAGGAGCACTTGAATTTTGGTCAGATGATGAGAGGAGTCTAGCTAAGCAACAGGGGAGGAGGAGAGGATTTTGACAACAAAGAGGGGGAGATAGGGATGTGGATATGTAGGAGGCCAAGGAGGAGCATCAAGCCATGGAGGTGGATGCCCTAGAGGTGGGGCCACTAGCAATGGTGCCATATGTACCACTTCCACCTGAGGATATTGCAGTGTTGTTAATAGGAGACTTGGCCCGATTGTAGATAGCAGAGCAAAGATTGAGGGATTCTGAGGCAAAACGAGATAGGCTGCAGATAGAGGTAGATAGGCTACAGGGTGAGGTGAGGAGGTAGAGAGGATTGGAGAGAGGGACTCTGGGGCCTCTAGAAAATGATGCCTTCAAGGATGTGGCTCAGAGGGAGAAAGATGAGGCCCTAAGGGAGATGGATGAGCTACAGGATAGGGCAACGTGTGCAAAGGAGATGATGGGGGATGTTGGCAAATGGATGGAGAGGGAAAAGGCAATAGAGGACCAGGTGTAGGTGCTGTAGGGGGAGAGATATTCTAGGGATTAGAGGATAGCCCAACTATAGACATAGGTGGACCAAATGAGGCCAACATAAGATGCATGGGTGCAGGAGAGGAGACATATCATAGGGTTGTAGGATAGGTATCAAATTGAGAGAGATCTAGCCAAGGCACAAGCAATAGAGGCAACTAAAACAAGGAAAAAGGAAGCCTACTAAATTATTGCATATCAGAAGGCCATCCTAGATCCAACACAGAGGGTCTTTCCATATGTTAGAGCAACACCTCAGATGCTAGTGCCATCACAAGGAGTGACACACACACAAGGATATAGCAGTTATCGAGGGACACCTCCCAAAGGTAGAGGATCAGTGCTAGACTCCCCCTAGAGGATAGAAATAGAGAGCAGTGGGTCGATGAGGAGAGGGGGATGAGGATACAAGGCCCTGATTTGGTGTATAGTATACAGAGACGAAGACTACAAATTCTTTACAAAGATTCTGAGATTGTTCCATTCATTGATTCGTGTATTATTTATTCTTTTATTCATTATTTATTCAGGAGATCTAGTCTTTATATTATTTAATTAACACTCTTTACTTGTACCATTATTTCATGGATGTTCATGGACTTGATGGATGAACTTTATTATGTTTTATGATTGAATTATTATGTATTTTTATGATCTTTTATTCTTGACTATGATGGACTTGATGGAAATAATAGTATTTTTGATATTTATATGCTATGCAATGGATATTGCCGATAGTATGTAGTTATTATGTAATATGATGGATATTTATTATGTTCATGTGATAGTAATGACTATGATGTATGCATATGGTTATGGTGATTTATTTCTATCTCTATGTGGATGATATCGATTGCATGCATTTTGTATAGTGATTATGGATGCAACATGTGATGTGATATGATTTACATGCTTATGATGTATGCTATGGATATGTTAATAATGATGCATGATGAAGGTGGCAATGTTATTATGGCTATTATGTGATGTATATCAGTTATGATATGAGAATTGGTCATGTATGGATAATGCATTGTAATGGTTGCTTATGTATGGATGGATGACATGAAAATGAAATGAAATGTAATGGATGGAATGTATAATGTATATATATGTGATCATTATATGGATGGAATGAAAAATAAATGAAATGTAATGGTAATACATATATATATATATATATATATATGTGTGTGTGTGTGTGTGTGTGTGTGTGTGTGTGTGTGTGTGTGTTATCATGATATGGATGGATGTAACGAATGTGATGTATTGAAATGTATGTAATGAAATGAATGAATATGTTTAGAATAATAATTCCAAACAATTAAAAAGGATAATGCAACAAAATGAAATGGAATCAAGATGTTTAGAATAATTTTTTACGTTAATCTAAACAACTTAAGATGATAATACAAATGGTAATGATATGATATGCAACGATCTTAAATTTTTTATAATAACAAATCAACATTATTCTAAATAATTTAAGATGATAATGAAAATGATAATGCAACAAAATGATAATGTAATGGAATGAACTTAAGATGATTAGAATAAAAAATCTATATTATCCTAAACAACATAAGATGAGAATGAAAATGACAATGAAAATGGAACGATAATGCAATGAAATGATAATGAAAGGTAAGGAACTTAAGATGCTTAAAATAACAAATAAATATTAATCTAAACAACTTAAGATGGTGAAAATGATTATGCTATGGAATGATAATGAAAATGCAATGAACTTAAGATGCTTAGAATAAAAAATCTATGTAAATCTAAACAACTTAATATGACAATGGAAGTGATAATGCAAATGGAGTGATGATGCAATGAAATGATAATGTAATGAAATGAGATGAACTTAAGATGCTTAGAATAAAAAATCTATATTACTCTAAAAAACTTAAGATGAAGATGAGAATAATAAGATAATGAATGATAATGAGATGGAATGGACTTCATATGCTTAGACTAATAGATCTATATTAATCTAAACAACTTAAGATGAAAATGAAATGGAAATATAACTAAATGAGAAATGATAGGTGTGGCCATGTATTACATAAAAATATTGGAATGGATGATGATCGGTGTAAGAGTGCACCTGTCAAAAACCATAGGAACCTTGGCAAGAAAGAATAGGTAGATGGCAATTTTTCACAACCAAAATAGGTGGGGGAAATTCAATGCAATGAGAGAATAAATTAAATAAAAATATAATGCCATTTTTCTATATTAGGAGCATTGAATTTTTCTATAACATGGGACATGATATGACAGTGTATAAAGAACCAAGGATGACTAGTGTCCAATGCATACAAAAAACACAACAAACAAGGAGGCTATCTCAACACCCCAAAACTATAGGGGCTTTGGTCGGGCCTAATGTTGGGATAACCACAAACACAAAGGATTCCCCAACATAATGTAAGACCACATGGATCTTGGTGGGTACTACGTAGGACAACCAAGAAGATAAGAACAAATAAAAGATCAAGATATGCCCCTATGTATACTTGTCAAAGCACACTATCATATGATGGATCATGGAAACCTTGAAAAAGTATAATAGGAAGCTAAAATGATAAACTGAGTTTCATAAGCATAAAAATATCACAGCAAATTTCAAATGTCCTTTGCCAAAGGTTCAAAAGAGTGGATGGGATTGATGTAGTATGATTTAGGAAGGATAGATCCTATTAAGACCAAAGATGATGGATAGGTTAGGTGATCGATATGACTCAAGATACTTGAAATTGAATAAAACTCATAATACTAGTGACTTTTTTTTTAAGTACCAACTGAATAGGGACATACTTGATGATGCGACACGACATCGACACTCACCCTATAGACCTAGGGAATCGGGGGTTGATCAAAGATCAGCCTTGCCTACGTGAAAGCGTAGATCCCTCATAGTTCGATAAAAGACCAACATCTGACCATGGATAAAAGTGGAAAGAGGAAAATGGAGACCTTGATGGATGAGAAAGACTAGATGGAAAAATTCCCCAAGGGCTAATCAAATTATTAGCCTTGCTTATGTGAAAGTGCAGGGGCAACATAGTTCGACAAAAGACCAACAACTCACCATGGATAAAAGTGGAAAGAGGACAATGGAGACCTCAGAGGATGAAAAAGAATGAAAAAAAAATGCCCTAGGGCCTGATCAAATGATTAGCCTTACCTACATGAAAGCATAGGGGCAACGTAGTTCAACAAAAGACCAACAAATGACCATGGATAAAAGTTGAAAGAGGACAATAGAGACCTCAATGGATGACAAAGATCAGATGGAAAAATGCCATGGGGGATGATCAAATTATTAGCCTTGCCTACATGAAAGTGCAGGGGAAACATAGTTCGACAAAAGAGACCAAAGACAAGATGAGATATAATGATGACTGACGCGATGGAGTATCCTAGATGAGAACACAAGATCGACCAATGAAACAGATGTACATAAGACAAAAAGCTCAAGATTCAAGATAAGAAGCTCAAGATTTCAAGTAGCTGATTTGAATTTTCCAATGCTCAATCAAAATATACCAAGCAATAGATGACATGATGTTGATGGTAGGATGGGGATTGATAGGATGCAAGGATAGGCTATGCAGATAAGATGGATGGAAGCATAAAGTGACCAGAACACAAGGTAGATAATAATTAAGCCCTCTATGAATTGTTCCTATTGCTAGGTTTTCACCAAAATTACCTATCCAAGGTGCCACCAAGGGTGGTTTTCACCATAGGATGGATTATTTCTCTTTACTATTTTTGGATTTTTTAAACTTTTTTAATTTTTTAATTTTTTTGACTTTTTGATAATTTTTGACTTTTTTTGGATTTGTCTAGGCAAGATAACCCAACTGACTCAGGTATAAAACCTCTTTAAGTGTATGATATTGATATTGATAAGATCTTCAAAGGTCTCTCCTTCAGGTTTCGCAAACATATATTCCCTAGAACCATATTTTGTTGTGATAACATAAGGACCCAACCAATTTGGTTCAAACTTTCCTTTCTTTTCTCTGTCTTGTTGAGTATGCTGATTTTCCTTCAGGACCAAGTCACCAACATTCAATTGACGAGGACAATTTTTTGTTGTTGTAGTTACTCCTAGAATATGATGCAGATATGCTTGAAGGTGATTGTAGGACTTGATTCATTTTCCATCCAAGAGTTCAAGCTGACTTAAGTGTGCAGTCTAAGCATTTTTTTCACTAATGATATTCTTCAAGGAGATTCAAAGTGAAGGGATCTCAACTTCGATCGACAAGATTAAATTGACACCATACACAAGAGAGTATGGGGTGGTGCCAATGAGAGTGTGGATGGAGGTATGGTATGCCCAAAGGGTAGGATGGAGATGGATATTCCAATCTTGACTATTATTATTAACCATCTTTTTGAGGATTTTGATCAAGTTTTGTTGATTGCTTCTACTTGATCATTACCTCAAGGGTAATAGGTCATGGACCAATGATGTTGGATGTGGTAGGTCTCACAAAAGAAATTCATATACTTTTTTTTGAATGGATTTCCATTATCGGTGATGATGGTGGAAGGGATTCCATATCTATAGAGAATATGGAAGAGGATGAATTTGGATATCTAAATACCCATGATTTGAGAGAGGGGAATTACTTCTATCCACCTAGTAAATTATTCAATGGCTATGATGATGAAGGTATGGCCATCAGAGGATGGAGGTTAAATCTTTCTGATTAAGTCAAAAACCCATTGAAAAAAAGGCCATGGTGCTATGATAGGTTGCAAGTCTTGTATTGAAGCATGGATTAAATTTGCATGTTGCTGATAGGGAAAAAGTTTCTTCATGAACTCACAGGAATCATGTTCCATAGTGGGCCAATATTATCTAGCTCTGAGAATCTTCTTTGCTAAGGCCATGCCATTAGAATGGGACCCACATACACCACTATTTATGTCATTTAATGTGATACAAGATTTTGATTCATTGAGACATCGAAGGAGTGTACCATCATACCCTTGGTGATAAAGTGTATCTCCCACAATCATGTATCAAGATGAACATTGGATAAATAATTTTCCTTGGTTGTGGGTAAGGTTAGATGGGAGGATTTTGTCATGAAGGCAGGTATAAATTTCATGGTACTAGGGTGAATGGAGACCTACAATATCACACACCATCTCATTGATAGGGACATCATATGCCGGGATTAGTAGTTTATCAACAAGAAATTCACAGTTCATGCAATCTTTGGGCATGTCAATAAGGGAACCAATCATAGCCATTGCATCTGCTGCTTTGTTCTAAACTTTGGGAATCTATTCAAAATGGATGGAGGTGAAATAATTTTTAAAGTAATCCACCATGCATTTTTATGGTAAAATCTTATCACATTTTGTCTAAAACTCATCATTGACCTGTTTGATAATGAGCCAGGAATCACCAAAGACTTGAAGATAGGTGATGTTCCATGGATGGTGATTCAAAGGCCAGTGATTAAAGCTTCATAATCAACAATATTGTTGGTGCATGGAAAGGATAATCTGAATGACTTTGGGATATAATCACCTTGTGGAGTGATGAATAAAACACTTGCTCTAGCTCCATTATGCACATATGGCCCATCAAAGTAGAGCACCCATGTGTCTATTTTTGTGACTCTAAGAACCCATTTTATCAGAAAATTATGCTACTAGAGGATAAGCATCAACCAACTGATCTTCTATCACCTATCCCTTGATTTCCTTTCTATCCACATACTTGATGTTGAACTCACTTAGCAACATAATCCACTTGATCATATGGCCAGTCAAAGAAGTTTTCGATAATAGGTACTTAATTGGGCCCACTTTTGATATTAGCTTGATGGGATGACTAAGCATGCAATGATGAAGCTTTTGTGAACTAAAGACCACTACCAAACAATATTTTTCCATATGAGAATAGTTGAACTCATAGCCTACAAGTGTTCAACTGATGTAATAGATAACACATTCCTTAGAGAACTCATCATGTCGTGCTAATAATACACCCAATGCAATATATGTAGCTAAGATGTATAATAGAAGTGGTTTGCCTGGAATGGTTGGCATTAGAATAGGTGGGTGATCCAAGTACTCCTTAACCTTCTCAAAACCTTGTTGACACTATAAATCCCACTTGAAGGTGATATCTTTGCATATAAAATGAGTGAATGATTGAAACTTGTCAGAAAGTTGGGCTATGAAGCGTCTAATGGACTATAACTTTCCTTGAAGGCTCCTTAATTGCTTAAGATTATGCGATGGGGGAATTTCCATGATTGCTTTGAATTTGGACAGATCTACTTCTATAAACATTTTAGAGACTATGAAGCCTAATAGCTTTCCAAATGTGGTCTTGAAGACACATTTCTTCGGATTTAGACACAATATGTAGTGCTCAAACTACTCAAATATTTTCTTTAAGATTGTAGGATGCTCTTCTTTGGTCTTGGATTTTTCCAATAAGTCATCAACATAATATTTCATGATGATGTGGATGAGATCATGAAAGATAACAATCATCAGACACTGATAGGTGGCCCCAAATTTTTTAAGACCGAAAGGCACAACATTATAGCAGAAGGTGTCCCAAGGGTAGTGAAGGCAGTTTTATGTTGATGTTTTGGTGCTATTCTAATTTGGTTATAGCTGGAAAATCCATCCATTAGGGTTAACATATCATGCCATGCTGTAAGATCCATCGACATATCAATGTTTGGAAGAGGGAAATCATCCTTCGAACAATCCTTATTGAGATTTTGAGAATATTTACAGGTTATAATATTCACATTTGGTTTGGCACTAGGAATTATGTTGGAGATCCAGTCAAAATAATCAATAGGTCTTATGAACCCAACTTCTAATAATTTCTCCAATTCTTTCTTGACGAGGAAAGTCACTTAGGGATGCATTTTTCTTAGCTTCTATTTACCAGGTTTGGCATCTAGATGAATGCCAAAATGGTGCACAACTAGTGCGAGATCTAGTCCTAGCATGTATAAATAGGTCCATGCAAAGTTGATGATTCTTTCCTTAAGGAAGCTAGTGATGGTTGAAGGCTCTTCCTATGACAATGATTTGGCTACATAAGTGATTTTAGGATCTTCCTCTGTTCCCAAATTAACCTCTTGTGTTTCTTCGATTAGGATGGAAGATCACTCGGACGAGTGAGCTCCTACAAGAGGAAGATGAGCATTCCCATCCTCTAGCACCTCATCGAGGTTTTCACTATCAGATGCACCCTTTGTTTTTACTTTTGATGAGTCAAGAATTTCCTTAGAGAGGTTTTCACTAGATGACCCTTTTTTATTTTTATTTTTTCTATTTTTTGGTTGAGGTGCTCATCTTCCCCCAATCCCATAAGATACATGTTAGTGTTCATTGAAGGAAATTTTTCAATAGGTGCACTACTTTGTAGCTTCCAATCGATTAGATTAGGGTGGTGGAGAGAAAGGATAATGGTAAAGACTAATGCAAAATCAAAGAGGGATGAGAGATCTGCATCATCATATGAGAGTATGATGGTTTCTTCTTCCGATATGTCGTCAAGGAGATTTTCATCCACATCAACATTATTTGAAGTACTAGAGGATGATGTAAGACCCTTCTATTTTCTATCATATGCTAGACCTACACATTTTGGTCACATAGGTGCCTCAATAGGTTGTAATCTTCCTTGCTCTTCTATTCCAAGACCTCTCCCTTGATAATTATATTTTTTTGCCAACCTTGATGCATTGGGATAGAATTCTTGGAAATATTCTACAAGGGGAGGTGATGGCTCTAGTTCTTCTTTGTAGACCCATTGGTTGATGCCATCTTCCATCTGATCTCAAAGTGTGCCTAAATATTGAAATGTTGTTGAACCCATATCATTAGAGGTGAGGGTTTTGGTCTTTTCTTTTGCCTTTGGTTTTAATTGAGAGGGATGCCCATACATGCAGGGAGATGGTGGAATTGTAGCCACATTAAGTGCAATACACATTTCACATTCTCCACAACCCTTGTCAATGATTTGGAATTTGGTGATGGTGGACTCAAATGTGGTGGATATTATGGATGTGGTGTTGGATGATGGATTATGAGTTGGATTGGAGGTGATGCCTCAGGTTCCCCCAATTCAACTCTTGGGAAATGTTGGGAGTGAGGGAAAGAGGCTTCAAGATCATGACAATATTCAAAGGGTTGAGGATCGACATGAATGGTTACCTCCATCCCATTGAAAGGAAATTTCAGGAACTAATGGTAAGTGGAGGGAACAACTTGCATGGAATGAATCCATGGGTGGCTGAGAAGGAGATTATATGGAAGGACCAGATCAAGGACATGGCATGTGGTGTACTGCATAATAGGGCCAACTTGAATAGGAAGAAAAATAATGCCTTCAGAATCCCTCTCTACATTATCATAAGATTTGATTGTGATAACCTGATTATTCAAGTCAGCTTGGGTATATCCTACATGCTTTATGAAATTTAATGTACAAAGGTTAAGGGTAGAGCCATTATCTACCAGGACCCTTTTTACTTTATGATGGGCTATGTAGACTTCGATGTGGAGGGGACAGTTATGGTTCAAATTGATTGATGACATATCATTTTGACTAAGCCCATATGTTATGTAGATGACATATGTCCTTCTAAGGCTTGAAATTGAGTAGGATCTATATTGCTAGGCATGTGGGTATCCTTGAGAGATTTTCTAAGGATTTCTTGATGGATGGGGGAAGACTTAAGAAAATCCAAAATGGATATCTGAGTGGGAGTCTTTCCAAGATGATCAAAAATATTATATTGAGGGATCACAGGAGCTAGATGGGATGACATAGATGGACCAAGAACAGATATGTGGGTGCAACACATAGTAACAAAACATTGCAGGTCTTTTCCTTTAACTTGAATCATGGACACACGTGGATCTACTTGACTAATGCACATAACTATGTGATCATAGTTATAGGGTACATTCTTGTAGCTAATATTGTTAGTGTTGTTACCTTGGTTGTTGTTATTGCTAGGCTCGAGATTAGCATTGGAAGTGTTGGCACCTTGATTGTGTTTGGGGAAGGCATTTTAATATATTTGGAGTTGAGTATTGGATAAGGTTGCCTGATTAACATTCACTATTATTTCACCTCGATCTATGAGATCTTGGATATGTGTTTTAAGACCTTGACACTTATTAGTGGTATGACCCTTGATTTTGTGGAAGTCTCAATATTCATTTTCCCTATACCAAGTGAGCTTTGGTTTGGACTCATCAAAGGGATTCATCATAGATAAACAACTAGATAGCTCGTTTGAAGCAACCTATTGAATATGACACTCAAGGGTTCTCCCAAAGGAGTGAATGAACATTTATTGTTCCCTTGATTATTTTGATTGGACTATTGAGGAGGACGGGGTGTACCATGTGGTACAAATATGATATTAGGAGTTGATTGTTGATTAGGGACATATTGAGATCTTTGTGAGGTGTTGTCTACTTGGACATGCTTGGCATCAATAACACCATCATTGGCATCATTTTTGTTCTTATTCTAGTAGCAAGATCTATCACTTGATGATTTTTCCTTATCCTAGTTAAAGATTTTGATTTGTCCCTTAGCAATGAGGGCCCTCTCAATGGTGGTGCCCTTCTCAATGACTTCTAAAAATGTGGTAACACAATGCAGATTAAGATTATGCACGATGTCAGGATGGGCATTTGCGACGAAGATGGTCACCATATCCTTCTCAGTGAAATGAGATTTTAACCGACTAGCCAAAGCATGCCACCTTTGGAGGTAGCTCATAATGGTTTCTCCCTCACATTGTTTGTTTTTCAACAGACCTAAGGTATCTATATCCTTCTCCAAATTGAAGAAGAAGTGTGCCATAAATTTATCTGACAAATCTGTGAAAGAAGAGATTGATCCCTTTTGAAGACCCATGAACTAGTCTAGAGCTATCCCTATCAGACTTCTAGGGAATAGACGTAGGAGATAATTATCATTGTGCATAACTTCTTGGAAATGTGAGTAAAATTCCTGCAAGTGGGTTCTTGGTTCACCCTTTCCTTTATAATTATCAAACTTGGGCATTTCAAAGTGCTTAGAAAAGGGGATAAGCAAGATAGAGGGATAAAAAAGATATGGACAAATCTCTTCAAACTTAAAGGACTTTTTGGATGTCCTTGCATGCAAGTTCCTCAATGTGGATTTTAATTCTTCCCACTCCTTGTTGATAGGTATTGATGACGAGGGGCCTTCTTGATTGGACCGATTATAGGGGGGATATTGTTGATAAGATGGGGATAGAGTCAGAATGGTTTGATTGTGTGGTGGTAGAGGTGGATATGAGAGAGTTTGTTTTTATTGATTGGCATATGTGGATTGGGGATTGGCATATGGTTGTTGATATGATGGAGGGGTTTGATGATATGAGGAAGAGGCACTCTGCTAATAAGATGGTGGTTGTTGATAGTAATATGGATATGATTGATAATTGTGGATGGGTTGCTACTGAGAAGCATATGGAGACTATTGTGGAGTGGATTGCTAGTAGTAGGGATATTGTTGGGATTGCTAGAGGGTAGTGTGAGATGGGTGCTTTTGGGATTGTTTTACATAAGGTGGTTGTTGTTGAGATTGTTGGGGAGTGTATTAGTAATAGGCGGGATTGGGATTGGATGGAGTGGTTTGTGGATGATAAGAGCTTTGGGGATGGTATAGGTATTGGGTGGTAGGATTGCTTGGGGTTTATTGAGAGGATTATTTGGGTCATGTTGGGATTTGTGAATGCTGAGGGGGTTGTTGGTAATATGGTGATTATTGGTGAGGAGGTTGAGATGGAAATTGAGGTTGCTAAGGGATGACTTACAATAAATGAGGAGGTTGTTGTTGATTTTTCCATGGGATTTGACCGTGTTGGTGATCACCTTGCAGCTGATGCAAGGGTTGAGATGGATTACCCTGAGCTTGATGCAAGGGGGGTTGCTGAGGCTATGATGGGATAGTAGTGTGAAGAGGAGGTTGTGAAGGGGTCTGTTGTGGTGGAAGAGTTGCTTGAGGTGGTTTTTGGGATGTGAATGAAGGTGATGATAGGTTAGATATAGGTGTATGACCAAGAGGTGGTGGTGGTGAATCAAAAGGATTATAAGTGGTGCCCCTAGCTTTCCTAGGAAGTTAACCTAGTTGGTTCGATGGAAGAGGTAGAGCAGATGGCAAGGGGATTGAATTTTGTGGTATTTTTGTGCTTTGTGGATTGGGTAAACCTTGAGGCATACCAAGACCAAGAGGATTATTAAGATCAAGGACCTGAGGTTTGTTAGGATTAGGTGACACTCTCATAATAGAAATTGGAACCCGAGGGGGTTGGTATAGGAGGTGTCACCTGATAAAGAACAACTTTTACAAATCCAGGCTGATACCAACCCTCTTGAGGTAGACCTTGGGGGACATATGAATTGTGAGGGTCATTTTGAGAATTTTGAGGGTCTTGCAATACAAGAAGTGTAGGAGGTGTGATGTTGACATATTTTGATAGGTCAAATTTTGGTGGGGATTTAATACCCTTCATGATTAAGGTGACAAATATCTTGTACCCATGCTCATCTAGAAGATGATCTGTCAAATGAAAACTGGTGGGATTACTGAGGTATTCATCAATTATGAGCTTAGGTTGATTAACCATGCTCTCATTAAGAGGATATTGGGTGGGGACCTCAGTGTTAGATTATGATGAGCCACCATTAGTGGGTTGAGCTTGGGGGATTTGAGGCTGAGTACCTTGAGGTTGTTGTTTTTCCATGAGTTTCTTTGCTTGTGATCAGGTAATGGGCATGAAAATAAAAAAAAGATGGGTGACTAAGATGAAGATAAGCTCTAGGCTATACATAAATGATGACTAAAGGATTGATTGGATTAGATGGTCGATTGATGGATTGATTTATAGGATTGGATGGGATGATTTGGATGGTAAATTTGATTAGATGATTGATGGGATCAAATGATGGATATGACAAGATGATTTGATTGGATTGATGGAATTGACTCTAAACTAGGTTTAGGAGCTTAACTTGATGATACCAAGATGATCAAACCATAGAATCTACCTCATGATTAGAGGATATTGACAAGTCCATGGAGGATTACTAAATTAGGATAAATAACAATCCCAAGCAAGCATGGAAGATGATGATTAGGGTTAGTTTCCTAGCCCAATTGGATAAAAATCCCCTAAAATGAATTCTAAAGGATTTGGATTGATGAAATGATGCCATAAATGCAATCTAGGGATGTTCTAAGATGCACCTATGTGATTATATTGATGATTCAATGAATTTTGAAAAATGTAGACAAATTAGAATGACAATTATGAGCAGATGGATGATGATAAAGAATTTTAGATCACAAAAATGTACTAAAAAAATGACAAGATTTCAGTGGTTAAGAGAGTTTACTCTTAATATTTTTGTATGGGAAGCGCATATGCCTCTATGTGTAGAAATTTTTCCCCTCTAGGTGACGGGTTTTCCTATCTAAACTTAGCAAAATTGCCTCTGTGTTTGACAAAGTTGCCTCTTTTTTAGGACTCAAATTCGCCTATATCCTTGAGTGCGAAAGAAATAGGTAGAAGCATAACAAAAATCACCTATCTATGTGTCAAATTCACCTAAGTGGGTGACAATATTTCCTTCCTACGAAACGAGATCACCTATATCTTGAAATACTCTAAGGAAAACAAGCAAAATCGAGATGCAAAATTTTCTACCTAGGGATCAAATTCACCTAAGGATCAAATTCGCCTCTTTCTTGAAATGTACAAATGACCACATATATGCCTATCTAGAGGATAATATATTTCCCTATGTATTTAACTATATAGATGAGAATAGTATGGATAGACGTAGTTTTTCCTGTGTGTATAACAGGTTCAGTTAGAATACCTGGGCGGGGATGACATGGAGTCACCTATCAAGAAAGAAATATCACCTATTCTAAGGGAACAATAGACACAAGGTCATCTAAAGGAGGGAACCACATGAAAATCCACCCCTGAGAAGGATGAGTTCACCTAAAAGGTGACCTAAACTGGACTCAAGATGGAGATTTTCCCTTGTTGAGGGTAGGATCACCTGCCCACAATGCAAATTTACCTTTGTAAGAAGCAAATTCACCACTTAGGGTAGGGGAAGACTATAAAAAAGGACTAAAGACATAACAAACATAAAGCACTAGGCTGGATAGACTCAAACTGATGACAAGCAATGGTATCACACAAGAAGACACACCAGGAAACATAATCCTAGAATTAGTGATAAGGGTTTACAAAATCAATGTAGGACCACCACCTTGAGGGGACACCCTAAGGCTAATACTTTGTGATACTGGGGTGGTTCTCTGGATCACTCTTTCTTGTGAAGGTAGATAGCTAGAGATCCAGTGGAATAGGGTCATCAATAGATTCCATAGACTCACCTTCTATCTCACTCAAGGAATATCATACTCCACCATGAGGATTCCTATCTCAACCTAAGGGAGTACGTGGTGAGTAAATTTGGGGTATAGTGCACATCCCCTCCACTACACCAAGTTGTGGCTAAAACACAAGTTTTTATCTAGGCTAAACAAGGCTACCTTATGCATCATCAATATATGCCAGGTACATGAGGCACAACTATGAACACCATCCCATCAAAAGTGTGAGTTGGGAGCCCTAGCAAGGTACTCAAAACTAAAACCAACTCTACACATCTTATCTAGGTATCACCCTAGCTTTGACACTTCACTAAACACGACGTGACTGGATTGAGGTACAACTTTAGCTCTCGCCCCTTTATATACCCCATCGATAACATGTGGTTGGGATCATCCCTCGAGTGATGAAATCTCAGGTAGGTCCTACAAAGGGAAGGAAATGCTAGACATTTCGGCTGGTCCCCAAGCTTGCATGTAGCGCAAGGGGAGAGCTTACATGCACTAACACTCCTTGGGTAGACTGGACTAGACTGAAATGAGTTGTGATTTCTCATCACCTAGGATCACCAAAAGGTGCAAGGGGAGTGGATACGTAAAAAAATCACTCCCAAATATGGCAAACAAAGTTTATTGACCCTCTAATTAAGTCTATATGTTCCTAAATTAGTATGAAAAAGATGCATAAACAATCTAATCTAGGGGTCTTTGACAACTCATCCTACAACACATGAATTAGTAGTTTGATACTCTAGTCTTCATCAAATATGGGATGAGCTACACAAACCATTAGGTAAATCCCACAATCACAGATAAAAAAGTTAGCAGATTGGTATCCAAAACTGAAATCAAATTATAGCTAAAACTAGAAATTTTAAGGTTATGGATTTACCACAAATTTGCCTTTGTGTGAGACAAATTTTCCTACCAATTGAGAAAGTTTTCTTGTGTGATAGAAGAGGTGGATTCATTTTCACTACTTGTATGGAGGGGCATATGAACTTTCACCCCTGTGATTCATGCAAATTCACCTCTAGACTTAGCAAGTTCTCCTTTCGAGAAGTACTTGCCTCTGTGATTGTCAATCTAGCTTTGTTGTTGTAATTCCACCCTTTTTCATGGAAGGGAATAGTTGTGTTTTCTCGTGTTCATAGCAATTTAACCCCTACTTATGGTGGGTCTACCCCCGTGTCTAGAAAATTCGCCCGTTGTGGGCGGATTCACCCTTGTGTATCAAATTCGAACTTGAAAAATTAAAACAACAAGAAAACAATAAAATAGACTTGTGATGTGGGTCCCACGAGGCATTCCAGAGATGTGTGCAAATGAATTTGATCTACTAGATTGAAAAAACTAAATTATGCGAGGATCAAAGACACAAACAAAATATTTAAGATTGACCTAGTTTAATCTAAAGAAAAACACAAGAAATTGGAACTGTTTACCTTGTTCAGATTGTTCCTTTGGTTGGTCCTTGTCGATTATTGATTTTTTGTGCTCTTTCCTTACCAAAATGACATAAAACCTAATGAAAAATGGAGCTAAAATGGAGGTGAGTACAATGGATATTGTGGGTATTGGATTAGATGCAATATGGAGGTGCTAAGTGCTACAAAAATGGAGGATGTGTAGCTTGAAAGTTGTCTAAGTGTGTTTGAATGAAAAAGTTGATGGATGCCAAATGAGGGCAATTACACTACTTTTAGGGGAAATTCCCCTAAAAAATGGAGGGCTAGGATCAAGCCAAGATGGAAAAGATCAAGGGATAGGGTGAGTTGAGAACTCACAGGCCCTCACATCTTGGCATGTGGTAGGTGATGTGGAAAGAGGAGATGAGGTGGACATGACATGGAGGTAATACATAGTACCTTGAGATTTTGACAAGATATCCTCATAAAGGAGGTCCTTGTCCACATGTGGGTGAAAGGACGTGAGGAATTAAAAATTCCTCAAAAATCCACATGAGGATGGGAGAAGGAATTTTAAATTCCTTAAAATGCATTGGTCTAATAAATGTGAATTAAAAATTCACATGGGGAGGGGTTGCCTTCTCCAAATGGAGAAAAAATTTAAGGTATTTGACTTAGGAGATATGCCATAAATGGCATGGTGATTAGGTTGACCTAATTAAGTGATTAAGATTGTGCAAACATGTGATTAGCTGGGCTAATGAGGGATTAGGGGCAAGTGGTGGATTATGGAGGATGTGACCCTAATTATGATTAGGGGTGTGCACATTCGAATCACAGGTTAATTAGATTAATCTGGATTAGAGAGGATTATGGAGGATGTGACATTTGGAGAGAGAATAATTTTGAATTAAATATTTATTTAATTCATAAAGGCATAAAGTGACTAAATAAAATAAAATGGGGTATTTATTTAATCTAGAGATGAAAGGGGGTAAATTATTAAATCAATTTATTAAATACCTTAGGGACATTAGGTTGTAGTTAAATATTAATCAAATAATAAATTATTTAATTAATATGGATAATGGATGTGTGATGGAATAATACAAGGGTGAATTTGACCATCTAAGAGTGGTCAAATTCAGGTGTCTATAGTTTCAAATCAGATTTTAAAATCACACCTACATTTTTCCTTGAACGGTTCAAGTTTGATTTATTTCTCCAATCCCACACCTTTGTTAAAAATTGAAATTTCAAATTGCACCTGCATTTTTCCTTGAAAGGTTCAAGTTTGGTTTATTTCTTTGATTTTGCATGTGTTGTTATCTTGCCTTTAGTCCGTTCAGAAATGTGATTTCTGATCAGACTTTTCCGACAATAGTCAAGTTCCAAATCCAGCTCTGATTTAAAAACTTGCTCACCAAATGCATTTAATGCTAATAAATCCACATATATGAACCTGATATTTAATAGGATTTCTCCTACGATTGTGCTCACAAGTGAAGAGCTGCAAAAACTTTGAGCTAGGGAGTTTAAGGAATCGCTATTTCGAGTCAATGATCATTTTTTTGAGGTACGGTCTTCCTTGTTCTTCATTTTCCTTTGTTTTTGTTTCATTTCATTTTCATTTTTCTTCTCATTTTTTGCATTCCTTTTGGTGTGCTTTCATGTGGTTTTTTTGATCATTTTTCTCTTGGGTCTTTTCATTTCACTTGGTTTCACTTTTTTGGGTTTTGTTGTTTTTACATTTTGATATTTGGGTTGTTTGCATTTTTTTTGTTTGGTTTATTTTTTCTTAGGTTTTTACTGTGCTTTGGTTTGCATGTTGCACTTTTTGTATGTTTAGGTTTTCCTACCCTTTCTAACTAGGGTTTCCATATAGGTATTAGGTTTAACTGTAGGTTTCAAATTTTGGGCCTTTCAAAATTTTGTTTTCCGCACCCTAATTTTACAAAGTGGTCCAAATTCTAAGTGATCCAATCCCAAAATCTGTATTCCAAACTTGCTATGTTTTATTCTCTGGACCAATTAGAGATCCAAGTTTCAAATGAAATTTTTGACTAAAGGGCTAGGTGCAATGTGCTTTTCCAATTCCAAAATCCGACCTTGTATTGTTGCACATTTCCCTAATTTAGCCATTCAAAATTTCAAATTCTGAACAATTTTTTTGATTAAGGGTCAGGTTCTATGTTCTTTTCCGCTTCTCATTTATGAAGTCTTCATAGCTAATATAGGTCCATTGGGTTTTCATAACTTTGAAGGTCATTGTAATGCTAATGTTCCATTGGGATTCTGAATTTTGAGTGATCCTATGAACCAAAAGGCCATATTCTAAATCCTTTTTAGATCTCGACTTCCAATAAGAGTTGAACCTTAAATGCTTTATTTTTAGATAAGTTTGATCGAGATTTTGAATTTTGATTGAACTCGAGAGCTAGGAGCCAAGTTCCATGTGCAAATCCACTTCTGATTTCTACCAACAATTAATAAGATTATATTGGAATTTTGAATGAACCTGTTTACCCAAGGTTCATGTTCCATGTTTTTTTTTTGGTTTTGATTTTTGATATTGACAAAAAAGTTTTACTGCTTTTTGAAGGAGTTTTGTTAGAGTTTATAATTCTGATAGGACATTTTTTCAAGGGTTTATAGAGGGTAAAATTTGTAATGTATTCTTGATAAAGCTCTCTTTTATGTTGTTTCTTAGATATCAAAAATGTCTGATTCAGAAGAGAACCTGGTGCTAAAGAAGTAGAGAAATAACAAAAGGCTAAGTTAACAAAACTGGATCAAACCCATTATACAATGAAGTATAAATACCAAGGTGCTCATATGCTATCAAAGATCACCTCTAGGGTGATGAAAATTATTGATATAATTTTGGGACACATTCATTTGTAGGAAATCAAGAAGGATATATTTGATGACAATGCCAATCCAAGAGATAAGAGGATAACAACTTTAGGGCTTGCTCATGTGGTATCTTTCCCTATTAATGTATAGTGCCTTGAACTTATTATAGCAATCATAGAGGTATACAACCTCACTCAACACAAATGTATTGACCAATGGGGAAATGAAATAATTATTTTATCTCTAGCCATGATCAGAATAGTGTTTGATTTTCCACCCTACCCTCAACTAATAATGGCAACAGAAGCTGAGGCACTGCAACAATATGAGAAGGATGTGAGCACATACCAACAACACATGAATAAGAATTGGTTTAAATCTGGCAAGAAATATATTACCAAGTTTCCTACAAAGCTTTGGAGATTTGGTTTCCTTTTAGAGGTAGGGGACATTATTACATTATTGGCGAGGGCAATGGGTAAGAAAAGCTCCCATAAGTATGAACACTAGATGTTTCATTTTATTGAGGCGATCTTAAATAGAATAGTGTATTAGGATTGGGGGCAGGTTGTTTCCAATCATATACATAATCAACTCAAAAAGGTAAAGGATTCAAAATAATTCATATGTCATCATATGTAGTATATTGTGCAACTAGGATGGGAAACTTCCCCGGCTTGAACATTGTGGGAAGTAGAGGTGAAGGGCCTAGAAAAAGAGAGATTTGGGAATACTATGATCAATTGGAACTCAAAACCTTGGAAAATAATTTTAAGGGAGTGAATGATGCTTTCTTCTATGATATGATTATTCAATTGTCAAGAGATGTGGGGTTAAAATTCACTACATAAGCCATGGAATTGGTAAAGCAATGGTGGAATTGGTTTATCTAGTATACTAAGTCAACCTACATTCACTTATGGGGATATGATGGAGCACCATTTTTTCTACCTAGATGTTGTAATAATAAGTGGATTTTGATTGTTTTCTCTCAAAAAATGATGGATATTAACCTCAAGTTTAGTAGTAAACATAAGGTTGGAGAGGTCCATACCCTATTGATCCCGGTTTCTATCAATGCCCATCTATTGGAGCTGCCAAGTCAACGATTAAGGAGTTCTAGAATATTATTGGTAGATGGAAGAAAGTTTTTGAATGGATTGAGACATGAAAATATATGTTTTACAATGATTCCTAAGAAGTGCAGTGATGAGGAGGTATAGAATTCTACAATAAAAGAGAAAGATCCATCATAGGAAAAATCAGCAAAACTATTGGTAGAATATCAATAAATCATATTAGAGAATATACTAGATGGAATACCACTAGTCTGGAGCATCATTCATCATATAGATCTAATATCTAGACCATGTTTTCCAAAAAAAGTGGTACATAGGATGAAACTTAAAGAAAATGCGAAGATGAACCACCAAATACAAGATTTGTTGAAGAAAGGATTTATCAGAGAGAGTTTAAGCCTATGTGTGGTACTTGTTGTATTGGAACCAAAGAAAGATGGAGAGTGAATGATGTGTACAAATTCAAGATAAATCAGTAAGATCATAGTAAAGTATAGATTCCCATTGCCAAGGATGGATGAAATCATGGATTATTTGAGTGGAGAAAAGTATTTCACAAAGATTGACCTAAAGAGTAAAAAAGGTGAAAAAGGCCTCCAAGAGCCCTCAAGGGCTAAAAAAAAAGCCCCTGGTCGCATTCAAATAAAGGAAAAGGAAGAGGTCACCATATACTATTAAATCAAAATTAGAGAAGGGGATTAATGGAAGACTGCATTTAAGACTAATGAAGGATTTTATGAGTGGTTAGTAATTCCTTTTGGATTGAACAATGCACCTAACACCTTCATGAGATTAATGAAAAAGGTTTTGAAGCAATTCTTGGGTAATTTTATCATTGTTTACTTGGATGATCTAATTTTTAGTAAGACTAGGGAAGAAAATTTGTGGCGCATCAGACACGTACTACAAATATTGAGGGAGGAGAAGTTTTTGATGAATGTTAAGAAGTGTAGCTTTATGTAGATAGAGTTGGTGTATTTAGGTTTTGTTATTTTTTCTAATGAATTGAAGATGACCCTTAGAAGGTTATAATAATTGTTGAGTAGCCTACAGTAGTGAAAATTGGAGTGGTATGATCATTTAATGGACAATCAAGTTTCTACCCAAAATTCATTAGGAGCTTTAGTAGAATTTGTACACCCATGAAGAAAATAATAATTGGAGATAAGAAACAATTTAAGTAGAAATTTGGAGCACAAATAAGTTTTCAATTATTGAAGAAAAAGATGATTAATCAACTAGTGTTAGCACTACCTGATTTTGATAAAGTACTTCAAGTTGATTGTGACCCCAATGGAAATGCAATAGGAGTAGTTTTGAGTCAAGGAGGGAGACCAATAACTTAATTTTTTGAGAAATTGAATGATGCCAGAAGGAGATATTTAGTTTATGATAAGGAATATTATGCCAATAATTCAAGCTTTGTGAAAGTGGAGACATTAATTTTTACCTAAGGAGTTTGTGTTGTATGCTGACCATCAAGCTTTATAGTATTTGAATAGTTAGGGTAAGTTGAATCAGAGACATATTATATGGGTTGAGTTATTGTAGAGTTATACCTTTGTGTTGAAGCATAGGAGTGGTAAGTCAAATAAATTTGGAGATACATTGACCAAAAGAAGGAATATGTTGATAGAAATGAAGATAGAAGTACTAGGTTTTGAAGAACTAAAAAAAATGTATGAGGATGATCTAATTTTTTTTGAAGCATGGAAAGCATGTAAGGAACCAACACTAAAATATAGGAGTCAATGGTTGGATTATCTCATTCAAGAAGATATGTTGTTCAAAGGAAATCAATTGTGCATTTCAAGGAGCTCAATGGGGGAGAATTTGATTAAGGAGAAACATAGTGGAGGATTAGCAAGAAATTTTGGAGTAGATAAGATAGTAGCTTTTGTGAGTGAACACTATCTTTGGCTGCAATAGATATAAGGATGTCAAGAAGTATGTTCAAAGTTGCAGAATTTGTCAAGTAGCAAAAGGGAATAGTCATAATATTGGATTGTACAAACCTTTGACAATAATAGAGAGACCTTGGGAAGATATAAGAATGTATTTTATATTGGGATTACCAAGAAAATAGAGAGGATATGATTTTGTAATGGTAGTAGTAGATAAATTTTCTAAAATGGCATATTTCATTCCTTGCAAGAAGACTAGTGATGTCATACATGTTGCTGACTTATTTTTCAAGGAGATTGTGAGATTGAATGGATTACATAAGAGTATAGTTTTAGATAGGGACACCAAGTTCATAGGATAATTTTGAAGGACATTGTGGAACAAGATGAAGAAAGTCCTAAAGTTTAGTTCAACATACCATCTACAGAAAAATGGATGAATAAAGGTAGTAAACAAGAGTTTGGGTAACTTGTTGAGATGTTTGGTTGGAGATAAGGTATGAATTTAGGACATAGTCTTACTACAAGTAGAGTTTTCATATGCTAATTTAGTGAACTAGAGAACATAGAAGAAACCATTTGAGATTGTGATAAGAAAAAACCCTAAAGGATTTGCAAAGCTTAGAGACATCAATATGGAGAATAAGAGGAGTACACAAGCATAAGAGTTTGCAAGATTTATGGAGACAATATATAGTCAAGTTCGAAGACACCTGGAGGATATGGACAATAAGTGCAAGGAACAAGAAGATGTGAAGAGGAGACATAAGGAATTTTCTATTGGAGATGAAGTTATGGTATATCTAAGAAAGGAAATATTTATAGTAGGAACATACAATAAGATGAAGATGACGAAGTTTGGACCATGTAATATTCTCAAGAAATTTGATTTAGGAAATGCATATGAAGTGGAGATATCAAAGGCACTTGGTATAACACCTATTTTCAATATGGTTCCCACATCTATGAGTATCATGAAGGACAATAAAGTAATAAATAAGTTGAATTGAAAGAGAAATTACCACATCAACCACTAGAGTAGATTGAGTAAATTTTAGCCACTATAAGTGGGAGGAGCACTAGGAATAAGTAGTACAAAGAGTACCTAGTGAAGTGGAAAGGCAGATTAGTAGAGAGTTCATAATGGATTTCTCAAGTTGATGTGGACCACTTTGGTTTTCCTCTAGCCCTTGGAAAGCGAGGGACTCACTTTTCTTCCAACCTTGGGTGTCTGATGTAGGAGCATTCCTAGTTGTAAAGAAATTTCGTATCAACCAAAAATATTTCTTTTCTTGCAATTCAGTAGGTAGTTGTCTCAAAAATTTCTTTTACATTTTACTGTATTATCATTTCTTATCTTGTAGAGAAATATATAGGATCTACATGAGGTTGTATTCAACATATCCATATTTTAAATGATTTGTATTCGTTTATTGTAAGTTCACTCTTAGAAGTTCACTGTCAATTCTTAGTCAGAGCATTCGGGGCCTATCTAGCTTAGGCTTGTTGTATAGAACATTTTTGAAATTTGTGGAGATTAATGAAACATCATTCATGATATTTTGGGTCCAATGAATATTTCTTGGAGATCCACAACACATTTTTCATTCCCTAATGTGTTATCTCTCATGTTCTATGGTTGACCTACATGTTTGATCTTCTATTGTGTTTGTAATCCCTCAAGACTAACACATATCATAATTGGAGTTGGAGAACTATATCTAAGATAATTTTTAATCCATTATAAGGTAGTAATCTCAGTAGTAGATAGTTAGGTAGTTTTTCTTCTAGTCATTGGACTATAATAAGGCCTTTGTGCCTGATGAGCCCATAATATGTTTATAATTTGGATATCATGTTATAGTTTTAAAAGCCCTTGCTCTCTTTTATGGATTTTTCAAACTCTGTGGTTATAAAATTTTCATGTTAATGGGTAGTATTCTATGACAGGCATTCCTATATTCTTGCAGCCTAAATATCTTAGTATGTCTATGTTCATTACCCTGTTTTGACCTCTCAATTGACTGATACGATATATGTAGTTTTTGGATAAGTAAGATGAATTTGATGCGTGTGATTAATGATGGGTATCATGCTATTATGAGTGCATGCCTTCTTTTTCCTCTATTTCCATGTGTTCTACATGTTGTTAAAGATGGTATGAATGGGTCAATGCACAACAAAACAAGGTCTTGCGAAAAAAGCCGTTTCCAACACACCATTGAAGGAGTCATTTCAAGCAAGGATTCTTTGTCTAGGTCATTGGGAAGGAAACCAAATTGATCATTAATCTAGGAAGAGTGGAGTTCTAGATTCCCTCTGAATTTGTTGAGCAGATAAACTTGCATTTATGAAATCTGTTCCTTAGCCTTAGGAGGCATTTATATCCGCATCTTTCTCTGTTAGTTAGTTAGTTAGTTGTTTCTCTTTAAATAAATGTTCCTTCTGCGAGAGTGAACGACATGATTATGAAGAAACTAGACTAGAAAATAGAGATAGAATAGAGTGTATTGAGATTACTGTTATAATGAAAAGCAGAGCTTTGTGTTAAAGTTTTCTTACAAGCAGAACAACCATGTATATGATTTCAATAAAAAGCTGATGAAGTTTTGAGTTCAACTCTTGTTTAACTGGTTGATGCTTGCTAAGGGGGCCTTCTTAGTGAGTATCTGTAGTTAGCTGTTTACTTCCTATTGTTTATCTATTAGAATTTCTTTCCAGTTAGTTTTAATGCAAACTCAGTCTTATATTGTTCTTGCAGCATAAGGAATCCATCCCTGTTTTTGTTCCTGCAGCATAAGGCAAGTTCATGGTTTGTTTCCCAGTAATGGTTATTACGATTCCTACTTTAGTTAAGTGATGCTTAAGTTAATAAGACTTTGTCTCATGTTCCTACATCAGAGTTAGAATTCCTTTCAAGCATTTATTTGAAGTAGGTTGTGGCTAAAACTGGTTCTTAGTGCACATATAGTGCCGCTCCATTTCAACTATACGTTCCCTGGTTTGACAAGTAAATGAATGACCATGAGAAGATGTTAGTCACCTACTCGAATGTCCAATTCCTAGGTTATGATTTTCCCTGAATTTTATATCCTTTTGTGGGAGACAACCATTTTTGGCGCTGTTGTTGGGGATGGTGTCAAGCTAATAGTCATTGTTAGTAGTAGCTTAGTGTGTTTATTCTGGAATTTTCAAATCCTTCAAATTTTCAGTTAAGTCTGTTACATGAATAGAAGAAGAGATGCTCTAGGGAGATTCTTACCAAACCCTTCCTTCACTGATAACGATTTTGAACCAACTTATAATCTATTTGAGGAAGAAGAAAACAAAGATATCAATCCATTTATTGAAGACCCACTTGCTGAATTTCCCTTTGACCTTGCTGATGAAGAACCCTAGGAAAATCCATTTGTTCTGATACTTCATCAAGCAGATATGGCACAAAATCCACCTTATCGACCTCCTG
The DNA here is from genome assembly GCA_007115665.2 of Sequoiadendron giganteum. Classification (NCBI taxonomy): domain Eukaryota; kingdom Viridiplantae; phylum Streptophyta; class Pinopsida; order Cupressales; family Cupressaceae; genus Sequoiadendron; species Sequoiadendron giganteum. The sequence goes on along the minus strand of CM021100.1, from coordinate 284,443,804 downwards.
CTTTTGAATTCCCTATTATTGCCCAGCAAGATAATGATAACCTCAAAAATATTCCTTCTTCATTACTTCCCAAGTTCTATGGACTAGTTACAAAGGACCCAAACACTTTCTTGTTTGAGTTCGATATCCTCTATTGAAGTTATGATTATACCACAGATGCTCACAAGCTGAAGTTGTTTCTTGCTACTTTGAAGCAGGGAGCTCTAAGATGGTTCATAAGTTTGGGGAGGAATGTTGTTGATAGTTGGGCACTCATGCAAACAAAGTTTCTTGAGAAATATAAGGAATATTGAAAGAGTGGTAGTAAGGGTGATGATATATTCTGAATTCAGTAGAAGGAGGATGAAAGCTTGGAAGACTATATCTCAAGGTTTTTGTTTTCCTTGAAGAAAAATTCAAACCATACTCTCAATGAAGAATCTCATAAATTACTTTTTCTGAGGGGAATCAATGATTCATGTATTGATGCTCTAGATCTAATGGGAGGAGGAGATATAACCCAAGTGCCTTAGGATGATATTAAGAGCATATGCTGCAATTACTCTTGAGCAAGTGTCAAGAAGGGAAGAGGTCATCAGGCCACAATGGGAAAGGCTTCTAATAATGGAGTTTCATGGATGGAGATTTCAAATTTTCTGTCTGATTTCAAGCATGATATCATAAATAATATGGCTACACAGTTGGATACTATGCAAGTTCGAAAGAAACATGAGGAAGCTGAAGCAATCTTGGCCGAGTTCTATCCACATTGTCGACAAAAGAAGCGTGACTGCAGATGTAAGATGGTGGCCAATATGGAGGCTAAGTAATTACCTACTGACTTTAAGATAGTAGAAGGTGATGATGACCAAGTATTCTACATTGCACAAAGGCATCCATGGGCTCAAAGACAAGGTATGCTTCAAGACCCTCTAAATTTTGGTAATCCTTACTCTAATTACAATAACCAATGTCAACCTACATATGGCCCATCACCACCATGGAATACCTCTCAACCACAATTGCCTAACTATCCAAATTCACAATGGAAATCTCCTCAAGGAGGTTGGCAGCACCCACAAGGACAATGGGCTCCACCCCAAGGTAACTGGTAGCAAAATCCTCAGTGGAGAAGCTCTCAACAATGGTAGAGCCAATCCCCTGAATTCCTATAGCCACAACAACCACAACTTTCGGCCCTCATGCCGCCATCTGCAGTCCCTGTAGCACTAGCTGCAAATACTAGCCCTCCAAAACAAACACCTATGCTTGCTCAACCATTGCCAAGTCCTAATAATAAGCAACAACAATAGCAACCTATGTATTTTGCAGAAGCTAATCATTATCCATCGTATGCTTTGCATATCAATGATATCCATCTAAGGTCTGGCACCACACTACCTACTCCACAACCTCCAGTAATTACTGAGATTCTAGACTCTATCTCTGAACAAATTGTTGATCCTATAGCCAATATACCTATGTCAGATACTATTTCTAAGGAGACCATCCTACAACATCAAGCAAAACCACCTTTTCCTTAGAGATTGCAAGTCACTAAACCCAAGTCCATGGAAGAGCCTACCTTTGATATTTTGGATCAGCCAAAGAATGTACACATCCAAATTCCCCTCTTCCAAGCCATAAAAGATGTTCCAATTTATGGAAAAGCCATTAAGGAGGCCTGTTTGAAGAAACCTGGAAGAAAGAAAAAAGGATCCCCAAACTATCCATGTTCTTGGAAAATTGGCAGATATTATGTTAGGAAAGGTAGTTATGCCAAAATATGCTGACCCTGCAAGTCTTGTGGTACAAATAAATATTAATGGCCAGCTGGTAAAGAATGTTTTGATTGACCTAGGTGCAACCATCAATGTAATGACCAAACTTACTATGGAGTATTTGAATATCCTAACCATTAGGTCTACACCCACCATCCTGCAGCTTGTTGACAGTTCCATTGTAACACCTGATGGCCTAGTGGATGGTATAATTGTCAATCTTGAATCATGGGAGTACCCCATAGATTTCACCATATTGTCCACTAAGAAACTTTGGGGGGGATATCCTATCATCCTAGGTGGACCATGGTTAGCCACAACTAATGCCTTTATAGGATGCCATTCTGGAGACATGACAATCTTTTATGGTCAGTCAATGAAGAAATTGGCTCTATACCCACCTGCCCAGCCTCAGCGAGACTTGTCTAAACCAATTTGGCCAAACTTAGGAGAAGAAACTAAAGATTTCAACTCATTGGCCCAGTTGATGATGCTGAAAACTAATCCATTTTCCCAACTTCAGAGTGAGGATGACTTGCTTTTACAAATTTTGTAGTCCAATTCTGATATGAGTAACCCATCTGTACCCAATAACTATCCTCAACAATCTTTCTTGCAGCAACTGAGCCCTGAGAGCTTGCCATTTAAAATCCTTGCAATTTATCAACATTTGCTTCCTCAAGAAATACAAACACCACCTTTGCCAGTAGATTCCATGAATGATCTTACCAAACAAATTGAGCTATCTTCAGGCCACTATCTGAATATCAACAATCAACTACCTAAATATCAACAAGTTTCCCTAGTTAAAATGCTGCAAGATCAACACAAAGCTTTTGCATGGGAATATGGGGATATGAAGGGAATAGATACCCAGCTCTGTACTCATAGGATCTACATTAAGGAAGATTGTTCACCTGTTAGGCAGCCTCAACAAAGGATAAACCTAGCACTCAGGGAAATAGTTAAAAATGAACTCCAAAAATTGCTTGATGCTGGTTTCATCCACCCTATTTCAGATAGTCAATGGGTATCTCCATTGGTGATTGTTCCTAAAAACAGTGGGAAGTGGCGAGTTTGTGTAGATTATAGGGAGCTGAATACTACAACTAAAAAGGATCACTTTCCACTGCCATTTGTTGATCAAGTACTAGACTCATTTTTTGGTAAAAAGTATTTCTCATTTTTAGATGGATATAGTGGGTATAATCAAATTAAAATTGCCCTTGGGGATCAAGATAAAACAACCTTTACTTGTCCATGGGGGAATTTTTCTTACTTTGTCCTACCTTTTGGCCTGTGTAATGCCCCTACAACATTTCAAAGGGCGGTAATTAGTATTTTTGCTAACATTTCTCACGATTCTATGGAGATCTACATGGATGACTTCACCACTTATGGAGTAACTTATGAAGAAGCATTATCAAATTTGGAGAAAATTTTGAAAAGATGTAAGGAGCATAATTTGTCTTTGAATAGTGAGAAGTGTTTTATGATGATGCAAGAGGGAATTGTTTTAGGCCATCATATCTCTCCAGTAGGAATTTAGGTTGACCTTGCAAAAATAGAAGTTATTCTAACTTTGCAAACACCTATGAAACAAAAGGATGTTAGAAGATTCTTAAGGCATGCTGGATACTATAGAAGATTCATCAAAGATTTCAGAAAAATAGCCAGTCCATTGTATGCCTTATTGACTAAGGATTCTGAATTTCACTGGATTGAGGCCTGTTACAAATCTTTCCTGCAGCTTAAAGACTTACTTACTAAAGAACTTGTTCTTCAAGGACCAAAGTGGAGTCTGACCTTTCATATACACATAGATGCTTGTGATTATGCCATAGGGGTAGTGTTAGGACAAAAGGATAATTCCATAGAGCATGCCATCTATTTCATTAGCAAAAATCTTTAAGGCCCAAAATTAAACTATACTATCACAGAAAAAGAATTGCTAGCAGTGGTGTATGCTCTGAACAAGTTTTGATATTATGTCACTGGTTACCAAATATTTGTTCATACAGACCATGCAACAATAAGGTACCTTATGAATAAGCTTGCCATATCTGGTAGATTAGCAAGGTGGCTACTATTCTTCCAGGAATTTGATATCACAGTTATCGACAAGCCAGACAAGGAAAATGTGGTGGCTGATTTCTTGTTAAGACTTCAAACAACTACACCTGCCACATCTGAAGTAATTGATGATAGCTTTCCTGATGAACATCTATTTTCTATTGCTGCTCAAATAGCATGGTATGTAGATATTGCAAATTATTTAGTAGCCAGCAAAATACCAGCTCACTTCTCACCAAAGGACAGGAAGCTGTTGATTGAGAAAAGTTTTAACTTTTCATGGATTGTAGACTATTTGTTTTATATAGGGCCTGACCAAGTCATGCGAAGGTGTGTTAGAGAAGATGAGACATATGAAATTCTGCATGTTTGTCATGATGAGCCATGTGGTGGGCACTTTGCATCAAAGAGAACATCCATGAAAGTGCTTAACAAAGGGTACTATTGGCCCACCCTACATAAGGATGCTGTAGCTTATACCAGAAAATGTGATAGATGTCAAAGAATGGGGAGACCAATGAATTCTAATGAAATTCCCTTGTATCCACAAGTGGTGGTTACTCCCTTTGATAAGTGGGGAATGGATTTTGTTGGGCTAATTGATCCTACATTTTAGTTTTCATTGATTATATGAAAAAATGGGTGGAAGTAAAAGCAATGACACATGCACGAGACAATAAGGTTGCTGAGTTCCTTTATGAACAAATTTTTACCAGATTTGAAGTCCCTAGAGAACTTGTTACTGATCAAGGAGCTCAATTTACTTCAAACTTGATCACTGCATTGATGAATGACTACAAGATCAAACATAGAAAATCAAGCCCTTATCACCCTCAAGCCAATGGTCAGGCAGAGGTAACAGAGAACTGGAGGAGATCCTTACAAAAATAGTCCAGTTACACAAGAAATATTGGAGCAGTCGTCTTTCGGAAGCAGCCTGGGCTTATAGGACAACATAGAAAACAACTATAGGGTTTACCCCTTTTGAGTTACTTTATGGTAAAACTGCCATGTTGCTAATTGAATTTGAGCATAAGACCTTACAAATTGCACTTCAGCTTCAAATTGATCTTTCAGAAGCACAAAAGGAACACCTCCTATAGTTAAATGCATTGGATGAGATGAGGAAAGCTGCCCTCTAGCACACTGAAGCAATACAACAGCAAAGAAAGAAATGACATGACCACAATATCCGTATAAAGCATTTCTCTATTGGTGATTGGGTCCTACTCTATGACTCTAGGTATAAAGAAAATCAAGGTAAGCTTACAACAAGATGGCTTGGTCCGTATGAAATTGAGAATGTATTTGATAATGGTTCGGTTTAGTTGGCAACAATCGATCCTGTCCGCTTCAAACTGTTGGTTAATGGACACCATCTTCGGTTATACCATAAGCCTGCATCAAAAGAAGAATTTATGAAGCAGTTTGTTTCCCCTGTGGCCAATACTCTTCATGCAGCAAAAGGCTTCGGTCTTCTTCCTGCAACATCTCTTTGAACACTATGTTGTACATCCATAATAAAGTTTTTCCTTTTACGAAGGCCACTTTCTCCATCACCATCCATCACCATCATTCAATCATTCCATTTTTCTTTTCTATGTCACCCATCCATGTCATCCACTTGCCATACCACCTTCATTTATGGTTTCTTTTCAAGCACTCATTTCTGGTTGTGTTGTGATATCTCCCAACATCCGTGAGCATTAATTGCAAGGTACACGATATTATTTTTTATTAGTCACATCATTCATTCATTTTATTTATTCATTTATTACAATATGTCTAATATTCATTCCTACCAGTTTCTCACCTATCCTTTCACACATGTGTGGACACATGCCAAATCTTAAGTAGGGGGTGGGGATAATCTGTTTCAAATTCTTTCCTTTTGCCATTGCCACATCTATTAAAGACAATTTTTATTGTAATTACTGCCAAATGAATGCGTGCTTTTCCCTGATCAACAACTTAACTGCTTAATTAAGTAGTTCCTAAAAATAATTGCATGCAATTGTCTTTTATATCATTTTTTGGGTAAAGTAAAAAGGTAAAGAAGTCGAAACGAAAGAAGTAGAGCAAAAAAAAGTTTTTTTCAAATATTTAGAAGAGGTTGAGATTCAGGTGTTTTAGTAGAAATGATTGTGAATATGGGTGGTTAGCTAGTATGACATGAACCGGTAGCTCATGAGGCCTTAACACAAGACCCTCAAATAGTTTAGGCATTCAATATGTGTGGATGGCTGAATTACTTTTTGAGTATCGATTCCTTTGATGAGGAAGCTGCTGGTGAATTTTTGAGAACTCTTTTCAAGGGAGAGGCTGCAGTATGGGGTTTAATAGTAGCCGTTACTGAGGAATGGATTGCTGAGATACACGGGGTTCCTGCAGCTGGAGAAAACTTTCCTTCAGGAACGGATGCCATCTCTGCCAAGGCATAATTCACATTGCCAACTGATGGACCCTTTGAGGTTTCAAAGCAAGGATGCAAAAGGGTGTCACTACCTTATCCATATTCAGAATATGCCTCCTTTATAATCAGGTATTTAACTTGTGAAAGACGCTTTTCCTATTTGCATTCCTATCACTTTAAATTATTGAGTCATATGAGGCATGGGTTAGCTATCAACGTCCCAAATTTTTTGTTAAAATTTTTGGAGCATAGTGCCCATGAAACCCAGAAGGGTAAAGACAATTCCATCTCCCATCATGCCCTTATTAAACTGCCGACTGAGCGTTCCTTGAGGGATGCATCACCCCTTTCTTGGCAAGAATTTTCTGCCCAAAAAGGATAACAACCTCCAGAACCTCCTAGAACACTGCTTGCACAACCCAAGAAAAAGAGAAAGAGGGTAGAGTCTTCGAGTAGAGAAGCCGAGAAAAAATCACTTGCTTCTCCTGCAACACCTAGCCTTGCAACCACTATACCTGATCCCTCTAGCCAAGTTAAAAATAGGTCTACATCAAGGAAAGAGAAAGGGAAAACAAAAGTAGGAGAACCATCCAGTGCTGGGCATACCCCAGAAGAGAACCCTCAAACGAAGAAGAAAAAATGAGCCACTCAACTTTTTCTTGCAGCAACACCTAATGTCACCACAGTTTCATCATCCTCTCCTACTGAATCTCAAACCCCCAAGCAAACTGAGAAGAGAAAAACTGCAAAAGAACCTCCTTCATCAGTTACATTACCTAGAAGAGCTTCAACAAGAAAATGAAGTAAAACTACCCCAACCTCTTCTGCCTGACCTGAAATAATAGTCATTTCAGAGGAATCCGAGGAGTTTATTCATGAGAATTCTCAGAGTATATCTGAGAATTTTCCACTCAGCTCCTTTATTATTCTTGACGATATACAAAATGAAACAGAGGAAGTTGGGGAAGTACAAGAAGGTTGTAATAATAAAGGGAGAATGCTGAGTCTTGATGACTTGGCTAATCCAACTGAAATAATTTCAGAGGAAACACAGTCCCCTCTTGACCAACAACATGAGTTCATCCTACAACAAGAATAGGAGCGCAGCCTAAGACATCCAATGCAATACCATTGCCCTCTGAAACATGCCATACATTGGTTGTGTATAAGAGAATGTTACTAATCAAATACTTAGAATACCTTAAGATAACCTGGAGGCCTATGACACTTCAGACCTTGAGTTTCCACCATCTGGCTAAAACTCAAATGCAACAAATTCTGTGGGAGGAAGAGAAGAAGAAATAAAAGAAAGAGATTGAAAATCAAAAACAGGAAATCCAGGAGGTGAAATAAAAGATTAATGAAATGATGAAGGTGGCAGGGCAAATCATGGAATGTAGGCCACCAACCAAAGTGTATGCAATGTGCCCCAAAGAGTAGTTTCTGTGGTTCTAGTTAATAAGGATTTCTAAAAACCTTGACCCTATTCCTAATTTTGCTAAAGAATTCTATGATGCCTATCAAATAGCACCTAATTGGCTAAGAAATTGTATTTGTGAATTTTATTTACATGGTTTATTAATCCCTTGTGAAACTGAGTGGAATCCACTTCTTTTCATAGGTGACATTCATTTGAGATCACTTATGTCTTAGGCGGCCAATTAAATTAATTATGGGAAACAATTTGAGGATTATGAGGAAGCTGAGCGAAAAGAACCTATTCCCTTTAGATCAAAAAGCTCAGACCCTCAAACATTTATGAGGACCTAGTTTTCTGTTGCATATGGATTTTATGATCCTGCAACAAGGATAAGGATATTTGATCTTAGGAAACAGGTTTATGATGAGTTTAAAGGCCAACCATATTCATTCTAGAAGCTTTCAGCTTCTAGAAGTAAAACAAGATGGGAAAAGCTGACAGTTGGTCTAAGAAAGTCTGAGCCCCATAGTCCCTTGAATTTAAGAGTAGCCGTTAGGAGATCATAAAGATATATGCAGTTGGGTCTTCAGGAAAAATTTGATTTGTGGTTGCCACTGACATTTAGACCTCCTGCTTTGATGTGGCCACTGAATCCTTATCTAGCCTTAGATATTAATGAAGACACAAAAGCTCGCATATACAAAAGATGGCAGAATTGCAGGGTTTTCTACTACAGGTTTGAGACTGCACTACAAGGCCATGTTACTCCTACAGATTTCAGGGACACAACCAGGAAGATTAATTTTGGAGGACCAAAATTAGCTAAAGTAGGGGGAAAATGATGAGCCCATAATATGTTTATAATTTGGTTATCATGTTATAGTTTTAAAAGCCCTTGCTCTCTTTTATGGATGTTTTAAACTCTGTGGTTATAAACTTTTCATGTTAATGGGTAGTATTCTATGACAGACATTCCTATATTCTTGCAGCCTAAATATCTTAGTATGTCTATGTTCATTACCCTGTTTTGACCTCTTAATTGACTGATATGATATATTTAGTTTTGGATAAGTAAGATGAATTTGATGTGTGTGATTAATGATGGGTATCATGCTATTATGAGTGCATGCCTTCTTTTTCCTCTATTGCCATGTGTTCTACAAGTTGTTAAAGATGGTATGAATGGTTCAATGCACAACAAAACATGGTCTTATGGAAAAAGCTGTTTCTAGCACACCATCGAAGGAGTCATTTCAAGTGAGGATTCTTTGTCCGGGTCATTGGGAAGGAAACCAAATTGATCATCAATCTAGGAAGAGTGGAGTTCTAGATTCCCTCTGAATCTGTTGAGCAGATAAACTTGCATTTATAAAATCTATTCCTTAGCCTTAGGAGGCATTTATATCCACATCTTTCTCTATTAGTTAGTTAGTTAGTTGTTTCTCTTTAAATAAATGTTTCTCCTGCGAGAGTGAACGAGATGATTAAGAAGAGACTAGACTAGAGAATAGAGATAGAACAAAGTGTATTGAGATTACTCTTATAATGAAAAGCAGAGCTTTGTGATAAAGTTTTCTTATAAGCAGGACAACCATGTATGTGATTTCGAGTTCATGAATAAAAAGCTGATGAAGTTTTGAGTTCAAATATTGTTTAATTGGTTGATGCTTGCTAAGGGGGCCCACTTAGTGAGTATCTATAGTTAGCTGTTTACTTCCTGTTGTTTATCTATTAGAATTTCATTCTAGTTATTTTTAATGCAAACTCAGTCTTATATTGTTCCTGTAGCATAAGGAATCCATCCCTGTGTCTGTTCCTGCAACATAAGGCCAGTTCATGGTTTGTTTCCCAGTAATGGTTATTACGATTCCTGCTTTAGTTAAGTGATGCTTAAGTTAATAAGACTCTGTCTCACGTTCCTACATCAGAGTTATAATTCCTTTCAAGCATTTATTTGAAGTAGGTTGTGGCTAAAACTGGTTCTTAGTGCACATACAGTGCTGCTCCATTTCAACTATACGTTCCCTGGTTTGACAAGTAAATGAATGACCATGAGAAGATGTTAGTCACCTGCTGGAATGTCCAATTCCTAGGTTAGGATTTTCTGTGACTTTTATATCCTTTTGTGGGTGACAACCAGTGCCAATTGTAATATCTGTAATGCCTTGTAGTAGGCATGTGAGCCTTTAGACATTACACATTTAAGGCATATGAAGCATGTAGGATTGCAAGTTATTGAATCAATGCTAATTCATGTTTTTTGAGCATCTCTTATGTTATTTTCGCTACATGTTGAACTCAAGGCTACATGGTTGGATAGTCCTTTCTAGACCCTCCATCTATGACAACACCATCTTGTTTCATAAGCTCCTATCTCAACCACAATTGATCCATCTCTAACTGTAATCATTCCATTTTATTATTCTCCTTTTCCTTCTCCCTCCTCCATGAATGACCTTCTATCTGAAAAATATTAATGTGACTACTTTTGAATATGAGATAAAGTTTCTACTATCTAAGGACATTCTAAAATTTCTAGAGTTATGCCATAAAGGAACCATTCCCTTTTCTATTTTTTATTTAGTGGTTTTCTAGTCACCTGACTAGTTCCTTAAACTTCTTGTCAAACTCTAATATGGATTCATCTTCCCATTGAGATAATTCCCTAGCTTTCTCACTCCCTCCATTAGGAGTTCTAAACTATCAAAGTTTTCTCAAAAGGTTTGTTTGAGTTCATCCTAGGGTTTATTGATTTGGGGTATGATTTTCAATACCATTTTATTGATTCTTCTCTCAAGGAACAAATGAAATCAAATAGCTTCGTTCTTCCTTGTTGTTTGTTCATAATTTGTCATATATTTTTAATAAGAAAACATGCTATGTGACATTACTAATATCCTTTTTGAAAACTGACATCTTCCTCATTGTGGTCATGCCTTCCTCTAATAAGCTTTCCCCAAATTGCAATGTTGCTTCTTTGATTACTAAAGATGGAGATGGAATCAGTGTCACTTTTTATAATTTCACTATTATTTTGTTCCTCTGGGGTTCTCCCCTCAATATATTGATTGTTACCTTCCATGATGTCCTAATTTATTGTATATGTTGCTCATAATTTAGGTTTTCTATATCCCTCTTTTTCTTTGTTTATCTCTATATGTATTATATCTAGCATAAGGGGAAACTCCTGATCTAAGGGTGGTGTCTATTCTTCATATATTTTCAGCTTTAATATTTTATTTTCATTAATGGTTGATCTCATATCATGATTAGTTAACAAATCCTCATGATTGGGATTAGGTTCCACCAATTTTTCCTTTTATTCTTTTGTGATATCCTTGGCTTCTAGTTCTTTTCCTCTTCCTTTCTTATTGTTGGTTGAACCCATATCAAAACACTCAACAACACCCTTCTTTCCATTCTCCACTCTTCTCTTTAGGATTTATTTTTCCATTTTCCCAATTGTTATTTTTCTCTCCTTTCTATTTCTTGCTTGTGGTACCTTTATTTTCTTTCCTAGGTTTGTTTTGTCTCTTTTCTTCTGCATTCATTTCCATCCCTATTTTAATGATTTTAGATATCTCTCTCTTTTTTTCTTATCCTATTCCCATATGTATCATTGGTCAAAAATTCTATCCTTTTTCACTATGTCATTATTTTGAAAGAACATTTTGAATAGTCACATATTTTCAAGGATATTTGGGTTCCTTCCACCTTTCCATTTATAATATCTTAATGGCATACCCCCCTCTCATAAAGACGACCCTTAGGGTCTAAAAAAATTAAAATTTTTGCTAATTTTTTCTTACTCTTCTATACTTCTAATTTATTTACTATTCTTTCTAGGGTCTTGACAAAAAAACCAATGTTGGCAAGAGAAATGGGGGAAGTACAGTCTGGAGATCTGTACCCCAATACTCCTTGAGTAGTTCGTTTATACCCCAAAGGATACAATAAGAGAATTTTTATATGTGTGGTAAGAATCTAGAAGACATACATCACATACAATATCATTACATGAAAATAAAATGCTCATATATCCATTACACACATATAATATTATGAGCATGCTCATAACCTAAGCTAAACTTGGTAGATCCACATGAAATAAATCAAGATCTGACTAGTTAAGTCAAGCTCCCAATGAAATAATTGAAAACATCAAATAAAGAAGCCATTAAACAAGAAAATAACTAGAAATGCATAATGGAAACTAATCTAATGCCTCAAACCTCATCCCATCAGGGGATTGGTGCTGCATTGATGTGGAATACTAACTTTTTCCCAACCCCTTAGTTGAAACAAGATTTCAAATGGATTCCATTGATGAATATTGATGAAAATGGATGAAAGATAAACTAAAATAGATGCAAGATAAGCTAAATGGATGATAAATATTGAAATTCTAATGGATAATGCTCTAAAATTCACTATATTCTAGTTAATCTAAATTAAAAAGTGGATCCTTTTCTCATAGAAATGAGGGACCTATTTATAGGAGAAAAAGCAGAATCAATGATAAAGATTGATTTGATCAATCAATGGATGAAAATAAATAAGAGGGGATGACATGGATCAAGGATTCCCATCAATGGATGAGAATGCAAGTTGATAAGGAACACAAATTTTAATAAATGGTTCTCATTGATTTGAAGAAGCACACTTCCTAAAAATTAGGAAGTTATTACAAGATATCCCCCATTTTGGAAGGGTAAAAATGGAGGAATATTCCAGGGGAATATTTCTTTGCAAGTGGGAGGGTGAGAGAAATGATCTAATTAGATAATTAATAGATTATTTTAATGTGAAAGATGGATAAAATTAGGATTTTAATTAAATAATTAACTTATTTAATTAAAGGGGGATAAATACATTCAATTAAATAATTAGGATTATTTAATCAAACGAGAAGACTTAAGGGGTTCAATTTAAATAATTCACATTATCCAATTAAACATGATGGAAATTAGGATGAAAGAGGATGAATTAACTTGATAAATTTGATTATCTGATTAATAGCACAAAGAAATGAATTTAATTAAACAATTTATATTATTTAATTAAATGATCAAAAAGAGGTGAATTAGTATTGAAATGGTGTTAATAATCAAATTCAGATGTGCAATATTGATCAAGATGATTTTAAGTGTCTAAATTTTTTCCCTCTTTGAAGTGAGGTACCTATTACATTAGTTCAAAGATTGACACTTTTCAGATTAACGTTTGCACTCAGATAAATTTTTTAAAAATTCTTGATTTTTCAGATGCCCCATTGTGCCCCAATGGAAGGAATGAATTTTAGTATACTGCCCACTCGACAGATCGATTAAAAATTTGGTTTTTTAGGTCAAGATCGTGAAAAGGATGCAAGATCAGTTCAACTCAAAGAGGATGAAAGACACTTCTTTAGAAAGATAAGATATTTGATGTAGACAGATTTTATGATGTATAGAAAGTCATCAACCATGGGTAGCTTCATGTATATTTTTATATCACATAGATTTGATAGTTGGATAGAAATATTAGTAAAGATAGAAGAATAAGAAGAATGAGAATGAGATATAAGTAGAAGAATGAGATGGATATTGATTAACCACTATTTTGAGATTAATTCAGAAGTCCAACAAGCCTATGATTATTTGAAACTTTATTGGATATGGTGATGATAAAGATGATTTTATCATTTCAAGGATTGAGATACTTCATCATTTCATTTCTTATTTTTGATATAACACATAGACAAGATGCATCAAGCTATCGATAACCAAGATGGCATTGTATCTAATGCAATGGACTTTGACTCTGCAAATGGATAGGAGTATCCTTGCTCACACTTGACATACATAAACCTCATTGGAATGTAGTTTAGAAGTTTAGAACATTTCAGAACAAAGAATACACAATAGTCAACAATTTATTTAAAACAACCTCCCTACACACAACAAATCAAGTATTCACCAAGGCCATATTACAAGAACATCTAACAAGCACAACAAATAAAAGATAATGATAAATTCCCCATTCCTTTCTCTCTAATTTTTTTTAAATAGACACCATTGAGAGGTCCTTGGAATGGGTCAATACGAAAAGATAAAAATGAAAAAAAAGTCAATGCCATTCATATCTCTTGCCAAAAGGTGTTGTTTAGAGAATAAGTATCCATAATGATTGCCAATGATGATGCCCATTAGAGGAAAGATGTATCCTAGGTAATGTTAGTGGATGTTGGATTTTAATTGAGAGGTTTTTTGAAAGGCTATTGATATAAGGTTTGATTGAATTGTTTACTCATGATCAAGACTTTAGATTTTCACATTTTGGTTCACTCTTCATGAATTTCCACACTTTTTTCAACTTGTTTTACCATAGGTCAAAAGTGACGATCGATTTATTATGAATGAAGGTTTATTATGAGTGAAAATGAAATGTGATGGGTGGTTTTGGAATTTTTGGAATATTTCAAAATTTTGACACTTTTTCAATATTTTGGAGGTTGTTTTGATCCCTTTTTTGGGTATATATGAATGTTTAGGTTTTCAAGTTATTTGAGACTATTTAGGATTTTTTGAATGTCTTCCAACGTTTTGGGTTTTCCATTTTTCAAATATTTTTATGTTTTCTAGGTTTTAGACCAAGACAAAAACCTAAAGGGAAACTAACCTAGCACCTTTGGGGCTCATGTCAGTGATGCTCTTGCCTATGTTATACACATAGAGACAACATAGTTTGATTGACTTTGACCAATAACTGTTTATTGATGATATATGAACATTTGATGGATTTCTAGTTTATTGTGACACAATCCAAAAGGATTGACCTAATGCCTCAAGGGTGCATCAATGATGGCCTTGCTTATGTTCAATTTCAAAGACAACGTAGTTCGACAACCATGTTTTTGAATTTTTGAATTTTTGAATTTTTAGACTTGTTTAGAGATTTCGATGTGATTTGGATGTTTTTGAGGTTTTTTGAGATGATTTGATTTTTTTAAATTTTTTCACACAATGTTGATGAGTGTATGGATATGTGATGATTTTAGTGATTTGTTTTGGATTTTGTTGAAAACTAAGCTAGGATTGATTGATTTGATGGATGGATTACCAATAGTGATAAAATTGTTGAGGATGCACACCAATGCAAGGGTAGTGTTGAACAACACAAGGATCAAGGGAAATGATATATCTTGAGATGATGATGGATTGATTTGATAAGATAAATCAAGATTTTGAACCTAGGCTCGGAAAAATGTCTATTGGAATGATTTGATGTGACGTTGAAGTGCAAGGTAGATGCAATTGATATTGATTGTTTGGATTGATGTTTGATAAAAGATAAAGATTGATATAAGGAACATCTTCTCATCAAAATGTTCCATGGGCTAGTGATTTAGATTTTTTCTTACAAATGATTTCACCAATTTGATTTTTTATTTTGCAAATTTTTAGATCACCACATAAGTTATAGGATACAACTCAATATTTATTCTTGAAGGAAGATGTAAGTATCTACCCCTAGTATCTAGCAATGTATGGAATGATATGGGTGGATGCATGGATAAATGAATTAAGTAATGGATGGGTATGCAAAGGATGCCAAGGATTGTCTTGTGATAGGATACCAATCCCTATCTCCATCCCTACATCTTCCTCCCTCCCACCTTACCAATCCCTATATCCCTCCTTCCCTCTTTCTCTGCCTCCCTCTATCCCTCCCACCCTGCCAATCCCTATCTCCTTCTCTCTCTCTATTCCTCCCACTCTACCATTCCCTATCTCCTTCCTTCCCTCTTTCTCTCCCTCATTATCTCTCTCTCCCTCATACCCTACAAATCCTTATATACTTCTCTCTCTCCCTTCCACCCTACCAATCCCTATCTCATTCTCTCTCTCTCCATCCCACCCTACCAATATCTATCTCCCTCCTACCATAAAAATCCCTATCTCCTTTTATCTCTCCCTCACACCCTACCAATCCCTATCTCCCTCCTTCCCTCTCTCTCCCTCCCACACTACCAATCCCTATCTCCTCTCTCCCTCCTTCCCTCTCTCACCCTCCCACCTTACCAATCCCTATCTCACTCCCTACATCTTCCTCCCTTCCACCTTACCAATACCTATATCCCTCCTTCCTTCTCTCTATCACCCTCCCACATTACCAATCACTATATCCCCCCTATCCTACCTCTCTCTATCTCCCTAATTTCATCCTTTTTTCCCTTCCTCTCTCCCTCCCACCCTACCAATCCCTATCTCCCTCCTTCCCTCTCTCTCCCTCCCACCTTACCAATTCCTATCTCACTCCTCTCTTTCTCTCCCTCCCTCTATTCTTCTCACCCTACCTCTCCTATCCCACCTCTCTCCACCTCTCTCCACCTCTCTCCACCTACCCATCCCTTCTTCCCTAAAATCTCTCCACCTCTCTCTCTCTCTCTCCCTATCTCCATTTCTTTGTCTAGATTTATTAATAATACAAAATATATTATATATTAAAATGTATATTAATATTTATAAATATAATACATAATAAAAATAATAATAATATGTAATATATATACAATATATCATATAATAGATAATATAATATAATATAATATAATATATGAGCTATAATATATAGTATTTAATATATAATAGATTTCTTAAGTTTGAAATAACAAGTATCCATTTTGCACACCACAAGCACCTCTATATTTCTTGAGACATGATGGGTTTTTTTTGAGCTTCATGTAATGAATATTTGTTATTTCTACATAACAAATATCCATTATTGATAACACGGGTGCCCGTTTCATTATGTGTAAATAATTTGTACTCTATATATTAAAATCAATATATATATATAATATAATATTACATATATTATACATACTAATATAAAATATATATGAATATTTAATTAATATTATAACATCTTAAATTTAAATATATATTGATTTTTATATATTAATATTTCTTCTTTTAATAAACATATATCCATTTCTTAAGTGTAAATAATGGATATCCATTTCTTTCAGATATCTGATATCTGATAGCAATAGAAATTAGTTTTACTTTAGTATTGCTTTGGTATTTGGCTTGGGGGATACCAACCTGAAAAGTTAACATCCCCAACGTGTTTACAGGGGTTGTAAGAGTTTTTTGAACTTCAACCTTCATACTGATGACTTTTTTTCCATATGATTTTGATGAATTGAAGGGTTTGTTCAAAAAATTGATAGCATTCTATCGATATAAGATATGCTTTAGAATTTAATAAGTAATTATTATTGTTTTTCAGCATGCAATGTGTAAAGTCCTGATTAATACACTGATTGAAAAAAATCTATAAATTTTAAAAGGTTAAACATTTTTGAATCAAAAGATGCATCACACGCTATGCTTCAAAAATTATAGTTTAAAAAAGACATAATTTTTTGACCAAGTTAGGGTGGTCAGACAAATACTTTTTAATGTTTTAAAAAATTCCTACTAAAAATTCCTAACACAATATTTACTTGGAAAAAAATTACAAAAAAATATGTGTCACATGCACGAATGTGTCCTCTACTTATATTGAAATATTTGGAAAAAATAATTTAGTTTTTCTCCCCATTAGGGTGGCCAGAAAACACCTGCTTTCTATTTTTTTCCTGAAAATTTAATATTATGGCATTAAAATTTCAAATTTTCACCAAATATTTAATTTTTTCCAAAATAGGACTAGTAGCTTAGCAACTAAATTCAATTTTATACAAACTTTGTTCTTACATATTTTTCAAATTATGTTAATAACCTATTCAAACTTTTACGTCAAGTTTCATAAGTCTATTTTCCTAAATTTTCATTGCCACTTAGGGGCCTAGTTTAGACTCCCATGATCTTGCACTGACTTTGATTCATTTTCTCTTTTTTCCTTGATTGTTTAAAATATTTTCTACAAAATTTCTATGTTGATTTTCCATCCTTCAATGAAGTTTTTTTTCACCCATTTGCTAATTTCTCTAGGTGTCAATATTGCATCATTGCAGTCTTCTAATTTTAGAAGATTTGTATTAGGGATAATTTTTTTCTCTTGGATTCCTTTGGTTTGTCTTTGTTAATTAATATTTTAACCGAAATACAATGATGATCTAATAAGGTCGAGGGGTAAAATTTCACTTTGTTGTTTTCCCTATTAGTCAAATTAAAGACTATCTTTATTAGCATAGAATCTATCTATTGTACAATATATTATCTTGGTACCTTTTTGATTGCTACACCAAATGAACCAGGTATTTTTTATTTTATTTTCTCAATCCTACTATTAGATATATTTTTTAAATTTTGTTCCTTTCCATCCAACGTCGTTTCCTCCTATTTTACCCTCCATATTTTCAATCATGTTGAAGTATCTCCCTATACTCCATGGTGTATCCTACAAGTTGCTTACCCATTCCCATAGTTTACTTCTTTGTTTATAATAATTGGGAGCATAGATGAAACACATGCAAAATTTTCTATTTTCTTTTTCAACAATGATCCACATGGCTCTATTGCAAGGTGAGGTTCCATGGGCTTTCACTGACTTATTCCATCTATTGGCTAGAAGAATTGTTGATCCTCCCTTTCCCTTTCATGATTTGTAACATAATAAGATGAATCTCTTCATACGAGTTTAAGGTTTGTTTCCAAGGTAAATTTAACCACTTTAATTTCTTTTAGTAGAACAATATCTTTATATTTTCCTTGATCTATTTAAAATATTTTAATAATAAACTTTTTATTTGGGGATTCCATCCCCTTGATGTTCCTAGTAATGCAGTTAAATTTCATTGAATTCCATTTCTTGTTGGCCTTCATATGTGCTCCTAAATCCTTTAAAGTATTTAAGAAGGTTAATATTTTTTACATTACTCCTTAGGTGGGTTATTGTTTCTTAATTTTGTCTTTGTCTTCTCTATTTTCTTGTTTATCCATTCATTTTAAAAAAAGAGTTGTTTCTCCCTTCTTCCTGAAGGGATTATTATTTATAGTGTTTGGT
This sequence comes from Sequoiadendron giganteum, assembly GCA_007115665.2. Classification (NCBI taxonomy): domain Eukaryota; kingdom Viridiplantae; phylum Streptophyta; class Pinopsida; order Cupressales; family Cupressaceae; genus Sequoiadendron; species Sequoiadendron giganteum. The sequence continues at coordinate 284,425,140 of CM021100.1, read as the reverse complement.
GTTTAAGCCTTCTTGGAACCTATGCCTCTTTGCGATCTCTCTTTTTTGCTTAACTTCCCCTTGTTCTCCACTGGCTTCCAATTAGTATTCATTTTTTTCTTTCCATTTAGTTTAGGCATATTTCTTGAGTCTCTTTCATGTGCACATTCATCTTTCTTGGAGAAAGAGTTTTCCAACTCTATATTGTTGTAGGAGTTTATTATTGCTAGGAATTTTGGCACCTCTTGGTGAACTAAGTTTTCTCCACCATATTTTTTGATATTTGTGAGGTTATGTTAGTTTATAGCCGATCCAAGGGTGACACTTGGTTTCCCTAGGCAAGTCATTGATATACTAATTTCCTCTAATACTTTCAATGCCCCATTTTATGGATTTGTGTTTAGTTTTAAGCTTCCACACTTGTTTTCCTCTATTTCGAGGCTTCATTCCCATTTCTTTCCTCTTCTTGATTTAGAACTAGAATTATTTTTTTGTCTTGAATTCTTGTTAGTTGGTCTTGATATTTTTATTCCCGAGTCTTTAAAATTTTATTACTACCTTCCAATATCATCTCAATTATTTTTTCTCTCATCTAAGCTTGTATCTCAAGGAGATAGATTTCATCATTTGGTTTATCTTGGGCTTCCAAATTAGTCCTCATGCTATTTATTAGCCTATTAATAATTGCAATTTGTTGCTTTATTTTATCCAACACTAATTCTTGAGTATTTTTTTTGTGCCCAAGTGGATTATATTTTTCCTCTTTAGGGGTTTCATAGCATATATTTTAGGCCCCCTATTTCCACCAGAGATAGATCTAGTATTTTAATTGTAGGTCTTAATAACTACCTTGTAAGGAAGCTAAGGTATTAGAACAACTTCCTACACTAATCTTGAGAGGGGAATAATGTAATTTTTTTACAAATCTTTAACAATCACAAAAACTTAAACAAAAATAGACATAAATATAATGCATACCATAACACAATGATTTACATGGGGAAAACCCTTTTGGGATAAAAACCCCACACTCCAAAAGTATCTCAATATATTATTCAAAAATCACAAAGATTACAATATACTGGCAGAGTAAGATTCTCATAGGAGTATCACCACTCAAAGAACTAGAGGCAACATGACTACTATCAGACTCTCATAATACATCACAATGTACATCCATAATACAATCCTTATAGGGCAAGTCAAGATAATAAAATATTGACCATTGTATAAGAGATATAATGATGAATGGTCCAAATTTATAATAATAAAATATATAATTTAAAATTTTCCTTTCAGAGGCATTGCCCCCAAGGCCCTACCAGGGTGCAGTGCCCCTAGACCCCAGTCGAGGGGATGATCTCCTTGGACCCCTTGTGGGGGGATCCCCCCACACCCCCTCGTAATCATCGGATGAACAATAACTTATGTATCAACATTACCTTATGTAATTGCAAGTTTGAGACATATTTTCTCAACATACCTAACTATATTTCTTGGAATATATTTTTCATTCTCTTCATCCTTTATTAACACCTCATTCCACGAGAGTATATCTACCTCATCTGTGATAGTTCCAAGGTGTGTTTTTCTACATGTATAATGTTTGTTTGGTATTATAGTTTTTCTTTATTAGGATCCACTTGTTCTAAATTTTTCTTAGTATTATTTTCTAAGTTTGTAGGGTATTCCAAACCAACACCATCACCTCTCCTAGTTTCCCCATTTTTTCTTAAGTGTGAGTTAATTTGTTGGTTAGGGTTTACCCCTAAACCCTATTTTCTTTATATTTTTTTCTTTTTTATCAATTTTAATAATTATGCATTTTTTCTCTCACATCCCCTTCTATTTTGTAGAGGAATCATGTATTAATTTCTCTCCAAAGTTCTATTTTATAACTAAAAATGTTATTTTAAGTCTCTATCTCTAATTCATCTAGTATATCTGCCCAGTGTGATGAACATTAAAATTCTGGCATCCATGTCTAATAGGGTATATTTTGTTTCCTCAACCCTAAGGACTTTCCCAAGTAGGGACACCGATTGTGGTATGAATGTCTATAGAGGAGTAGGGAATTTTTTAAGGAAATCCATCTATGGTATGAGAGGTCTAGAAGCTATTCATTTAGGATATTTAGGGACCATGTAATTGCATTAAATACAGAGTTAACAATAGTTCATAATTATTTTTCTACAACCCTCTTCCATTTTTCTTTGCTTTAAAAGAGAACTAAAAAAGCCCCTTTTGAATCATTCTATAAAATGTATGATGAAAACCTAATTTTTATTCTAGAAATTTACCATCCATTTATATAAATAATTCCTTGTGGGGATTTGTTACAATTTAAGGCTGCTAAAACTAGTACATTTTTCAATCTATATTCCTCAATATTTAGGGCTTTAGCTATATCTTCATTCAGAATGATATTTTTTTGAGACAGTTAGGATGGCTCTTACTCTTTTCACCTCTTTATTGTTGAACCTCAAAAAGGATCCTATTTTTCAATAGCAATAAACCTTGCCAAATCTAGAATTTTATCCCTCTTGCTTTCAACAACATCTTTGAGCTATTAGACACCATTATTTTGAACTTTTGAGAAAATTTAAATCTCTATTTATGAGCTTCTCATCTATAGGGTCATTTGAATAATGGAAAACTTCATCCATTTATTATCTTTAGACCTAGAAGGAAAGTGAGAGCCATTAGGTGCAGAGGGTTTCATAAAAATCTTATGGGACATATTAGGGCCAATGGAAGATAACAACTTAACATGAAAAACATTTAATAAACTATGAAGAAAATAAAGGTAGTAGAAATAATGAAAGCATAGTAATGCATATGAAGAGCAATAATTAAGGGAGAGGAACTCAAACCTTTGATGGCTTATAGCCATCCTTAGGCAACCATTTTACACGTTGAAAACACTGCCCACTCCTTGTGTTGCCCCCTTAGTCAAGAATTATTTTCTACAAAATATAAATAATTTTCAAAGTTATAAGTATACTAATATGGGCTAAATATCTCATTTCAAAAATTATCTAGCTTTATTCCCTAATTCAATAAGTTCATTGATATCTATTTTTCTATAAGGAATTATTACATTTTATACTACTTGTGGGAGGTTGTTATATTGATAGAGCACATGTTCTCCTAGGTTAACCCTAAAGAATATAATAGCTATATACTTATGAAAATGATTGACAAAAACAAGAAAATCATATAGAGATACCCTAGAATGATGTGATAAAAAATTAGATGCTTCAATAAAGTGTACACAACACTCTCTTCCTTAAATGGGAATGATATTCAAAATGTAAAGGATATCTATATAATTCTTGTGGATGTGAGGATGTTAAATGAATATAAAAAATATCTTAAATAGAATGACATGAATATAAATACACGAACATGTGTTTAGTCAATGCATAATGACTAGTGAAATGGGCAAGAGTTAGCCAAATTTGAATTTGAATTTTAGAATTTAAGGGGTCAAATTATAGGTGTGGGATCAGTCTTATACCCATGTAATTGGACTAAAATTAGGGAATACTAATGTATATGGAGAGAATAATTGTCTAGATATGAAGGATGCACTAGATGTGAAGTGTATTAGAAAGTGTATATAAATGGATTGGTATTATTCAATATATGGGAATGCGTATAAAGAGGAATAAATAAAGAATAAAATAAAAAACTCAAATTCAAACAAAATTACACCATTAATTAATTGTGATTTTACTAAGACACTCTTAAAATGAATTCAAATACATTAAAAAATTAATCATATATACAAATTTCATCATTTTTTTTGGAGCAAAAAAGAGAAAATATATTAACAAAGAAATGAAAACAAATTAAATAATGATTTCCATAAAACTATATTTGTCATTAAAAAGAAAAGGAGTAAATTTCTAGGAGGTTTACCACTAAAATCCCACCACCAACAACCAAGTGAAAATAGAAAAAAAAAAGAAACCAAACACTATAACAAAATAGTAGCACTTGAAGGAAAATAATCAGTTGATTAATATATAGAAGGTGAAAGAATTGTGTGTAGACACTAAAAATTGTTCGAGTTCTAAATTCTCCATCATTTCCCCTTTTGTCTTTCATAATTAAATAATTTTATTTATTTAATTACTTTCTAAAGTCATAATTCTTCTATTAATTAAATAATTTTAATTATTTAATTAATTCATTTTTTAATCTTTATTCCCCTTATTAATTAAATAGATTTTATTTATTTAATTATGTCACTAATTAATCCTCTTCTTTCTAAAATTAAATAAATTCTTATTTGTTTAATTTTTTTCCACTCCCCACTATAATTAAATAATTAACCTTTTCTCTCATAAATTAAATTTTATTTATTTAATTTGGTCCACTCAATTTTGAATTAAATCATTATTTAATTCAAAATGATTCTTTTGTCACATTTCTTTATAATTAAATAATTATTTTCATTATTCATTGGCCACCTAAATTAAATAATTTTCATTATTTAATTTCTCCTATCATCTCTTTATCCGTGCCAATCTTATCTCTTGACATCTCATTTAATCCTAGATCATGATTGAATTATCTCATAATTCAATCTCAACCCTTCATCCTTATTATTTTTCCTAATTTAGCCCTAACCCTATTTCATACTACAACTTTCAATCTTGATCATTGACTAAGACATATTATTGGCATCCAATCTCAACCATTCATTCAATTTTTTCTTTTCTATAAAAGACCTTACCCTTGTCATTTTCATTATCTACACATATTATGCAAGTATATGTTGCTAGTATGAGACAACAATTTTTCAGTATTTTGCTAGTCACTTGTATACGCATATTATTGGACACTCAAATATGAGGACAATATCATATTCAAGCAAAATGAAGAACTGTAGTGGAAGTGAATCAATGGTAGCATGAAGATTTGGTAATATTGTTTTATGTTTTATGCTCATTTATGCTTCATTGTTTATTAGGGTTTGATTTATATGCTTTATTGCATTATCCTTAATATTTTAGCCCTAATTACACTGTAAAGATTAATAAAAAATACGGAATCCAACATTATTAATCTTAGAAATCCATTTAACCAAAAAACCAATAACAACATTCCATTACACTTAAAAACTTTTAAAATCATACATAATCTTTTAATTGAATATCTTAGAAACTAAAACTAAATATCCAATTTTAAGAATCAATTTTGTTTTAAACCAATAATAATATTAAATTTGATATTCCTTTAATTTTTTGTTTTGTAAATCAGTAATATTCCCTAGCCTTTGTGTATTTGGCCATTGCTAGGCAACCTGAGCGATGGGTAAATATCATTTAAAGTGGTCCTTAAAAATCCACGCCGTGGGCACAATTCCATAACAGAACGTGATTGTTTTGGTATAAACCGTTATAGCCGTTGATTTACTTCATATGATCTCCAATATTCATATGAATACAAAACAATTGCATGCCGCATTGGTGATGGAACAGAATGCAAGGCAACCACAACTGTTATACTTATTTCCCAAGAAAGACAAGCAAATCTTCTGTGGACGAAAACTGTACAATAAACATTCCGAGTTTGAGAAGCATAAAGACTAATAATATGCTAGCAATTCTATCCATGTTTGAATCCCTAATCCTTATTTTATCGGGCACAGTTTGGGCAAGGTTATGGCGTCTTCTATCTGGAGTTTGTTAAGCGCTCTACAGAAACAAACAAACATACAATTCTATGCTTTTTTTCAAAAAAAAGTAGCTATTTACAAAATAAGAACAAATCGCACCATGCTATTGAACAACAATGATAGTTATATGTCTATTTAGTTATAATGTTCTGTCATAATGTATTTAGATAAGTCTAGATTCACATATTGTTTCATTTGCTAACGAGTATTCTTCCATAAAGGCAAAGAAAGACTCGCAGAAGTTAAATTTTCTTCTCGTCATGAATATCAGAAGAACCGATCCATTGAAAAAAACAAAAGAAAAAGTAGAACCTATAACCTAACAAGTCTACATCTTTCTAATAGTTCTGAGAACATTCTATCATCTCGCTTGCATAAATCAGACCACAGACTCTTGAACCATTCTGCTTTTGCTATAAAACTCTCATGATACTCCTTCAAATCCTTCAAATAGTGTGATTGAGATATCTTCAACTCCTCCGCCCTTTGCAGCACTGCATCTGGATTTTCTTTTCCTTGAGAAACACTTTTGCACCAGTTACGAACACGGTCTACACCAAATCTGGAAGTCCCTCCACAGAAAATGGATATTACAGCTGAATCGTCTCTGTGACCTTCAGGCAAAAGACAAACAAGACTTTGTCTCTCAGCAGGAGTAAGCTCTTGATTCCAAGCATCCATCATTAAAGTAGGCAGAAGCTCGCTGAGATCTGATATGTGTGAAGGAATTGTTATTTCTTGAGCTATCTCTGGATCTCTTATTCTACAAATGTCGTTCATCTCTCTTTTGCTGATTCCGATAGCCTGACTGGTATCCATTTGTGTTGGACGAGCCACATGATCTTGCTTATTCTTCTCCTTCCTTACCAAATAATTTCTCGTTTGCAGATCAATATGGTGCTGGCAATAGACGTGGTTGACACGGGCGTTGTTGCATCGCCAATTCTTCTTCCGATCTGATCGTTGGCAACGCTGTTCATCTGGGGTATCGCATTCCTTTCTTTTTCTGGTCTTCTTCTCCTTTGTTGAGCACGGCACATGCTTCTCTTTCTCCATCCCTGTGCTCTGATTAGAATCAACCTCAGGAAACTGGTTATGTTGAGTCTATCATGAGAGCCTCTTTCACCTCTTTTATGAACATAAAGGAAAAGATAAGAGTCCAACCTAAAATTAGGGTTAGCAAGAATGAGAGTCCAACCTAAAATTAGGGTTAGCAAAAAATGAGGGTTCTAGAAAATTCACTGTCAGCAATTCACAGTTTGAAAATTCACGGTCAACAATTCACCATCTGAAAATTCACCCTCATGACAAATTCACATCAAGAAAAATTCACCACCAACAATTCACGGTCATGGAAAATTCATCGCATTAAAAATTTACAATTAATTTTCCCATGCAATGTAGTTCCTTACCTAAACAACAAATGTATAGTTCTTATAGGTTGGGATTTAAGTCTACACATGAACAACTCCACGAAAAATTCACCCTCATGACAAATTCACGTCAAGAAAAATTCACCACCAAAAACCCATCGCATTAAAAATTTACAATTAATTTTCCCATGCAATGTAGTTCCTTACCTAAACAACAAATGTATAGTTCTTATAGGTTGGGATTTAAGTCTACACATGAACAACTCCACGAAAAATTCACCCTCATGACAAATTCACGTCAAGAAAAATTCACCACCAAAAACCCATCGCATTAAAAATTTATGATTAATTTTCCCATGCAATGTAGTTCCTTACCTAAACAACAAATGTATTGTTCTTATAGATAGAGATTTAAGTCCACACGTGAACAACTAGAACAGGTTGAGATGTAAAGTAGTTCCTTACCTAAACAACAAATGTAATGTTCTTATAAGTAAGCATTTAAGTCTACATGTGAACAATCAAACGTTGGTGTTTGATTATAATGTGAGATAGTTGTTCTTGCAAAATCAATGTTCTACATAATTAATTGATACTTGAATACAACCCATCCAAATTTAAACTCTTCCTTATAATTAAATTTTAATCATTTTATTCATTAAACATATTAAATAATAATCATAATTAGATTTACAAATTATTTAATATTATTTTAAAAAAAAATTGTATTCTAAAAATTATATAAGACTTTTTATTAAATATTTGTGTAAAATCTTATTTCTATTAAAACATTGTTTATAAAATAGTATTATTAACAATATTTATATTAATTAAATATATTATTTATATTATTAATCATCTAGGAGTCGAGCCTAGTTCAATCACATCCGAGAAAAATTTGAACCTCAAAGAAAATATCACCATCCTCTAGAATATTTGGTGGAATACGTTACTTTTCATAGTCTTCCTTAAGCAATATAATAAAAAAGAAGAGGAGTACAGAACTAGCTAGAGGAGCTATTGATCTAATAAGAGGTAGGAAGGGTCATCTATTTTCTCCACACACCAATAACATAAGTAAGTTTAATTATTATATATTCTTAAATTACACTCTTTTCTATTACAATCTTTTGTTTTATATCTAATTTTACAATTTTATAATTATATTAATTTTCAACCATAATTATTTTGTTTATAATTAAGTAAAAATTATTTAAATTTTCTTCTTAATTATGTTTTTATTACATTCTTAACCATTCAAAATTTTGAAACTTGCATTAATTTTTCTTATTAAGATAATAATGACTAATATTTTTAACTATTATAAATTTCTTAAACACATATAATATAAAAATTTCAATTTAGAAATTTTTTATTTACTTGAAATCATTTTATCTTACTTAAAACAATTTTATTCACTCCACACATTTATGGAAATATAAATTTTATTTTGTTTTATTTTAGAGCTATATATTGGTAATACAATTGTATGTAACTTTCAATTTACTTTATGCATTTTTTTTACTTTGAAAATTTTGGAAAATGCATCTTAAAAATATATATATACATATTTCAAAACAATAGATCCAAGTGCTCTTGGGAGCCATGATCATCATAGCAGAAATATGAAGGAAGGGAATATAATAAGAAAGAAAAGGCACATCTGGCTGGAAATAAAGAGGTTCTATAGAATGGTACTTTGAAGAATAGGGATATCTACAAAATTGACCAGAAATAAGAAGAAATATATATATATATATACATATTTTAGAACAATAGATCCAAGTGCTCTTGGGAGCCATGATCATCATAGCAGAAATACGAAGGAAGGGAATATAATAAGAAAGAAAAGGCATGACTGTCTGGAAATAAAGAGGTTCTACAGAACCATAGCTTGAAGAAATAGGGATATTTGCAGAATTGACCAACAATAAGGAGATAAGTATTTTATGAATTCAAATAATAAGTTAGATAAATGTTTGTACATTTGAATAGTGATGTTGATAAATACATCATGGATTTAAATAATAGTGTAATTAATAATAATTCATACATGATGCTATTTATTTAATGTTATCTATTTTTTATCGATGGCATTGGGAATAATAAATCATGCATGCTACTAGTTATCTTATAGCATTGCTGATATGTTTTGCTCCATTAACATTATATTAACATTATTGTATGTAATTACATATATATATATATATATATATATATATATATATATATATATATATATATATATATATATATATATATATATATATATATGAAATGTATATATATAATACAATTACACAATAAATATGCTTGTAATAATTATTGAGCCTTATAAGTAATTGTGATTATTTGATAGAAAAAAGAATAGATTTATGAATGTCTTTATCCTATGATCGATTAGGAAAAAGAGAAAGAGAATATAGTCTAAACACTAAACCATCATAAAAGGATATCTTCAAAAAATTAGGGCAAGGATTATGGTTATCCCAAAAAGTGGACATTAGAAAGTGACATCCCCTCTAGAATTTTATTGAGTCAAGTTGTCTACAACAAACTTGATCAAGATTCTTTTAATGACTATAGCTTCAATTGGAGTAAAATTTGGAATGCCAATTTAATTCCTAAAATTAATCGCATTTGGTGAGTGGAAATACAGGGTAAAATCTTTATTGTTGACATCCTCAATAGGAAAGGGTTTCAATTGGTCAACACATGCTAGAAACCATCCCCCATTTGCTTCTTAATTGCCCTTATGCAAGAGAAATCTAGTCTTTGGTGCCTTAAAATTTGCTAACTGATTGGGTATTCCTGTCTGCCTTAAAAGACTTTATTAACCAATGGTGCTGTGGTCCTTTCTCACACCCAATCAGTAAGGAATCATGACAAAAAATCACCTCTTTTGTTTCCTAGCACATGTGGAAAGTGAGAAACAATATAATTTTAGAGCAAAGCAAAGGATCCTCCAATATCATTGAAAATTCAAATTCAAACATTTTCTTTCAAAAGTTATGCCAAATTACAAGGATCTTATAATAAAAAAACTATGGGGAATAAATCATGATATGACTAAGATAAACTGGGCTAACTTATTAAGTAGAAAAATGATAGTGTGGGAGCCTCCAACAGTTGGTTCTAGGATCAAGTTAAACTTCAATGGATGTTCCAAAGGAAACCCAAGGTTTGCTGTAGCAAGTGGTTTTCTCAGAGACCATAAAGGGAAATCTATAGAAGCCTATGCTAAATGTTTGGGAATTGCTACCAGTGTGGAAGAAAAAGTGGATGCTACTTGGAGAGGAATAAAGAGACTTAAATAATTTGGTTATACTAAGGTCATAATTGAGGATGACTCAAAACTGATTATTGAGTCTCATAAAGGTGAGGATGAGCCCCCATGGAAGATCAAGAGTATGATCTAGGACTCAAAAAGAATAATTAACTTTTTAGATTAGTATGTGTTGAACCACATTTTTAGAGAAGGTAATAAAGCTACAATTTTTTTTTCAACTATTAGACTTTCTAATTTCCAATGGCTTTTTTAGAAGTTTGAGAATCTCCCATAAAGGATAAAGGAGTAATTTTCAAAGGACCATTTGAGTAGTGTTAGATCTATTGATAAATATGGTGTTTTAAATTACTCATAGCAAGGGGTTTAAAGTTAGATTTAGGGCTTGGACAAGAATTAGCTTTTATCACTCTTTTTTGAATTCAAAATTTCCAACTCAGTTGTTGACGTCTATGAGGAGGGATCAAATGGCAAGTACTAAAGTGTTTTTTCTTATGTTAGCACTAATAAGTTAACCATGTGTTTTTGTATGATGTGGTTGATTTGTAATATTGATGGGATGGGAAAGGAGAGCAATAGAGAAAATATTTTGTTCAATCAAAAATCATCTAAAAATTTAGTGAGCTTGAATAAGACAAAATGTAAGGAAATAAAAAATCTAGACAAATTTATTCCTTACAAAAATATTTTTTTACCTGTAAGGAAATCATTTAAAACTAATAATGGTTAAATAAGGGAATCGTTATGAAAATACTAATCACTTTTTAAATATTTAATTGCTAAGGTCATGAGAAATAATTTTCTCATGCCTTTTGGATGTCAAAGTACTACAATGGAGGCTTTTCACATGATTTCAAGGTCACCTTTTGATAAATGTTACCTCACTAATTCCCCTAACAATAGAGAGATTTTAAAATCTATCATCATTATCAAGTTGGGTGATCTTCTTCACATGAATTCTGGGTGTTGGCCTAAGGTTATGGAGGTTCGGCTAATGATATATTTGGAGTTGAACTATGGAAAAGGCATTATAAAAATCTTTGGTGGATCTTTCTAGAATACTAGTGATTTTGGTTTGGGTTTGTTAGATATTGGGTGGGATTCTAATTTCTCTCCCACTGATTGTGATTACTATTACGTCCATTAAGGCGTTAATTTATTTCACAATTGTGCCAAATTTTTTTGAGGAAAAAGTGCAAGCAACTCCTACCAGTTGTAGAATTATTATGGGCGTCCTAGAAAGAGGTCCAAGCTTCTCTCCTATGTGCCTTTGCAACAAAATGTTGAGCTCTGGAAGCTCTTTGAAGATGTAGGCATGGCACCCTTTTTCATGATGATGAAGGGTTATAATGATGATATTACATCAAAATTTTACATCTCATGGCATGAAGACAGGGTTACGATTGGTAGAATTTTTTTTATGATTACTGCAAGATTAATTGTGTAGGTGACTTGTGTAGGTGACTAGTCTAGTTTGCAGTGGTCTAAAAGTGGAAAAATAAGTAACAAAAACTATCAAAGGTTGATTAATAGTTTCCTAGAAAAGAGGAGAATCTTCAGTGCTACCAAAATGGGTATGATCATGAAAAAATCTTGTCATTGTATGGAGTGGTTAACATGCATATAATTAATCATTTTACCTTGGAAGGAAGGTATACTATTTCCATGGGCATCATTTTCTTTTTATTAATCATATTAGAATGAAGGATTGAATATACCTTTTTTTTAATCATCTCTAAAGCAATGCAAGGCCAAAGGGGCTTCACCTCCCCTTCACCAAGGCTTGATTCAAAGGCTATATAAACATGTTTTTTTTAGAACACCTCTTCCTAGCCCTTTTGTGGTGAATGACTCCCAGAATACTGAAGTACATAATAACTAGTGCTCCACCCACCCTAATCACAACCCTCACAAGAAATAAAGTGAGGCCCCCCCTTTGAATGAGGATCAACTAAATGATAATCCCCCCAAGTAATTACTACTCTTGTACCTTATGAGGCTAAAAATTCTGCCACTAAAGGATTATTAACCAAAGAGGATCTTGCTATTTGAAATGTGAAAATAAAGAAAATTATTGGCAATCCCTTTGGTATCAAAAGAAAGTGCCAAGGGAGATCTACACAAAGAATGGTGAAAATGGTGACAATTGAGATCCATTATAATGAGGGAGAAGACCATGTGAAGGATTCTAGAAGTGGGAAAGGTGGTAGAAGGTTTTCTAGATTAGTGGGGCAAACTATGAAAGGAACAAAGTTGTGTTTTGAAGAACTTGATAATGAACCCTTAGAAGAGGAGAATCCATTGAATTTAAGTAAAAAGGAGTTGGTGGCAGTTCTTGGTAAGGGCCCTAAGGAGGACTCTATTAGTAGCAAAGAAGAAGAGGGGGAAGAGGGTTTTGATCAGGAGGTTGTGAAGGATTCTGAGGAAGAAGATGAAGAAGGAGAACAAAAAATAGAAAAAAGAGAATGAAGAAATTAATATAAAAACAATGATGGAACACAAAAATGAAATGGAGAAGGAAGGTAAGTCTCTTCATTTATACAATACATAGTTCCTTTTGTTACAAGAAAAATTTAATCGAATGGACAAATCCTTTAATAGGTTGATCTCCATGTGTGTGAAATTATGAGCATGGCAATCTTTGGAACCATGAATGATATGGAAAAATTAAGGAAGGCACAGAGGAGAAATGATTCCTCTCATGAAATGGAGATGCCACCTAAGGATAAAGCTACTGGAGAATAGGACACTTGGAGAAAAGAGCTAGACCAATTAAATATGGAATTGGAATTGATCAATAGTCCCAAGAACTAGTTAGGGTTTACAGTTTCCTTATTTTGTGACCTATGTTCCTATGTCATTATTGGGTCTACATGCCCCTATACATATCTTAGCTATATTTTTTGTTGTTGTTTCCTTTAGATAGTTTTTTGGCTTCCTTTTGTTGATCTATGGCAGTTCTGGTTGGCCTTCTATTGTTTTTCTCCTAGTGTCAGTTTGTTTGTTTTGGTGAGTTTATTTATTTAGTGTTGAACTGCTAGCCTTGTGGCTTGATTTTTGATTTTTTGTTTGGGTTCAATGGCCCTTACCCCTAATTTTTTAATCAAAAATATATAATTGATGCAATTCAAGCATACCATTATGATGAGATAATCAAAATTTAAATATATTAAAGAATAGAGAACAACATGTAGATATTTTATAAAAGTTGTTGCGAAATTTCAATTTTTGACACTCCAAGACTATCTAGTGATTCTTATTACTATTCACGAAGAGTATGTTCATTGATGATCTTGATCATGCAACTAGAGAAGACACATTTTCAAAGTTTCCTTTTTACCAATATTATTTTATTAAATATTTTTTTAGTAATATAAAAATAGTTAGACACTATATTTAGAATACTTACTATTTTTAATATTTTTTACAAGTTATTTTTCTAGGGATTATGTATTTTTTAGCGATCCCTGTTTTGTCTTATTTTTTGCCTTAGGGGCTAGAAACTCTTTAAATATATGCTTGTTTCTATTTGGTAGTATTCTATAACAAATGAAAGGGAAGGGAATAAGTGATAGATTAATAGTCTACAATTTTTTGATAGCATCAAATAGAGTTTTTTTATTATAATTTTCAGTTATTTGTAAGCTTTTTATAATTTATATATTTGTTTTAATTGATTTTTAATGTATAGGAAAGGTTTTGAAAGAGCCTATAACCTTGTATAAAGAGAAATATAGATCATAGTGTACAAAAAATAGCAAGGAACAACCTTGAGGAAGTACAACAAGACCACAAAAATCAAAGCCTTAAAAATAGTCCATCCAAAGTCATGGTGATTTAAATAATTGACAAAAGATTTTTTATTAACCTTAGTCCTAAGACCCTTCTCAAATATTTTTTCTTGTAAAAAGAAGAATCAATAAAATCACTAGTAGATCCCTCATGCAACCTTTTAGCTTTGGGAACATTAAAATTATTAGTAAGAGGTTTCCCCCTATTATCCAACATCTTCTCCTCCATGCAACAAGAAGAAGATTGTTCAATGATAAGAAGGCATTTGTTCCTTTTGCTTCAAGATAAAATGGTATTCTTTATTGGCCAAACAAGTAGCACTAACATGACCCACATTACCACAAATATTTCAAATAATAAGAGATTTCAAATTCAATTTGTTGCACCCAATTACCATATTTGAAAGATAAGGTGATGTGATTTGGAAGCACCATGTTCTTTTCCACAAAAATGCAAAATCTAACAAATAAAAAATGAATTTGGTGATAGAGTTAGTAACACAAAACTGCCCAAAAGAATTGATAATGATCATAAAAATATTTTCATTCTAATATTTCAATGACCACCTTGGCAAGTGAACTCAATCAAGAAACTCAAAGTCATTCATTGGGCTGAAACAAGGAGACCACTTTGTAAGGCAAAGGCCACTCATTCTCTGAAACCAAGGGCCTTCTTGAAGAATCCTTTGTAGAATTCCATAGTAGAAAAGAAAAATAAATAAATTGTTCAACATAGTTGTAACCTCAATCTAGTCTCTTAATTTCCAAACTCGAAAAAACCATCTTATGATTTTAACGAAGTATTCCAATAAAAAAACTCTTAAGCCAATCCAAGTACTCAACAATTAGAGAATCAAGAATATTAATTTCAATCTCCTTTGCACAAAGATCCACTGAAACCCTATGTGTCAATGCAAGAACAGCCACAAGAGGTGAGTAAACAACAGCCATAGGACACTCAACCATCACCTCCTAGGAGCACCACATCCTTCATAGTCCAAACCTTCAATGTTTCTGCAGCAAGCAAGCTACCTTCCCAAATAGTTCCTTAGAAACCTTAGGGGAAGCAAGAACGACAAGAGTGGAAGTAGCCTCCACTCCATCATCTTCAGAGAAGTAAATCTTTGCCAACAGAAAAAGGAGATGTGGATAAAGCAACACCCTTCTCAATAAGAAACATATCCTTAGCAGATTGGGGCAGAAGAAAGCCCTTATGCAGACCCGAAAATGGAGCACCATTATGGATCTCCTCCACATTCCAACGAGCCTTAAAGAATATCAAGCAGGTGTTCATCCTCCTCTTCAGAGAAATCGCTCATCCATCCATTTTCCTCAAAAACGTCAGTATCATAAACACCATCCTTAGGAAAATCTGAGCCAGATCTGTCAACACAGGAATAAGAAGAGAAATCCGCCACTAGGTTTCGCGAATTCTCCTCAGATGTCCAGCCATATTTCCTGACGGCACCTTCAAATGAGCAGGGAAGCCCACATCTTCATCTCCCTCCACAGAGCCACCGTTGCCAACAACAGAACCCCGTCACCATCAACAAAGCTACCATCTTCATCTACAGATCCTTCGTCGCCACCGACAGAACCGCTGTCACCATCATCAGATCCGCCGTCTCCATCACGGGACGGTAGAGAGCCCGCTACAGCTAGGATTAGAGAGCCCGTCTGCATCTTCTATTTAATTTTTAAAAGCATTGTTGGCATCATTAAGTGAAACAAGTGATAATGTTTTCAGATGTCCCTGCATTTAGTCAGCTTAGTTTCCCACTTGTAAATGGTCTGCGCATTCGTGAACATGACTGTGTTCTGCATTCAGATTTCCATTTTCACATGATGTGCAGAATATAATTATTAATATTGTAGAACGAAGATTTTAACGAGTTCTAAAATTTGGTGTGAGGTCGCTGCCTTTTGTATTGTGTTGATAAGGAAAAATACATGAACAGGTTCTGTGTACCATTATCACTGTTTTAATTGTCTGTATGAGCTGTTAGTTAGATTTAAATTAAGAGCAAAGTTATTTTTGAATAGAAGATCCTATTGCGTGTACACGACAAAAGCATACCAGCCAGGCTTACGGAATCAACAAAAGAGCGATGCACAATATGGGTTTTATAAGAAGTCTTGAAATAGCTCAAGAAATAATGGTTCCTTCAAAGATGTTAGACACCTCTAGGAGCTTCTGTCTGCTACAATGATGAAAACTTGAAATCAAGATCTTCCTCCAACATATACTCTTGATCTTCTTTTGCCTGATTCGGTTCTAGCTTCTGCCTGCTATAATGATGGAAGATTGTTCATCAAGAGCGTACTCCTGCTGAGAGATATAATCTTGGTCTTATTTTGCCTCATTCAGATATAATGTCTATTTTTAATGGAAAGGCTTCAGGATTTGGAATAGACAATGTTAGTAAATGTTTGTGAGGGTAACGAAAATCCACTTGCAGTGCTGCAAAAGAAAAGTGAATTGAAGATTTGTTTTTCCGAAGATTTGAAGAAATATCTGGAAGGTTTTATATCAAAGGCAGAAGGGTTCAAAGAAAATCAGGACTGTATTTCACATGTTTTTTTGTTTACTTTATATGCTAATCAATATTTTAATCGATACAAAAATCTCACCATTAATTGCTGATGGGGCAGCATGCGAAGTGATCACAAGGCTTCGAGGGCAAGACCGAAGAATAAAACTTATAGGCAAGACAACTATTGTAAGTTTTTGCCCAAGAAAAACAACGAAATCTTTTGTAGACCAAAACCACAGTACAATAAATATTCCAGTTTCAGAAGCGTAAGCAGTAAACTATCTCTACCTTAAATCACCAATAGTTATTAATTGGCGCTGGTCCTCCGATTCCTCACTAGTGAGGTTTTGGCCTTTTTAAACTGGAGTATCTTCAGCTCTTTTAAAGAAATATACATACAATGCTATGCTTCTCTCAAAGAAGTGGCCATTTACAAAATCAAAACAAATGGCACCATAATTGAGGGGCAGCTATTCGAGTTTGTCAATTTATTTATAACATTCTGTCATAATGTATTCAGACAAGTCTTGATTCACATATACCCATAAGGATTCTTCCCTAAACGTCTAGGAACTAATGCTACAATAACGAACAAATCTCATCAGAATTGAACTTGAAACAATAGTAGTCCTCCATTACAAAACAGAAAAGCTTCCACTGATCTATTACAGACTAGAGTTTATGCTTTTATTCTCATCTCTAACAAAGGAAAATATTAAAGCCACTCCATCGAAAAAAAATAAAATAAAAATAAACCTTAATCTAAGAACAGTTAGGTCAAGTTCATTTTTTTTTCTAATTGTCTATCAAACCACAGCCGCCTGTAACACTTGGGCCTTTGGTGTCAGACCTTCATGGTATTCCTTCATATCGTTGAAATCTGTGACTATCAAATTTTCAATTCCCTTTCGTTTTATAGCATTGCATTTGCATTTTCCTTTCCTTCATGGACAGTTTTCGACCACTTACCAGAAAGATCTATGCGAAATCTTAAAGCCCCTCGACATAAAACAGACACTACAGCCGATTCGTCTGTGTTCTTCAAGCGAAAGACAACCAAGTCTTTCTCTCAGCAGGATTAAGCTCTCAATTCAAAGTAATATATTCTTTGCCCTCTTTCGACTTCTTTTCACAGGAATTCATAGATTCTTGCTTCTTGTTTTCCATCCTTTTCAAATAACTTTTCGTTGTTAAATCGATGTGATGTTGGCAATCGATGTGATCAACAAGAGTATATTTACAGTGTCGATTCTCCTTCCGATCTAATATTTGAGAGCGGCTTCTTTTTCTGCAATCTGGGCTGCTTCAGCAAAGGGGAAGCAGTCCAGAGAGAAAAAGGATTCAGTTATTCTAAAAGAATACTGCTGCCAAAGATCAGATTGAAAGAAAAACTGGCAATGTAAAAATGCCCGTGCTAACCACATCTATTGCCAACATCACATTGATTTAAAAACGAATTAGCATTGGCAATACTCTGATCAAACTTTGTTTTGCTATTAAATAGAAAAGCTTCTAAGAACCGGCTCTTTATGCTGAATGTAATTTAGGGTAAAAATTCAGATTTGTGTTAACATAAAAAACTAATCTAAACCAACAATAGAGCATAAATAAGTATACAAACATGAAATATAAAGCAATATCATTAGCAAAATGTTGAAGATTGTTGTCTCACACTAGCAACATGTATTTGCATATGAATTAGATGTGCCTAAGATTTCTAAGATCTCTAGATGTCTAAGATTGTAGAAATGACAATGATATGAGTCTTTTATAGGAAATGAAAAATTTGAATGAAGGGATAATATTCAATATCAATAAGATATGTCAATCAATGGTTAGGAATGAAAGTTGTAGTAAGGAAAAAGGTTAGGGAAAAATTAGGGCAAAGATAAGGATGAATGGTTGAGATTGAATAATAAAATAATTCAATCAAGGGTGGAAATTAAATGAGACATGGAGAGATAAGAATGAGAGAGGTTGACACATAAAAAGAGGTTATAAGAAGAATTCAAATAATTATAAAATTATTTGATTTAATAGGAAAATGAATAATTAAATAATAAAACATTATTTAACTATAGAAGACATGTGACAATTGATTTTTTCATTTAAATAATATTTTAACTCAAAAGTGGGAAGAAAATGATAAATTAGTAAACAATTAATTCAGTGACAAAAAGGCTAGTGAATAATTAAGTAATTAAAATAACTATTTAAGTATAGTTGAAAGTGACAAATAATTAAATAATTATTTATTTATTTAATTATAGTAGAAAGAGACATTAGTGATAAAATTAATCAAAAGAAGAAATAAAATATAGTAATGAATTAAATCATTAAAATTATTTAATTAATAGAAGACCTATGACATTAGACAAAGGAATTGACAAGAAAAAATGGTACGAGCAGGTCTAAGAAATTTTTGAGTGTCGAGAGGCAAACAACCATATACTGCAATAGGAGAAGGAGAAGAAGAACCTGCAATAGGAGAAGGAGAGTATTCAACAAAGAACAAGGAAGCAACAATAGAGTAGAAGGAAATGTCTAGTTGAAGTAGTTGACAAACAACATGCAACTAGAACACAATAGTCAACATTAGATTGGGTGTGTGACCAAGTATTAGACAGCTGTATGAATAGAATATGGAATATTTTTTATTGTAAAAAAAAGCATGCACTTTTCACTTTTATAATTTTAGAAATTAAGGAATATATAATCTATATTCTTTGCGTCTAGAATCTATGTTGTCTTTCTCTTTGTGTTTTTTTTCTATCCTTCATTATATAATAGTAGTGATATTTTATTTTATGTTGCCCCTTGCCAATAAATGGTATTAGATCTCTATTATTTTGGGTAATTAGTCTTTTTTGGGTGTGTTTGAAGAGCCCTAGATTCACTAGGCATTAATCAGACTTCTCCAGTTTGAGAAGAATGGTAGGTGCTCACAACAAAGGTTGACAAAAACCATCAAAATTTTATGGGCATAATCATGATGTTTGGGCTAAGAATATGAAAACCATATTGTTTGGAAATGACTTATGGGAGTTGGTCATTAATGGTTTTATAAATAAAATAGACCAAGTAGCCTATGCAACCCTTTCAATATCATAAAAGAATCAGTTGAAAGAAACCTGAATGGAGGATTCAAAATCCCTTAATTTGATTGAGGTACCTTTGAAAAAGGCTATTTGCCCATGCATTATAGCAGGAAATCACTCAAAAAAGTCATGGGAAATAGTGCAAAATAGTTATAAGGGGACTGATAAGGTGAGATGAATAAAGTTCTAGTTGCTAAAGAGATATTTTGAGACCCTACAAATGAAGGATGATGATTCAATTTCAGATTTCCACACTAAAATTTCTACCTTGATTAATCAACTAAGATTGAATGCAAAAAAAATGGAAGACAAAAGCATTATTGAGAAGATTTTAAAATTTCTGTCCTCTTAGTTTGATCTTATAGTAATTTCCATCAATAACCTTAAGGAACTATCCAAAATTATCAAAGAAGAGTTGATGGGTTCACTACAAACCCATAAGTAATGGTTGAACAAATCTTCTCCTTCCCTAGAGAAAGCCTTAAAATCTCAAACTAATATAAGAGGTCAATGAAGAAAAATAAACAACAAAGGTAGAGGCCAAAGAGGTAGAGGAAGAAGCAATTCTGGAAGATGAGATACAAACAACCAAGAGGAGCCGAGAAGCTCACAACCATCCTGCCAAGACAAGAAGAAGAATAGTAGTTACAATCAGAGGTATGACAAAAGAAATGTTAAATTTTATTGCTATCATAAGTATGGTAATTATTCTAGTGAGTGTAGTAAGAAACAATGTGACCATGGGGGTCAAAATAATAATGTAGAAAACAAGAACAAGGCTAAAAATGAAAAGTATTAAAATGTGTTTATTGGTTGCAACCTTACTAAGTGTATTAGTGATGAAGTATGGTACTTTGATAGTGCATACAACAACCACATGAGTGGTAACAAAAAATTATCTACCTCCATAGAAAGTAGCATAAAAAATGAAATCAAAATACGAAACAATGAGAAAGTTCCTATCATGGGAAGATGCATAGTCAACATCCAAACCAAGAATGGCAAAAGGAGAAAAATACAAGATGTTTATTATTCTCTTGACATAAAACATAACCTATTGAGCATTAGATAAATAGTCCAAAATGGTTATAAAATTTTGATGGAAAATGGAGAGTGCATGATATTTGACAAAAGGACATAGTAAGAAAGTGATTGTAGTACCATAAATGACATTAAATAGAAATTTTCCTCTTAGGATGCATATAGTATCTAGAGGAATAGTATATATAGGGAAGAGTGAAGTATATAGAGGAATCAAATGTGACAACTTACAAATTTACCCAAGGGTAAACAAGTAATGTACTATTGAAGGATATAAGGGGGGGCTAGTTGTTAAAGGATACAAAATATAGCTTATAAAAGATTATGATGAGACATATGCACTTGTTGCAAGGTTGGAAATAGTTCAGACAATCATAAAAATTACAACCCAACATAATTGGAAGGTGTATCAAATGGATGTAAAGTCAACCTTCTTGAATAGAGTGTTGAAAGAGGAAGTGTATGTGGAATAGCCACTTGGCTATGAAGTCCCAAGATAAGAGGATAGAGTATAAAGGCTTGGGAAAGCTCTCTACATGTAGAAACAAGAACCTAGGGCATGGTACAATAGGATATTCTCATATTTAGTGAGTAATTTAGTTTTAGGAAAAGCAATAGTGATCCCACACATTACATAAAAAAAAATCAACATGAGATCTTGAATATTGTTTTGTTTGTAGATGATCTACTTTTTATTACAAATAGTGACATCTTCATTGCTAATTTCAAAGAGGTAATGAAGAATGAGTTTGAGATGATAGACTTAGGTCTATTGAAATACTTTCTTGGGATTGAAGTCTAACAAATAAAGCATGGCATATCTATTTCATAAAATAACTATGCCTAAATTTTTTAAAGGATATTTAAAATGGTGAAAAACAAGCCTGCCCCAATGCCAGCAATGACACATTCAAAACTAAGAAAATAGGATAGTATCAATGAATTAAACCCAACCCTCTCATGATTGGAAGTTTGATAATGTACTTGACAAATACTATGCCTGATTTGATGTATGTTGTAATCTTGATTTATAAGTTAATGGATAAACCTAAATAAAAGCATTAGAAAATAGGGAAAATGATCTTGAGATATGTGAATTGTACAATAGGTTATGATATTTTGTATGGTGTATTCAATGAGTTTAAGCTAGTTGGTTTTATAGATAGAGATTAGAAAGGTAATGTAGATGATAGGAAGAGAACATTGAGATATGTATTATATATGATTTTAGGTGCAATTCCATACACATCAAAGAAGTGACCTATTATCTCCCTCTCCATAGAAAAAGCTGAGTCTATTGAAAAAACATAATAACATGTTAGGCTATTTAGTTGAGAAGAATCCTTATAGACTTGAAGGAGTAGAAAGAAGATACTAGAACCATTCATTGTGACAATGTTTCTTCAATAGCTTTGACAAAGAATATAATTTTCCATGGATGAATCAAGCACATTGCAATCTATTATCACTTCATAAGGGAGCTTGTAGAACATAGTGAGATTAAACTTCAATTTTCTACATCTAAGTATTAGCTCACTAACATTGTCACTATGACATTTCCAAAAGATAGTTTTGAACACCTATGAGATAGGCTTGGCATTGTGGATAACACCAAAGTGTGCACCCTTAGAAATAAAATAGCTTTGTAACTCTGGAGATTAGTTCCAAAAATAAAATTGGACAAAGACATATGACTTCTAGTTAATGCCCAGAGTGTAGGAAATTAATCCTTAGTTAGAGGATCTCCTATCCCCATGTCAGAATGAAACTATTTGACATACTAACAATAAATTTTGGTAGGTAATTTTGAATTTAAAATTTGAGCACTCATTTTCTTATGCTTGAAAAACAAGACAAAATAATAGAATGTGTTGGTTAATTTTTGCAAATCAGTTTTTGGAATAGAGAAGAACTTACAAAAGTAGGATAATATTCAACAGAGAACAAGGAAAATACAGTAGAGAACATAAGGAAATGTGTAGTAGAAGCAATTGTCAAACAATAGGAAATTACAACACAACAATCAACTGTAGATTGGGTGTGTAAACAACACTAGGTATTGGACAATAGTATAAATATAATATGGAATATGTTCTATTGTAAAGAAATCATGTGGTCTATATTTTTATAATTTTGGAAATCAAGGAATACATCTATATTTTTTGTGTTCAGAATATCTATTGTCTTTCTCTTTTCTCTTTTCTCTTTTGTTATTTTTTCCTTAATTATATTTAATAGTAGTCATAATCTACTTACCACCACTCTTCTTCTCTCCTGTACCTTTTCCCTGGTACAACTCCTACTTGACTATTTTTATGGCAAGCTACTCCACCCAAATCTTGAAATTTATTCTTTTGAAAGTGTTAAATGTGAAAGGTAGAATTTTGTTGCTTATATGATTAGAAGATAGAATTTAACAATATTCACTCTCTCATTTAAGGAGAACCCTAGAGATCTCAATCAAATAAAGAAAGGGGAAAGAGATTTAACAATACGGGTGTATTAGGGTCTAATTATAAACTAAAGAGGGGTTCACCACCAAGCTAGGCTTTGGAAAAACTAATGAAATGCAAGATCTAATGGTTAAAATTAATATGATGCAAAATTTCACTAAATGACCTATAAAAGCTTGTAAAACAAAACATAAAGCTAGGATATGAAAGGTGTGCACTTGGAAACTTCAAGAAGGTTGGATGAAGTCTTGAAATGATGGAAACATAGAAGTTAAAGCCCGTTGGGACTCATACACTATTTTGGGTGATTTAGTCCTAGATTATGATTTATGGGTAGGATTAGGTTTTTGGCAGTGTAGATTTAAGATCTTAAAAAATTCAACTTTTTTCCTATACTAGGACTCATACACCAAAAGTGGCATATTAGTCCAGTTAGGGTTTTCTAGAAATTCAAATTCTGATTCTACTCCTCAATGTCTACTCTATCCTTTCCTCCTCATTTTCGGATCTGAAATTTTGATCTGCAACCAGTAGGTGTCTTCCAATGATCTCCAATGCAAGGTGAAAACTTTGACAACTTCCCCAATGTGTCTTCAACCTGGATATACAAATCACACACTAAAAAGAGAGAAAAATGTTGTTTTGTTAGTAGAAAGGCATTTTCCTTGGTCAAACCCCGTTTCGGTAATCAAACCTTGGAATGAAATGAAATAAGATGAAGGAAACAAAATGTGATGTTGCAACTCACCAAACCCTAGCAATAAAGTGCTGCAAACATGTATGAAATGGCTCCAATGGATGTAGATCTTAAATCTTTCTTGAATGTGATAGATCTTGAATTGAATGTTAGCTTGAATCATAAAACCCTACACCATAATTGTTAGCTCAAAAAAAAAATGATGCATGATCAATTTGGAATGATGCTTGATGCTTGAATAATGCTCTAAAACACTTAATAATAATCCCTTGAAGACTCTTGAATTCTCTTGTAAACACTTAAATTCTCTTGTGAACTCAAATTTTCTATAAGAATGCTCCTTCAAGTTGCTAAGTGTAAAATGAGTGAAAGAAACTTGTATTTATACTTGTTTATGCCAAATTTCTTGAAATTACAACACTACAAGAAAAAATCAGATCTAGGAGGATAAAATTCTGCAAATAATTTGAATTAAACTTGAATTTCACCCACATGAGGCTCGTATTCTAGAAGTGGTGTATGAGTCCCATCAGGCATAACTATGGGACACATTTCCAAAAAATATTAGAGAGGTGTGAAATGCAGATCAAGGCCCAAAATCCTAGGTGTGACTCATATGCCCAAGGTGGTGTATGAGTCCAAATTCACAAAATCTAGGCCACACAACTTAAAAACACCTAAATTATGATTGGATGTTGATTTATGTCAGGATTATCCTCAAAAGGATGCATTAAATGAGGCTTGTGGATGCAAAATAAATCCAATTAAAGCATAAAAAATACCAAATTAATGGCAACCTTAGAGAAGTGTGAAAGTGTGTTACAACACTTTACAACTCCTTAAATAAGGTATGATTAGGTTCATGTAGTTTATAAGGTTCCAAGACCTAATGTGAGTGTGTTAAACACATTACAACACTAAGTCAAGGCATCATCAAGCTCAATTTTATAAGGAGGGCCCAAAAAAGTGTGAAAATGTCATGGATGACATTTTCTGACACTAGAAAAGGTAAATAAAATGATAATGAAAAAATAGTAATGATGGATGGACCCTTGTGAACACTTTGTACTTTACTAATATATGCTGAAAAATAAAGAATTTGGAACCACCTCCATCCCTTTTTGCTACTATTATCACCATTTAGTTTATTTTTGCTATCATATTAGTGTTTTATGTTTCAGACTATAGTCCCAATTAAACTTTGAAAGTGTAGTGTTCTCCACACATCTTTTTTAAATATGCATAAAAATATTTTATAAATGCTAACATATCTATTAATCTTGTAGAATAATTTTTAAATTTTTTGGATGAATATATAAAATTATAGAAAGTAAACTAAATATATTTTTTTAAAGTATAATTTTTAATTGTATCATTCAATATTAAATATTTTTAATGAAATAGAGCAGTTTATATTAATCATATAATTTTTCTAAATTTATATTATAATAATCATAAAAATTTGTTGGGTGGAAAACTTCTTGTCTCATAGTTAATGAAAGGCATAGTTTTAAAAAAATAAACGAAAGGAAAAACATAAAACTACGAAGTAAGAAGAGCTTTAAATATAAGAGGTCAGTTCACTTATCTAATTTTTTCATATGACCATCCACACAAAAGTTAGTCATATAGAAATACCATCATTAGCCAAAGTTTATTTAACTAGTAAATTTTTAATATTATATAGTCCACATTTGTAAATATTTTTTTAATTATTAATAATCCTAATATTTCTAACCAAATTAATTATTTATTATATGTTAATTATTTAATTCTTTTGAAAATTATATTCTTCTACCTTATCCAATTAGAAATCTTTCTTTCCTTAGAAGAGGTAAATATAATTCCTTATTTGGTTATTATATTTATTAATATTTATTTTGTATATTATATTTTTTTAAAAATATATTTGAATAGATATTTCTTCAATGATTTTTTTTTAACCCTTAAATTCTATTGAAACATTAAATATTTTTGAACAATTTTTTCTTTCTATCTTCACATGAATCCTTCAAATCTAAATGTCAACATTTAATTGCTTTCTTGGAGGTTATTGGTGTTAGTGTATATATTGAATTATTTGCATACACATAAGCTTTAAGCCTACATAGGCATCCATGAAACTTGCACATGTGATAACAATGGTAGTTAGTTGTCTTTAGAGGTTTCAACTCACTTTCGACACCTCTTGCTAATTTTTTGGTAGAAAACCCACCACCACCATGAGTGAGGAGTCCTATCCTTATTTCATGGAGGTCGAGTGTCTCCTTCATATCTATATATGTATGCTTGGTTTACCTAATACAGATAGTTGATTTCATAGAACTTTGTGTTCATTGTGCTTGTTTTCAATCTTTGTATTTATATGTTCTTTCATGGTATTAGAGTTAAATGAGGATATTATAAGGCCATAAGGTGAAATCATTTAATTAAATTTTATTTGTTCTATTTAGCTATGTGCATTAAGTATCTAGAAGTAAGTTTTAATTGGCCCACTTGGCATTTGAATCTATCAAACACATTTCTTTGCCAAGAAAATAACTATACCTATACTCAGAGAGGTGCAATTCATAGTGTAAGAGGTGATTAGAGGTGTGATAATTTGGAATTTTCAGTGACAAACCCCCTTAGTCAACCATTATTTGAATCCCCCCTCAACCGATTTATGCAAACTAGGCATAATTCACTTTTTTGTAGGTCATAAAACTTTTTATAGGCCATGATCTATTTTTTGGTTGTGATTGGTGATTAGAGGCTATGATTTATGATCAAATATACTACAATTTTGTATAGAGAGCTACAATTTTTCATAGAGAGCCATGATTTATCCTTTCCCCTCATGTAGGTCATGATTTGTGATGTGATCATTTTACAAGAATGTGCCCTAATTTTGAAATTGCAAGAATCTGACAATTGATAAGTATAGATATTAAATTATAGGCATATCTAGAAGGTGAAGAGTACTATGTACCTACTCATAAAATTTGGTGTAGAGTTGAATAAGAGATATTATAAACCCAAGTATGTATGGTTCTTTGATAGGGTGTCTTTCTCTATTTATAGGGTCCTCTAGTTGAAGATCTAAGACTCATGCTTCCACTTGCAAAGTTGTTGGAATGTTGTCAAAAGATTATGTAGGTTAGTTTCCATGGATTGAGAAGATTTAGGGATTTAAATGTAAAAATAGATAACATGTCTTTAATATTCCTTCAATCCTCCTTGAACCTAAAATATGCACATTCAAAGAGAGTGAAAATAATGGGTAATTTAGGGGCTTATCTCAATCAAACCCCTTCTAAGTTTTCTCACTTCCAAAATGAGAATGTCAACAATAAATGGATAATTGAAAGGAAGGAATGATGAAATCACAAAGTAATGCAACTCACCACCCTTTAATGGATTCCTTAAAGTATTGAAGTCATATACATCACATCAAGGTCTTGGATATTGGTTTCTTCAATTCTTGAATTCTTTGGACACTTAAAAAAGTGTTAGCCTTCAAAAATTAATGATAACATGAACACACATAAACTAACATAGGATTTGACATGATGTTAGATCTTGAATTTTTGTAATAAATCACTGAAATTCTACTCTTGACTTGCTCTTGAGTTCTCATGACAATAATTTCTCCAATATTTTTCTTTTTCCCTTTAAAATAATGTAATAACTAGGTTTTTATATGCAATTATGCTAATTTTTTGAAAAATAAAATTCCAAAACCTAACATTTGAAATTTAAATTTTGAATGTTAAAATTCTTACACCAACGTAGTAAAATTAGTCCCTTGTAAAATAGGGGGACCCATACAATCATGGGAATATGGGTCGTAGCTATATTTACTAGGATATAATCTATCATAGGAAAAACATTAATTGTTTTCATTTATTCAATGCTTGCAATCTCTTAGAAAATGGTAAAAATAAGCCTTATAATGCAAGTGGATTAAGTTCTTACTCAAAATTTGTAACATGATCAAATGGAGTGAATCAGTTAAGGGGGTAAATTATCTATCTTTTGATCTAAATTACTATGGGGTTGAACTTATGATAGCAAATTATGGTTCAATATGGTTAGCTATTTGAGATGGATTTATCTTGATAAAGTTCTTATTTTGTTTCTTGAATGAATGAGAGTTGTTTTGGGGTATAGATTTTGAATTTTTAGTATGAGATGATGAATATGTCTCTTCATACTGATTATCTTCATATTAATAGTGAGAAATATTCATACACAAATGTATAAAGGATAGGAATTTCATCAACAAGATTTTGTTTTGTTCAGACTATAGGAATCAAAAGTGGGTAGCTGCTCCTATAAATTGCAGTGCGCTTGAATTTTTTTTTCATGTGACTAGTGATATTAGCACAACACACCCTCTATTACCATAGGGAAAATGGCGAGACTACACCTCATGACCTCTTGCTACAATAAGAAGCTTTAGCTAATCGAACTAGGCCCACCGCCCCCATCAATAAGGTTTTATCCCTTATGTCTAATTGTAGAATTTCAATGAACACTCTTTGAACATCTACATCAAAAAGAGTAAGATTGATTTGTGAATAAAGAAATTGATAACATGCTATAAAGTATATGACATTTTCATTTTTCTTTTGTTTGCACTACATTAAGTCTGTTAGGGTATTCCTAGGACTAATGTGTAATTGTAAAATTTGGAAGAATGCATCAACAAGTTCATTGAGTGAGTCGATTGAGCTATTTAAAATTTGAACAAAACCATTCTAAATCCATGTATTTCAATGACCTAAGAAAGAGTCTAGCTAGGAGTTTGATATCAAATATGAATTCACTAAACTAGGTAGTATATGCTGATATATGATTTTCAGGGTCTCTCTTACCATTGTACTTCTAAAATTGGGGCATCTCTATGTTTTGTAGCATTGGTGTTTTCAATATTTCAAGTGAAAATGGGATCCTTTTGACATATTGTGATGGATATATACATTTTGGTTTTGGTTCAATGTTGAGATTTGTTGTTGAAGTGATGTCAAATTTTGTAAAAGTTAGTTTATGATGAAACTATTACTCGACATGTTTTGGGAATGTGGTGAATATGGTGAGAGTGTTTATGTTCTTGTTGGAATATTATGTCACAATTTTGTGAGAGGTGATGGATTTGGAGGTATGATATTGGAGTTCATAAAACTATAAGTATTTCTAGTAGAAATAACCAAGGTTGGAGTTATGCTAATGTTTGGTTCTATTATTGAAGCAACAATTGTGTTTGTGCATATAGGAATAAATGTTATAGTTGTAGGGAGGAGGACTTGACTACCTCTTTGAATTTGAGTGTATTCCAAATTTTGAGCACAACTAGCAATTGTAGGGACATGAGCATAAATTATATGGGTTAGGCTATGCAAAACCTCTAATCCTTGAATATCATCAATTAGTTTCCTCATGTTATCTATTATAGGGACTCTTGTGCTTTCTAGGTATTCATTACTCACATAACATAGGAAATAGAAGTTTCAGCATTAATGAAAATTATTGATTGTAAGGTGGTCATGGGTATTGTATCATTAGGAATAGAGTACAAAATGGGTTGAATATTGAGAAAAAATTGTATGAAAGAGTTGGAAAACTTAGGATCCACAATGGATGTAACAACAATGTGGGATGACATGAGTATTGAAGTATGTATCACTAAAGTATTAGAAATAGGGCACAAGGTTGTGAAAATAATGCAATTTTTACAATACCAAGTGTACCAAAGATGAACAAAAAATTGCTAAATAGTCACAAACACATTTAGAAACAAAAATCAGACATTAGAAGCAAATAATTAACATAAAAAAAGGTCTATGATTTTTTTTGTCTAACCATGAATAAAAAGATAGGGAAGCCTAAGGGAATTTGATTCCTAAAAGGGGTTCTAAATATTTAGAGTTTGACTATGTGTTATACTGCTTAAGGATTTTGCATCTATTTGCAAACAATTTTAACAATGGACAATTTTCTATAATTTTCTTTATTTATGCCTATTTGATGCAAAATGCAAGTATGCAACAATGTTGAATAAATTTGAAAGAAAATTTTAGATCTGAAATATAATAATTAACTTATTCTAACATGCCAAGAACTATTATGATGAATTTATTAAAGAAAATTTGAAACCAAACAATGCCCTTTCTTTGAGTTTATGATAATGTGTGAACAAAAAGTGACAAGTATGAATACAATTTTGAATGAAACTTTTATCTAGATGATTGAAAGACACCATAATGAAAGTTATATGATGCAAATATGATATATAATTTTTTGGATTTTAATAACTTTTTATCATGCAAAAATGAAATCCTAAATGAGAAATGTAAAAGCATATAATATAAAATCTAGATATTGGGTGAATTAGTGTAAATTTTAGAAGGTATATAATGCTAACATGTTAGGTTCACCAACATGAAACATAAATAAATAGAAACCTATGCCATAATGTGTAGAACTTAGGATTCAATTATGGGTTAATGTTGATTAGGGTCTTTTCTAGTGTTTCATTAAGATGGAGATCAACAAGGTGTGTTGAATGAATTTCAATGATGAAGGTGAGACAATCAAACCTAGATATCCTTATTTAAGGGGTAGGAAATGAAGTGGAATCAATTTTCATTAATAAACCTCATTATACTTTGTACCCAAATACTAAAATTGCAAGAACCCAACAACTAATTAACAAAAAATAGTTAATTATGGGCATATCTGGGAGGTGCAAAGGGTTATTTACCTACTCAAAAAAAATGTGTAGTTGAATATGACTTATATGCCCAAGGGCGTATGTGTTTCTAATATGGTTTCTTACCCAATTTCTAGGGTTCTTTGCTAGTAGATCTGACACTCCTATTTCAACTTGCAGAGTTGACGAAATGCTACCACAAGTTTTGGTAGGTGAGCTTTTATGGTTTGACACGATTTGGGTCTTTAAATGTAAAAAGAGACAATTTTTTTCAATCTTCCATGAACCCTTCTTGAACCTAATACCCGCACATTCAAAGAGAGGGAAAATTTGAGGCCATTTAGGGGCTTGCCTTAATAAAACCTTGCATATATTTTTCTACTTCCACAATGGTAATGCCAATGATAAATAGATAATTAAAAGGAAAGAATGATGAAATCAGAAAGTACTACAACTCACCACCCTTCAATGGCTTCCTTGGAGGACTAATGTCATATTTACATCAAATCACAATCTTGGATCTTTCTATCTTGAATGATGGAATGCTTTGGAGACCTACAAAAGTGTTAGCTTTCACAAAACAATGATAACATGGACACAAATAAACTCACACATGATTTGCACACATGATTTGACATGATCTTTTTTTTAATAATTTATAAATAAAAGTCTTTAGGCCAACATATAATATTAATATAATAGAGTTTTTACAAAATGTCATTCTGATGACTAGAAATATAACACCTAACACTAAGTTATGCAGCTATTCCAGTAGTCCCTACTATTTGATCTTTCAAGATTTACATTATGTGGCATAGACAAATTCATATCAGGATGTGTGTACTAACTATATGTTAGTGTACACAAACAACTATTTATCCAAAATAAGTTGATAATATTTCAGTTGCTGAAGTATGTGCCAACTATCTATATGAAACCTATATGCTACAATATGTAACATTGTATGCATACTATGTGTAACATTATAATGATTTAAACATTACCAACTAAAGAGCTCTCTCTTTCTCCTTTTTTCATGATCTATAGTGCTGTAATGGTGGATTGCGAATTTGCTGTGATGTTCATGTCTAGTAGATAAGGCTTGATTTGACGCTCTTGTATTTTCCCCTCTTCATCTTGAGACTCCTCAGTAACCAAAATCTCCTTATGTTTTTCCTTGAGCTTGATGTCACTTTCTACTTGACGTCAATGATGAGAAAGGAGGAAAGACAATGCATGATATTTTTCTTTAAAGGTTCTTTCCATATCTTCACCAATTTCCCAGTGATCTCTTGCTAGTGCTCTGTAAAGATGGCTGGGAGTGTCATACTCCAATGACAGCTTCATTGCTATGTAAATGTTTTTGAATGATATGTGCAGGATCATCATGGAAAAAATAGGCCCTTAAGTGGCAATAAAATTCAGAAAAAATAGTGTTCGACAACTTGACGTAAAAATTTGAATAAGTTATCTATATTATTTTAAAAATATGCAAGAATAGAATTTGTAGAAAATTGAATGTAGTTTGTAAACTACTAGGTTTATTTAGAAAAAAAAATTCTATTTGGTGAAAATTTAAAATTTCAATGCAGTAGTACTTAAAATTTAGGGAAAAAATAAGAAGTAGCTTTCTGTTTGACCACCCTAACCACAATAAAATGATAATATTTTTTTATAATATTTTAGATATAAGTAAAGGACTCATGTCCTGATGCGATGCATATTTTTTTGTAATTTTTTTCCAAGTAAATAATTAATTATGAATTTATTACAAATTTTAAAAAATATAAAAATTTGCACGTCTAACCACCTTAACTTGGTCAAAACTTCATGATTTTTTTTTAATCCTATAGTATGTGAATCATAGAATGCGACACATGTTTTGTATTAAAAAAATGTGATACCATTTGAAAGCTATAGATTTTTTTCAATCAACTTGTCAATCAGGACTTTACTCGTAATTCAAATAGAAAATGAATAATAATAATTTATTAAACTCAAAATAAAGAATAATTTATATTGGTTGAAAGCTGAGAATCTCCTTTGAAAAACCTTTCCTTTTCATCAATTTTAGGTAAAAATAAAGTCATCAGCCACATGGACCATCATATCACTTACATATCGCCACTTTTTGGCCCGTCATGATCCTCCACATACCCTGAAGAAAACCTTATGATCAAGATAGTGTCTTGGAAAATTACCCCCTATATATGCTTCTCCTTTCAAAAGACTATACTGCTATATGATTTTGAGCAATGCATTATCCTGTAGAAAGACTTCTTGAACACATGCTTCTGCAATTTTCAGCATATCTTAATAATTCAGATTCAAATCTAGCACATTTGAAACAAATATTGATACTAAATCTGATGGAAAGATCAACCTTTTAGCTAATGGATGCAATATTTATTCACCTAGTAGAGTCTTTAAAGATCTATACACTGGTGAGTAGTAAGTTTTGAAGATATTGGATAGTGTTTCTCTTTCCAGACCTTTGGAGAAAGGAAGTTCCCATTCAAGGATTGGAAATGGCGCCCTCTGATTACATGGAATGAACTCCATAATATGGTTTGCAAGTAAAATATGTTGGGTAAGGTACAATTGGGTAAATGACAATAGTCACTATTCAAAATTTTGTTAGAGAGAAATAACAACTAGACTGGTGTCTGTGCCTCTTAATTTGAATAGATTTTCACTTGTAAAAAGAAAACATTATAATGTACTAGAATCTTCTCTCAAACCCAGTAATATTATAATCTATTGCTCTAGCTTCAGCAGGTGCATATCATAGAATTTGATAACATTTCACTTCTGGTTGCTTAAATCTGCAAATATTAGTAACATGACAAAACTAACATTATAGAAATAAACAAACATATGAAATAATACTCCATGTTTCAAAAATACAAACAAATGACACTAATGATCAAAAGCACATAAAACATGAAATATATCTATTCCATAATGGATTGGTGCAACTTAGTGTTGTAGAAAGCTGCCCTTTCCCAATCCCTTGATAAGAAAAATGCCAAATGATAGATGATGAAGAGCAAGATTGACTCTCAAATGAAGAGAGCAACCTTGCCTCAAGATATAGTTGCTAAGCAAATGGTGTTGTGATGAGCAAGATTAGTTCTCTCATGAAGAGAGTAACCTTGCAAGTGAGAATGTGTCATGTGTTGTTGTTGATGTAGATTTTGTGTTGTAGATGCTTTGCATTTTATAGATTGAAAGATTGAAAGATTGAGAGATTTTGAGGAATGTGGGATTATTCACAAACCAATGACAAGATGCCACTTGTCAAAGTGTGAGAGGGTGAGGAATGTGCAAGCCTTGGCCAATGTGCCAATTTGAAATTCAAATTTGGATGAAATGACATGTTTAGGGGGGATGAAAGGTGCAATAAATGCCATGTTTGACTTGTGCAAATAGCATTTAAAACCTTGTTGGAAGGGACAAGTCCCTTTTGGGGGGAAGATTCAAATTGGAAGAATATTCCATTTTGATTCCATTTTGAATGTAATTATAAGAAATAATAAATCAAATAAATGATTTATTGGTGCAAGTGGGTGGGTTAGTTAGGAGTTTGGATTTGACTCTAGTTGAGTCAAAAGCTAGAGAATGGTAATTGTGATTAGAAGTTAATTAAATTTATCTTAATTAACTTAGGGGATTTTAGGGATTTGATATTTGATTTTAAATCAATTTGATTTATTAAATCAAATAAGAAGAACCTTAGGAACATAATTAAATAATTTGATTTATTTAATGAACCTTAGGAAATTAATCAATAAATATTTTAATTGATTAATAGAAGAAATGAATGTTAATTTGTATGATGCATGATTGTTATTTTTGAATGTCTACATTTTGCCCCTCTTTGAAGCAATGTACTGTTGCATTGGTTAAAAGAATGATGTTGCCGATATCGAAATTAAAAAATTTTCTAATGCCCCGACGAAAAGAAGTACGTTAGTACATTGCCCCCTCGAGAGATCGAGCGAAAAGATACAATTTGAGGTGGATCTCGCGAAAAAGAGGTTCAAAATGGATGTATGGATGGTTAGACTATATGATGATGAAAATGAGATGTTTGGAAGATGCTTAGAATAACAAATCTATATTATTTTAAACATCTTAAATGATTATGCAATGCATGTGAGATGGATGAGATGGATGATGTTGTTCTATAATGATATGACATGATTATGCAGGATGAGAGTGCAAATGCAAGATGGATGCATTGTTAGCATGAAAGAGGATAGAAGAATGAGAGGGATCAACCCTTGAATCCAAGAAAACGTAGAAGTTCAACAAGCCGACTTTATTAGAGATGATGATGAAAGATGATGATGTATTGCTTATCCAAGAATGGGAGATAAAGAGCGTAACTTTTTTTATGTTTGATAAAACACATAGGGGCGATGCATCAAGGTATTAAAAACCAGGATGGTGTTGCACCTAGTGTGATGGACTCTGACTCGACAATCAGATAGGAGTGCTCTTGTTCACACTTGACATATGGAAACCCTGCTAGGACGAACCCAACAAAGCAAGTATTCGCCAAGTTATTTTACAAGAACATCCAACAAGCACAGCAGACAAAAAGATAATGATCATTGCCCCATTCCTTTCTCTCTAAACCTGTTTTGTTTAGGCATCATCGAGAGGTCCTTGGAATGAGCGCAAAATAAGATAAGTCAACAAGACCAAGATAAAGTAAATAAACAAGCTAATGTTCTTTGTACCACTAGCCAGGCTAAATTACTATGGGGTACTTGATGCTTATGTCCATCGTGGGAAAGCTTCATCCTAGGACATGTAGTGATCAGGGTTTTGGTGAGACTGATTAGGTGATAAGCTATTGATACTCCGAGTTGACCAGCTTGCTGACTTACGAATCTAGATTTGAGACCTTGACGATTAAGGTGTTCACTTTGGAACCTGCTAAACTTGCTTCTGATTGCTTCACCAAAGGATGAAGGCAATGATTGATTTATTAGGCATGACGATTATTGCGGGTGAATGCGAGATGGAACGGGTGCACCATTTTGGGTTTTTCAGATATTTGGATGTTTTTGGTGTTTTCGAAATATTTTGAGGCTGTTTTGATTTTTTGGATTTTCCAATATTTTTGGTATTTTCAAGATTTTATGAATGTTTTTGGGTTTTGTGTCAATTGAATTGACTGCGGATGAGATAGATGGGCAATGGATTGCCATTGCGATGGACGCCTAACTAGATGGGCAAACGGATTGCTTAATGCGACAGACGCATAAATGAATGGGCAAACAGATTGCCAATGCGACGGACGCATAAATAGATGGGCAAACGGATTGCCAATGCGACGGATGCATAAATAAATGGGCAAACGGATTGCCAATGCGACAGACGCATAAATAGATGGGCAAATGGATTGCCAATGCGACGGACGCATAAATGAATGGGCAAACGGATTGCCAATGCGACGGACGCATAAAGGACTGACCTTATTGTAAAAAGGATAAGCAAACAAACGCCAATGCGACGGACGCCTAACTAGATGGGCAAACGGATTGCTAATGCGACGGACGCATAAAGAATGACCTTAAATGTAAAAAAGATAAGCAAACGAATGCCATTGCGACGGACGCCTAACTAGATGGGGAAAAGGATGCCAATGTGATGGACGCAAACTGTCTCAGGGGATGATCAAAGATCAACCTTGCCTACATTCAAGCTCAGAGATGACATAGTTCGACAAGGTGGAAAAAAAATGACAAGACTTAATGATGAAATTTTTGAAGATTTTCTGATATTTTGACATGTTTTTGGATTTTTTGAATGATTTGGATGTTTTTGAAATTTTTGATGGATTTTTTGAATGTTTTTGGTTTTTTCTGATGAAATTTTTTTGAATGTTTTTGAATTTTCACATAATTTTGACAATTTGGATATGATATGTGATGATATCAGTGCTTTGTTTTGGGATTTTGTTGAAAACCAAGCTTTAATGTTGATCAATTGGATTGATGGATTGATAGTTTGACTAAGTGTGTTAAGTCAAACAAAAGTGATAATGCACTCGTAAGTTCCAGGAAGTTGTGTTATCCCAGAGTAAACTCGTACAAAAAGGATAATTTGGCTAGGTGTGTTAAGCCAAACAAGGTGATTATGGATTTGATAATTTGGCTAAGTGTGTTAAGCCAAACAGAGTGATGATAATGAACTTGTAAACCCAAGGAAGTTGTGTTATCCTAGAGTAAACTCGTGCACAAGATGATAGTTTGACTAAGTGTGTTAAGTCAAACAAGGTGATGATTGATTGGATTCGATTGATCAAGATTGATGAAGCTTGATTTGGAACAAAATTGTTTTGATGATTTTGATGTGATAGTAGAGTACACATTAGATGCGACTGATATGATTGTTTGGATTGATACTCGATGAAAGGTAGAGCATGATAAGGAATGTCTTCTTGTCAAAATATGCCATGGGCTAGTGACTTGGATTTTGGTTCACAAATGCTTTGACCAAGTTGATTTCATGTTTTCCAATGTTCGGATCACTTCATAAGTTGGATGATATACATCAAGATTTATTCTCGAAGCAAGATGTAAATATCTGCCCCCAGTGTCTAGCAATGTTTGAACGACCATGGGTGGATTCTTGGATATGAATGGATATGGATTATCTTGCGATAAGATAACGGTGTTCAAAAAGTGGATGTCCTTTGGATAGTGGTTCAAGGTTCAAATAGCGTTGGGTAGGATGGGATCAATGAAAATGACCCATGTCAAGATGTCTACCATAAGCAACTGTAAAGTGTGCACCAAAATTTTCCAAGATCAAGATAACTTGGAGTATGGATGCAGATGGAAATGGATTGGATAAATGGTTCATGGATAAACGGATGATATGGATGGAATGTCAGATTTATTATGGATGCGATAAGATGCTTTCTTCTGAACTGGCGCACGTAGATGCTCGATTCTACACATGACACCTGTTTGCCAGGTTTTCATCATGGTACCTGTCCAAAGCGCCACCGAAATGGTTTTCGCTAGAGGACGATTTTTTTCTTTACTGTTTTCAATCCTTTTTCTGATTTTTTTTTTTTTTGTTGTCGCCAAGATGCCTGTTTGCCAGGTTTTCATCAAGGTGACCATTTTTTCAGGACATTTTCTGATTGTTTTTGTATTTTCTGAGAGATTTTAAGCTGATGCTGAACCACCTGGTGGTGCTGATGTTGATGCTTCTTCATAATGTGCCATCGATATCCTGCTTGTAGAAGTTGTCTTGCCAAGATATGTGCACTTGAATGCAACTTTTGAGAAATTTGTTCTGCTTTACTGATACTGGAGTTAACTCTGTCTTTGTGCGCACATCGCGATAGAGTGCCTTTTGAATCCTTATGATGAAGGGTCGTTGCCAATACATGGTCAATGTGAGAATTGGATATCATGCGTGGAGGCATGGATGGAGTGTGTTTAGGAGATAAAAGATGGATTGGTCGATAGTTTGGAACCTTTGACTCTCCAAACTTGGGAAGATGAGCAATAATGGGTGGATATGGAAGTGTGCATGGAATTAGGACCAACTGCTTGATACACTTTGTATGTTGCTTGAGAAGCTGCTTTTTCTTTTGTGGAAATCTTTGATGGATACTTGCCCCATTTTTATTTTGCCCCATAGTTTCTTTGACTGATGGAGTTTGATAGGGATAATCTTTCTTTGTATTTTTTGGTATCCATATGTACTTGATTTGTCCAATATGCTTCTTAGCTTCTTTTTCTTTGATAACGTTCTTCATGCTTCGATTCAAGTCTTTCTTTTGATGTTGGTCCCAATTCGTGGATGGGGTGATGGGTGGATGAAGATTCATGATATGGTGGGTTGTAGTATTGGCATCAGTTTCATCATAAGGATTCTTCGTGCTCCCCATGTTGACGTTTGCTCGAGATGAAGTTGCCCCCAGTTTGTTGATAGTATTACTAATATGTTGAGATCCCTTGATTGTTGAATAACCAAGGCCTTGACGCTTAGGATTGCCAACAATCTGCACTGGTTCTAGGATACCCTGTTCATGTAGGCCTAATCCTCTGCCTTGATAATTCATCTGCTAGAAAAATTTATTTGCCATAGGATATGATTTACTTTGGAAACAAGGTGCTAATCCTTCTCTGCTCTATGGCAGATCTTCAAAAGTGTCAGCTTCTTTATTGATGGGATAACTTGCTCTAAGAAAGGTAAGTGATCCAACTTTATAAGTGATAGGATCCTCCACATGTGGGATAAATTCTTGATTGATCTCTTTGGCTTGATCTTGTGACATATCAGATTGTAGTGCTTCTTCAAGAAGTGTTGATGCTTCGCTATCTACACAAAAGTCTTCCTCCTGACTCACTTCATAGGATGTTTCTGATTCATGAATTATGTACAAGCCTTCTTCATGATCCATTTCTGATATGTCTTTGCATTTCTCTACATCTTGATCATGTGTACAAATTTTAAGAGTAGGAGACTCTTGTTCGTTGGTAATGATTTCAAGAGTATGAGACTCTTGTTTTGACTGAAGATCATCTACAGGTCCATCCAAAGAAAGCATCTCATGGATAGATGGAAGAGTATGTGCTATGCAGATATGGTCATCATTTGCAACATCTTGTATAGATAGGAGAGTGTCCATTATATCATTGTAGTAGCTTGGAGATACAAATTCTTGATCTTGAGTGATTTCGGAATTGCTTTCAACATGCTTTGGATCAAGTTCTTGACATGGGTCAATTTCAAAGAATGGACTTCTTTCTTGGATATCTTTATTAGGCATAGGAATATTCTCAAATTTCATGAGGTCAAAGGATGGCCATATGTTTTGGAGAGGATCATTGCTAGACCTTGGTGAAAGATGTTGATCATGCTT
Source organism: Sequoiadendron giganteum (assembly GCA_007115665.2). Taxonomy (NCBI): domain Eukaryota; kingdom Viridiplantae; phylum Streptophyta; class Pinopsida; order Cupressales; family Cupressaceae; genus Sequoiadendron; species Sequoiadendron giganteum. Next base: position 284,385,603 of record CM021100.1, on the reverse strand, counting down.
TGGAACAAATTCTTGAGATATGTCTTCTAACTCATTAGGTGATGTAGAGACATTTTCAACATTGCCATTAGTCAAAGGATCTTGGTTTATGTCAATGGGATCAAATAATGTTAACAAATCTTGAAATAGATCGCTAAAAAGTGGCTCTTGATGAATGTTGAGTTGATCACTGGATGGGGTAGACATATCTTCAATGTGCTCATTGATGGATTGATTTTGATCATTGTTTTCAACAATTTTGGTGGAGGGATTGTCAATGTTCTCAAACATAGGATCAAATGATGTTAATGTTTCTTGGATTGGATCATTGTTGGGTATCGTCAGTGAGTTTTGATCGTGATTGAAAAGTGACTCTTGGTGTGTGATGATTTGATCATTGAATGAGATGGGAACATCTTCAATGTGTTCATTGATGGATAGATCTTGATCATTGTTTTCAACAATTGCGGTGGGAATCTGTTGCAAGCTTTGTTGAGTGGGTAAGGCTTGCATTTGCTGCTGAGCCAACAATGCTTGTTGTTCATCATGTTGTTTTTGTGCCAACAAAGCTTTTTGTTGGGCTCTTTGTTGTGCTACTTCTTCTTGGATTGATTGCAATAGTGCATAGAATTCTACTTGCGCTTGCGCTTGTTGGGCTACTTGAGCCACTTGTGCTTGCTGAGCAACTAGCTGTGTAGCTTGTTGGGCTTGGAGTGCCTTTTTGCGGGAAGCTTCTTGAGTAGCTCGCAACATGATGGAGAATGAATTGGTCGTGTTGTATTTTGGCGGTGGTGGTGGAATGGGAATGCTGTTGATTGTTGGGATTGCTTGGATGGTTGCCACCTGCTGTTGGGATATCGATGGCAAAATGGGATGATTTGGTATGATGTTTTGATTTGGCATGATAGATTGAAATTGAACATTGTTGTGGTTGGGAATCATATTGCTTGGTTTTAGGTAACTTTGATTTTGCATGGTGTTACCTTGACTTGGATCAACATATGGAGTTGCCAATATATTGCTAGGATTTTGAACAACATTAGGGGGATTTGCAAACATGTCGACCCCAAAGTTTACCAAGTGTGGATTTGAAATGGTCATGTTTGGTAAATTTGCACTTGGTATTTATGGATTTTGTGGGATAATGTTGTTTGAAAAACTCATGCATTGAGCATTTGGTTGATAGATTTGCAGATTTGGACTTGGATTTAAATCTATCATTGGGAAAGGTGTTCCAAACTTTGGATCGGGCAAACTCACATTCGTTGTACCATTGATGTTTGTATGAGATAATGCTCCCATGTATGCATTGTACAAGCTTTGATAATCAAATGGTATTGCAAGGCTTGGATAGTTTGGTTGACTTGAATTGCTCATGATGGATGGATCAAATTTATATTCCATGTCCCTCTTGTGTTGAGATCGAGTTTGAACCATTAAAATGAAGATCAATTTTCAAGAATGTAAGAGATGAACCTCTAATCCTTTAGATCGGTCTAAACCTTAGGTTTAAAGAAGCGAAGAACTAGGATAATTGAAGGATCAAAGTGATGACGAGGATGAGATAAACGGAAGATGAGTGATACAGATGAATGGAACTCTTAAAGAAACTTTGAAGGGAATGCTAAACTTTTTAGGACTTTGATTAATTGTGATTGGATTGATGGTTTGACTAGATGTGTTAAGTCAAACAAGACGAACTCGTAAACCCTAGGAAGTTGTTTTATCCAAGAGAGAACTTGTGTATAGGATGATGGTTTGACTAGTTGTGTTAAGTCAAACAAAGTGATTTGATTTCGCCTAAAAGTTTAGCATAAAATATGTTTACAAAGATTCCAAGAGTTGTTGGTGAGATGGAAATTTGACTGATTTTGATGGTTGAAAAGATGGATGAAAGTGATGGGATTTGATCCTAGACTTGACCTAGATGACACTTCTGCTTACAAGACCTCGGTGTTGAAGGACATGCTATATTCTGAACTCGAAAAGTCTCTCAAGATGCTCCTCACTAGCTTTCACACTAAGCTTTTTGAACTTCGATTTTGGGATTTTGATCATGTTAGAAAACACATGTGTAATCAAATTTGTCTTTTATCTTGTCTTAGTGAATCCTTTTTACCAAAATCACTTGCTTGATTATGTTTTCAAACTGAATGTCTAATGTCCCACTTTCGTTTTCATCCCACAATGTCCATTATGTGGAAATCAAAGAAATTAGGGCAAAAGTTTCCTAGGTTTATCCTTATTGCAAAACAAATGACGATAGAATTCAAGCACTTAGAAACCTCTAAGGATATGATCCCTAGGGAAAGCAAGAGTGCTTAAATTCGTCAAAGGTATTTGTTTCCTCCAAGGTGTTTGAAATTTGAGGCTCATGTGAATGTTCATTTTTCAATGTTTTGAATCCAAGCAAAGTGTTTTTGATTCCAAGCACTTTTACAACCCTAGGATGATGAGACAATACCTTGTTGGGTTCCCACTTGGATAAATCCAGCTGCGCATATCTTGTGCGAATGGCTAAATGGTTGACCACACTGGCTCCCCTCCACGGCACTCACTTATTTGGGTCAGCCAAGCATTAGTACCCATGAATCTCCCATGGCATACTTTCCATTTCTACAACAAGACCGCATGTTATGTGGGGCGGCTTCAAAGGACATGACCTTTTGTACCAACAAGATAGATAAGGTTTTGGCCAATTTCTAAACAAGGGTTCTAATTCGGGCATTCCGTTCGTGGGGGATTATCCAACGTCGACGAGAGTCCATTGCTGTCCATCTCGTCGGAATAATCCTCGTGATATTGGCCTTTGTTCCAATATCCACACTTATATCCCGGGTGGAAGTCGCTTGGCTTTAGCGTGTTCCCGGTTGGGTCGTTCCCTTGGGTGAGTACTTTTTCCCACAAGGCAGGCCCTCTAAGATAAACAATAGCGAGCTAACATATCCCGTCATTCACACAACCTTTGTTGAAAAACAAAGGGGAGAACCTCCGCAATATATCATGCTCACACTCGCATGTTTTGTTCAATTTTAGATCCCAAATTGAAGTGTGGAGGCAATATTTTTGACAACTTAATATCAAAAAAAGACTTTTGATTCTCAAGGTCACCGTGAGGCGCGAGAGAAGCGCATACGTCTTTTCAATGATATTACTTTGTGAAAAAGATTACAAAGCATGACAAATAGTTGTTCATTTTAAATCGAAAAAGCAGTGATGATTTAATTTTAAATGCACCAAGTGAAATGTGAAGTTGCCTTGTTCAATTTTAATCCCAAATTGAAATCTAGTAAGTGTCTAAGGTTCAATTTTAACCAACTTTGAAAATATCAAGTCATTGATTGATTTTAAGCCCAAATCGAAATGTGAGTTGGTTTAAAATAGAAAACGAGAGTAGAAATTGGATGCTCTAAGCATTTAAAAATGCTTTTTGAATTTCAAGTTTCAACATCCAATTTTCTAACTAAAATCTGCTTTGTTGTTTGATTCTCATGTGAGAGAAAATCATTGTTGTTTCTTGATGTCAACCTGCAAACATTACAAAACAATTCACCTATTAGGTTTATTTCAAAGAGTCAATGAAAAATGTAGTATAAAAGCAAAATTTACACCCATCCTTCAAGGTTTTCAAAATCAAATATTTATGCTTGATCTACAAAATCAACATAGAATATAAACTCCTACATATCCACCTTCAATCTTGTAAACATAGTCATTCACAAAATATTTGAACCTACTTTATGATTTGCTTATCTTAAAATCATTGCTCCCTTCTAAAAGAAGTCTTCATTGTTAATACTCTAATCATTCCTTTGCATAGTCAACTTATATTCAAATTTCATAACTTGAAGAAAGGAGTTATAAAGACAAGGCAGCCCTATTGACATTCAATGCTTCCCGCAATATATCAACATCAATTAATTACAAACAACAATATCAATGTTCAGAAAGACATCAAATGGTAGATAGTAAATTGATTGTACTAGTGATTGACAGACAACACATTAATATGAATGCAATCAAGTTATTCCACATCAATATTGTATTCTACTTCTGACCTGTCTTGTATCGTTTAGACTGTAGCTTTGAATCTTTTCATTTTTCATCAATTTCAAATTAACATAAGAATGAAGGGCCACCGACCACACTTGGTAATTAATGGAAAATGGGACAGACTCTGTATACTCAAGGCTGCAAAGATCTAACAGGCTGTAAAGATCTGATAGGAACATAACCAGTCTGTAAAGATTTTAACAAACATGTTGTTTATTTTATAAGATGCCTCGAGCCATGTGCCTGGCAGGGAATTGAAAGCGGAGGTTGAAGTCTCCATCAGATTCCAAAATCTTGAAACACAACCAACCTGCAATATGTAAATGTTCAAAAGTAGGTTAAAGGATGACAGCTATATGAAGCGTATGTAAAAGTAGCAATCATTCAAAGCAGCAAACATTCAAAGCAAGATGAGGAGCTAGCGATCTATCCAAACTAGCCAAGGTCATGCTGGAGGTGTCTTAAGTTGATTTAGAGGCTCCCAATATTGACATAGAGGCCGTGTAGAAGCTCACACTCCAAGGATCACACCACAAGGATCGGTGATAGGTCATTGAAGAGAGAGCGCTAAATAAAATATTAAAGCGTATATAGGTAAGTAAGACCTGCGAATATCTTTTGGAATGGAAGTACCTGTCAAAAATATCTACTTTCCTACATTTACAGCAAATAATACTAAAAACATAACTATACACCATTTCTAGACACTTATTTTCAGCATTAAACAAACTCTAGCTAGCCGGAAGAGTAGGCGAGGAAGAGATGAGACGTGGAATTGGAGTTGGCTTTGATTCTACATTTTCGTCTCTTGCATAGGGAGCTTTGGCCCGCCACCTATCCTGGCACCTCTCGAAAAAGTGTTGCAGAGATTGCTTCCTGGCAATCGGGAGTTGTAGAGACTCACACTGCTTCTTTGGCAAAGACCCGCACCTTACTTACTCATAGCTTCCTGTCAAAGCACACGCCTCTGTGCTGGGCGTTTTGGTTTCCCGTGGATTCTTCTTGAACACTTTTGATGCTCCTTTTGAATGCCTCTGATCAATACTTACTCCTGGGGATTATGGGTGCGTTTCAACTGTTCCACAAAGAAAGGCTGCCAGAGGACTTCTTTCATCAACAACTCTGGTGCTAGTATCAAATGCTGGTATTGTCTTTTTCAACATGAATTCAAGGAACTTTTGAAAATTTCCAACTAAATGCAATTAGCAAGTATGTCCTCCTTCCTTGGTATATGTGTAGTGCAGAAGCATAGACAAGGCACGTGAACTATTTGACACTTGCCAATCACATTTATTGTTTACAGAGATAACTTTGACCATCGAATGGATAAACTTTCATGTCAATGCAATTTCCAGGGCCAAAATTGAATTATACAATCTTTGACTAGCATCCTCCGAGCTTGTGCAAAGAAAAATGAGAATTTGGGAATGGGGTGTAGGTGTCCATCAAAGTAGAATGGCAGGTAGTTGGAAGTGCTTCTAAAACAACAATAACGCTAAAATGCTTAAGTATACATTTAAAAAAAATTAGCTTCAAATGTAAAGTTTACCCCTGTCCTTCACAGCCTCGTCCTTGGCTTTCATGGAATGAGATGGTGGAGACCCAAGCCATGGCAAGTAGAGGAGAGAGCCCATTAAGATTCGGCATTCACATCTGACCAAGTGGATTCCATTTAGATCTTGCTGGACAGAACCAAAGATATGTTAGATGACATTATTAATATGCACGCATTACCAATCTTTGGATCAAGTTAATGAGATATAAATAACCATGGGAAAGCATTTATCATTAATCACTTCAGTTAATGAGATCAGAAATAGTTGAAGATCCACGTTCTCCATATTCATTTAATATGTTTTATTCCTGAGTTTCTTCTGTAAAGAAAGTATGGACACAGAGACAGAGGGCAAGATGTTTTTGATACAATGCCTGGGAAAGATGTCCTCTCTTCTATTACAATAAGAGCTTGGAAACTAGTTACTGTTAGGAGGATCGTTGCAGCAATACATCCAATACCCAACAAGTCTCCATTCTAGCAATGCAACAATACACAAACAACAGTCTTTTCCACTACTGTCACATAATACAGCTTACATGTTTTAGAGCATCCATCTAAAAGAAAATTTCAGATTGCTTAATGCCTATGCAAGTTATCCCATCAAATGTATCAACAACATTCATTCTTCGTTCTCTTATTTTGAAATAACATAGTTTAATATAACCCCCATTCGAATTTTGAAATTTCTATTCAACTAAATGCAAGAACAAGTGATAAAAACTATGTAACTAAATATATATGCCCTCCTTCTAGTGCCATTTTGTGGTTGCTTAAATCTGCAAATATTAGTAACATGACAAAACTAACATTATAGAAATAAACAAACATATGAAATAATACTCCATGTTTCAAAAATACAAACAAATGACACTAATGATCAAAAGCACATAAAACATGAAATATATCTATTCCATAATGGATTGGTGCAACTTAGTGTTGTAGAAAGCTGCCCTTTCCCAATCCCTTGATAAGCAAAATGCCAAATGATAGATGATGAAGAGCAAGATTGACTCTCAAATGAAGAGAGCAACCTTGCCTCAAGATATAGTTGCTAAGCAAATGGTGTTGTGATGAGCAAGATTAGTTCTCTTATGAAGAGAGTAACCTTGCAAGTGAGAATGTGTCATGTGTTGTTGTTGATGTAGATTTTGTGTTGTAGATGCTTTGCATTTTATAGATTGAAAGATTGAAAGATTGAGAGATTTTGAGGAATGTGGGATTATTCACAAACCAATGACAAGATGCCACTTGTCAAAGTGTGAGAGGGTGAGGAATGTGCAAGCCTTGGCCAATGTGCCAATTTGAAATTCAAATTTGGATGAAATGACATGTTTAGGGGGGATGAAAGGTGCAATAAATTCCATGTTTGACTTGTGCAAATAGCATTTAAAACCTTGTTGGAAGGGACAAGTCCCTTTTGGGGGGAAGATTCAAATTGGAAGAATATTCCATTTTGATTCCATTTTGAATGTAATTAGAAGAAATAATAAATCAAATAAATGATTTATTGGTGCAAGTGGGTGGGTTAGTTAGGAGTTTGGATTTGACTCTAGTTGAGTCAAAAGCTAGAGAATGGTAATTGTGATTAGAAGTTAATTAAATTTAGATTAATTAACTTAGGGGATTTTAGGGATTTGATATTTGATTTTAAATAAGTTTGATTTATTAAATCAAATAAGAAGAACCTTAGGAACTTAATTAAATAATTTGATTTATTTAATGAACCTTAGGAAATTAATCAATAAATATTTTAATTGATTAATAGAAGAAATGAATGTTAATTTGTATGATGCATGATTGTTATTTTTGCATGTCTACATCACTGTTGAGACAATTATAACAAAATTTACCTTTTTATTTTCTTTAGAATTCTGATTCTATGTACCTTTCACAAAGTGAACATGACTGGATGCACTTGCTACATCTTCACCTTTGAAAAATAGTTTGTAAGACAACCAATTAATGCTTCCTATTCTGACCCCATCAGCTCCGCTTCTTTTTCTGACTTCATCAGCTCTGCTTACCTATCTCCTTCAACTCCACTTTGCACTTTAATTGACAGGCTGAGAACTGTTTACTTCACACCCAAGAAACCCTCCATTTTCGTTGATTGCTATAGTTTAAAGACTAATGACATTATGAGGGTTTTAATAAGATGGAAGTCAAATAGGTTTGGAATACTATATAATTGAATGAAATCCACCACTTGCGTGGTTAACAGAGATGTGGGAAGATTTTCTCTATTTCAAAATACTAGATATTCAAGTGCCACTAGAAATTAAAATCTTCACATGCATGAGATCATAAGACTTCAGTTGGATTACACCCATCAGTTGTATCCTGCAAAAGGATGACACTTGTTATTCATAAGACATACCCTCAATTTTCGAGACATCATATGAAGAACTTGAAGTTGCTGAAGATACGGTTTGGTGGCAAGTTCTCGTATGTGAGATATTTTTATGGATATACTCTTGACCAATAAGCATGCCAGCTAAAATTTCGTTCTGAAAAAAATTACTTAAACTGAGATTTGTTATGATTTAGAATCCTGTTTTGTACTGAGCTTTGGAAGATTATGATTCAAAATATTGAATGAACACATGCTTAAAACTGGAATCATGCCCGTAATGAATGAGGTGGCCAAGTTTGTACAAACTGAAATTATAAACACCTTTTAAATTGAAAGTCGTGCCAGTGTCGAGCAAGTTTGTAGGTTGCAATCTGCCTTTTCATAACTTAGCAATAATTTTTTCTTAAGAATAAAAGAAATTATTAAAAAATATTTACCATTTGTAATTTTGGATTCCAAGATCCAGTTTCTAACTATATTATAATTTAAAAGAAGGTTCTCTAATTATAATATTATGCAGCTCATGTGGCAATTTGTCCATGTTGCTATCATATGACACCTTTTCTTGAGATTGTTCACAAGCAATATTCACTAGTTTGTCTGCTACTAAATTAACCTCTCTGTAAGTATGCTTAACTTGTATTGAACTAAATTTATCTAGTAGCAACCAAACTTGTTCCATAACATCACCAATTTTCCAACTTGAGATTTTCCTTTCTTTACATGCATTTACAATAATCATTGAATCACCCTTGACTACCACGTTTTCAATTTTCAAATTTCAAGCTAACTTTAAACCATAAAGCAAAGCTTTATCTTCAACAACATTATTCGTACCTTTTGGCAGCTTAATAGACTTGGCATAAATTAATATACCTTTCTGATCTCTAATCACAACTCCCACCCCTGACAAACCTGGATTCCCACATGATGCTCCATCAAAATTTATTTTAAGAAACCCTTTTGAAGGTGAAATCCATTGATTTTTTTTCGTATCCACTTTTGAAGTTGGATTTTTATGTTGAATTACTTTGAATGGCAAATCAATTTTCTCTCAGATTTTCATAAGTTTTGAATCCCAATCTGTGAACAATGAATCTACATGATTTGTCCTCATTACATATGCATTTGTTACCTCTACTATTGAAGATTCCAATTTTACCAGTGTCTTCTGTAAACTCATTTTCTCATTTCTAAATATCCTTCTATTGCATTCCCACCAAATTTTCCATAGAATAGTAGATGGGATTACTCTCCAAATGCAAGCAAAAAGTGCTGATTTATATAAGACTGGCCAACTTGAAAATAAATCCCATATGGTTTTTGGCAATGGATCTAACCAACTTAGTTTATTTTTGACAAAAATCCAACATTGAGAAGCAAAGGGACAATGGTGAAAAAGGTGATTTATTTCCTCATCCTCATTCCCACACAAAACGCACTGAAATTGAGGTGCAATTACAAATTTGACCAACCTTTCACTTGTTAAAATTCTACTCTTGATTGCCAACCAAGAAAAACAACTAGCTTTTGGAAGCACTGAAGGATCCCAACAAAATACTAATGCTCTTTGTGGCCCGATTTCCTCACCTTGACTCATTATAGCCTTGTAACCCATCTTTACTGCATAATTCCCATTTTTGGAAGGAATCCAAATTAAATTATCTCTCCTTTGTGACAAGAAAACTATCCTTTGATTCATAAGACTTTTAAATTTGATTTTCTGATCATGTGGACAATTAACTACAAAAGAATCTTTCCATTTAACCTTCCCAGTATAAGTGTCTATGTTCTCCACATATTCACAAACTTTAGTCCCCAAACTTACACTAAGATGTGTTTTGATCATACTCAAATAATTTGATGCTTCTAGAGGTGGATGAACTCCCCATGAATCTTCCCAGAATTTTTCCTTCAAACCATCATGTATTTCCCATGTTAAGTATGGAGAGATTACATTTCTACAATAAATCAAGAAATTCCACATGGATGAGCCTGAGGGTGGATTTAGAACTGTGAAGATTCTCTTTGGATCCCTATTATCTAAGTATTTATCTTGCATGATTCTACACCATTTGGAACGTGGCTTAGCATACATATGCCACACTAGTTTTTCCCCCAATGCCTTATTACATGCTGATATGTTATGAATACCAGCTCCTCCTTTAGAATTTTCAACACTTATCTTCTGGTAAGATATAAGAGAAATTTTATTTTTATTATCTAAGTTTCTCATCCATAAAAAATCTTTTATTATTTTCTCAATCAGTAATATGATAGATTTTAGAGCCTTTAGGACTGCCATAAAATAGTCAGGAATGACAACAATAACATATTTTATCAATAATATTCTTCCAGATAAAGACAACCATCTCCCCTTCCAAGATGCAATATTTTTTTGAATACTTTGGATAATAGAGGTCCAATGAGAAGATTTATTCACACCTGAAAAAAATGGAATCCCAAGATATTTACAAGGCATTTTCGCTACTTGGAACTGAAGAATATTAGTTATTCTTTTTTGCAAACCAGATTTGATATGAAACATGTAAATCTTTGATTTGTATACATTTATTTGTTGCATAGACACATGTGAGTATTTATCTAATACATTTTTTATTTGAATGGCCTCTTGAATTTGTGCTGCGCCAAATAATAATGTGTCATCAACAAACACAGAGTGGGTTATTGAAAAATCAATCATAGGTATTGTGACACCTTTCCAGCTTCCTCTAAGATGATAGTTCTTGATTTTTCTACTAAGGGCTTATGCTAGAATTATGAAAAAAAAAGGAGATAAAGGATAATGTTGCCTTACTCCTTATGTAGAATTAAAAAAACTTGAAGAGGTGCCATTTATTAAAACTAAAAATTTAGCACCCTTTAAACATGATAAAATCCACTTACACCATTTGTCTAAATAACCAAATTTTCTTAGCACTTTCATTAAAAAGGTCCAATCAACTTTATCGTAAGCTTTCAACATGTCGAGCTTTATGATAAAGGATGGTATTTTGTGTAAATAAATTGAATGAAGAATTTCATGGGATACAATTGCTCCTTCAGCTGTCTCCCTTCTAGGAACAAAACCTCCTTCCTCTTCTGATATTATCTTAGGGATGAGGGGAACTAAACGAAGATAAATCGTCTTAGTAAAAATCTTGTAAATTGTGTTGCAAAGGGATATATGTCTAGATTATGAGAAAGATTTAGGATTAATGCTATGTGTGTAACATTGAATTTTTTAAGCATAGAGCATGAAGTTCTAGACTCTTCAAGAGCCTTTAACAAATCATTTCTTATAAAATCCCAACTTTTTTGAAAGAACAAAGCCGTAAAACCATCGGGTCTAGGAGATTTGTTTAATTTTAAGGAAAATACTACTGCCCTCACCTCCTCCAAAGAAAAAGGTTTATTGAGTTTTTTTTTGTCAAAATCAAAAACCAATGAGGTTATTGTTTGCAACATTTCTTCTCTGTCCTCCACAAAAGGATTAGGCTACTGAGCTGGTGTAGTTAATAAATTTAAGAAGAATTTTATCCCTTCTTTTTGAATGTCACTTTCATTGGTTAACCATTTACCTGAAGAACTTTCTTGAATACAAAATATTGAATTCTTAGCTTTTTTGATCTAAGCGAACATATGGAAAAATTTAGTATTTTTATCTCCTTCTTTAAGCCACAACTCCCAGGACTTCTGTCTCCAATAAACCTCCTCATGCAACACTAGCTCTTCCCATTCTGATTGTAAGATTTTTTTAATATCAAAAGTTTGTGGGGTTAAACCATGATTTATAATCTGCTCATTCACTAAAGCCAATTATTTTGCAACTAATTATTTTTGATAATTTTTTTTTCTTAAAAACATGTTTATTCCACTATTTTATTTTCCCCTTCAAAAATTGCAATTGTTTACAAAATCTATACATTATTGTGCCTAATTGAAAAGGAGTTTGCATCCACCAAGCTTTTAAAAGAGATAGGAAGTAATTATTTTTGAACCACATAGATTCAAATTTAAATGTAGAATGAAGATTTAAAGAAGCTGGAAAGTGATCCGAACCTGACCAAGGTAAAATCTCTGACATATAAGAAAACTTACCTATTACCCAACCAAAGGTAATTAAAAATTTGTCAAGATGTGTTTCTATATTTAAAAAATCCTTTCACTTTTATGTCCAAGTGAATCTCCATTTCTTTGGTTGCACATCCACAAGTGCATTATTATGGACAAAATTATTAAAATATTCAACTGATTTGTGAGTAAAAATTATACCTCGTATTCTTTCATCTTGAGATAGGATTGCATTGAAGTCACTTGCTAGAATTATTTTTTCCACTCCTACTTGATGAAATATTAAATCAAGTTGCTTCCAAAGATATCTCTTGACTACTATTGAATTTGGTGCATACACATTTACTAGTAAAAAATAAAAATAAAAATGTGTCACATAAACCAATTTCCAATGAGGATTATTAGTTATAGATTCTAATTGAATTGATTTGGGATTCCACAAAATTAATAGCCCCCCTAAAGCTCCTTGTGCTAAAGAATGAAAATAATTCCAATTAGACCACTTGGTAATAATATTTTGATAGCTTTCCTTGGAAATCTTTGTCTCTTGTAATAAGACTATGTCAGCCCTTGAAGAATTAATTTGTTGGTTGACTTGGGATTGCTTGTTAGGAGTGTTTAAGCCCCTAACATTCTGTGATAAAATATTCATGCCGATTGAGGAGAGCTCCCTTCTCCCCTCAATCTTTTCTTTATGTTACCATCTAAGGTTAACTGAATCCTTGAATCTATCTCCTCTTGTAATTTGACTACATTTGACTTTCTACCCCTCTTGGAAGTTGATCTAATAACAAGAGAAACAATGGGAGATTGAAAAATAGATAATTATTTTGACAAATCAAAGATATCATCATTTGTAACAATAGCCTCTTTGTTTATATTAGCAGAAAACTATTCATTCTCTCCCTATGAAGCCAATGGATTTCTGGGAGAATCTGGAGAAGATATTTCTGAGAAAAATTCCCCATTTTCTTTATTTAAAGCCTCTTCTATTTTATCAAAAAAGATTTGAACCGACCATGTTTGCTAAGTGACCTGCCCAAATCTCTAGATTTTCATGATCACTCATGGTATCCATATTGTGTACACCCAAGCTTTTATATGTATCTAAATTATTTGAGGGAAGAGGGGATAAACAAATGATGTTAGTGTCATTTTGCGAGAAGGGATTAGGAAACAAAGCAGTATCCCAAATCAACTTTGATACAATAACATCTAATTGCTGCTTATCTCCCAGTGTAAGACTTGGTGAAAATAATTTGAGGGATCTAGACCGAAGCATAAAGTCAATAATATTTTTCCAATCCATAGGAAAAGAGGTCCAACAAATTTTAACACCCTAGGTTTTTCAATATTTTTATGCCTTGAAACCAAAAAAGATGAAGAATGCGAGGCAATAGACTTAGGAGCCATGAACTGAATTTTTCTAACTATAGTATCAACAAAAAAATCTCCATTCTGAGCATTAAAAACCACCAATTCAAAAATTTTCTTACCTTGAGAAGATTTTCCCAGAGTCAAATCTTTTTGTAAATCATTTTCAGACAAAGCTGAATTCTCTTGAGAGGCTGAACTAAATGTGCAATGAGGTGTAGAATGACCCAAAAGATGACACAAGGTACAATTTTTTTGTGAGTCTTCAATGAAAATTGCCTTCCTGATAGTCCTATTTTTTGAATGAATTAAAAGAGAAGAAGGAAGAGATTTCAATACATTTAGCTGAACACAAAACCTAATCGACTTAGCCAGATTTTTGAAAAAAACCCATATCATGATGAAGAAAGATCCCTATATTATTAGCAATTTTTTCCACAAGAGGTGGCTCCCTATATTCTAAAGGAAGAGCATGTAGTTGGATACAAAAGGGGACAAATTGGATTAATGCAGACCAAGGATCAAAATTTGGAACCCAAGCTTGAGTAAACAACCCAACTCCCTCAAAAAACCATGCCTTATCCTCCAAAATTAAATCTCTTTGCAACTTAGATGAGAAAAATACAACAAAAAAACCATTACCCTGATCAATGTAAAACACCCGATTAGCCCCAACCCAATTAGTGAACAAAATATATTTCAGAGTTTCAATGTCGGGTAAAAACTTCCAGAATGTACAAATTAAAGCATGATCTTTTAAATCCTGATATTGAGCAGCTAGCACTTTGACTGGGAATGAAATTTGAATTAAGCCCTTAGGATCAGATTCATTCAAAGCAGTGCGAGGGGGGATTCCTTTATGAATACATTTGTTGCTTACTTTTGAAAAAAATGGTTTTTGTGAAAAAGGTTTATTTGATCTACCATTCAAAGGAATAGAGGTGTTCAAATTTTAGAAATTTGGAAATATTGAACTTATCTTATCCCCAAGCACAACGTTTCGATGAGTTCACTGATTTCCAGTACAAGCATCATGAAATAAGTCTATATTGTTAGGAAACATAGTAGGCGAAACCAAATTGGAAGTAGGATCTGAAAGGAGAGACTGTGGATCAACCTTATTATGCTGAGAGTTCCTCAATTGAAGATGCAAAACCCGGTAGCAATCATCTATCTTTCGAATGATGTTATTGGGGAAGGAAGCAGGCGATGCCACTTTTGTTGAATACACTACAATGTTTGGCTCTGAATATTTAAAACCCTTATTTGGATTGAAGGAAGCTTGAGCCAAAACATGGATATTATTAGGAGAAGATGTAGGAAAATTTTAGTTAGAGACCACATCAACCCAAGAATGGGTATCCTCATAAAATTGACTATCAGAAGGACAAATATCAAAAGATTCTTTACAAATATCAAAAGATTCTTTCTTTCCCCTGATTAGTCACTTTTTAACTAGAATAATCCTTCTTGGTTGATACCACAGACTGGAAGGGAATGTTGAATTCGAAGCAGATCTGTTGACTCTACCCATGGGCTCAACCCACTTACTGTAGTGAACCCCACCATGAGAGGCCGAAGCACTTCCAGAACGGGAAGAAAAATTTGAAAATGTACCTTTCAAGTGGAAACCATCGCTTTGATTCTTGCAGTCCATTTATGGGAATTCACCTTGTTTGAGATACTTGTGAGTAGCCTTTACACACAAGCCTGGTTTGACATTATCTTGATTTTTTTTAATAAATAACAATTTTTTTTGTTTAAACTTCCTTTTGAATGATATTGACAATAATTTCTCTAATAGGGTAAAATTACAAAGCTATGTAACACTTTTGGGCATTTATTTATTATTATTGAAGGGGTAAATGCTTTTGACCGAAGCTATAAACCAGAATACAATCATTCAACAATACCACCCCAATGGTGTTTGAACCTTGGTGTCAAGAACAAAAATTCCACCTATAAACCATCACACCATGCCAATACCAACACTTTTGGGCAACTTATCAACACAAGTGAATTTTAGTATTTGTAACTAAAAATCAATTTTGGTCAGACATATGATATAGTAAGATTCATTCTAGATAAGTTAACTATTCCCACGACTTTTCAAACTAAAATTGTTGGATAAATGCATATGTAGCACCACTTTGAGGCAAATTTACTAAAAAATGAAACTATTTGAAAATTTAATGTTTCAACAACTCCTATTCATGTAAATAATTTTAAAAAATAAATGTAAAATACCCTTTTGTAGATCCATAAGTATAATTTTCAAGTAGATATTTATTCTAATAGTTAAATTATTATTTTTATATATATATATATATTTTACTAAAATTTGGTTATCAACACAAAAATATAAGGTTGATTAACATGTTAAGAAAAATACTAAAACATATTAAAAAAAATAGAAAAAATACGATGCCCTAGATAAAAGAATCTATATTAAGATAGTATACATTTTTTTATATTTTAGATAAATATTTAATATAAAAGTTGACATCAAGTGGAAACAATCATGTTTTAATACACACACATTTAAATATTTTAAAAAAAATATATATTTATTAAAATTGGAAAAAAATTATCCATGACCTAAAGTTTCAAGTTATAAATATACACAAAAAAATTGAAGGAATAATTTTTTTTTTACTATATAAAGCTTGGATTCTCATGTAACGTCATTTTTTAGCATTTTATTAGCAACTAAATTATACTGTTAATTTTAAAAAAACTATATTCAAATAATTTTTTAATTTTGTAGAAAAAATAAAAACATAAAATATACTAAAAAATACACATTTTATTAGTTTACATCATTTCAAAATTCAAAACATATATGCCACTTTCTAGTGATTCTAGTTTAAAATTTAGATAAGTGTTGGTCATTTCCTTTATAAAAGTGTGCCACAACTTTGTAATTTTACCCAATAATTTTATTGTTCCCTTTCAATTGATGCAATAACTAAGTATTTATATGCAATTATGCTAACTTCCCAAAAAATAAAATCCAAAAGCCCATATTAACAATCACACATTCAATATTCCTTAGTGTTCATATTTTAATTAAATGAATCAATTTTATTTAATTAAATCATAAATTAACCCAAAAATCCCCCTTTAATTAAATAAATCGGTCTTATTTAATTAACTTCTAAAATTTCTTCATTTAATTAAATAAATCAAATTTATTTAATTGAAATCACTAACATCATCCTCTTTTAAATAAATTAAATCATTATTTAACCAAATCTAAAATCATTTTCTTCTCATTTCATTTAAACAAATCCAAAAATCTAAAACATAATGTCATGTCAGCTAATCATCATCTTAATTAATCAAATCCTGATTAATGCTAACTCTAATTCATGTCCCATCCTCTAGCTTTTCCCACTTGCGCAATAAATCTTTTATTTTGATTTATTAAAACTCTATTTTCCTCACAAAGCATATTCCCAAGGAATATGCCCTCATTAACTCCATTTTTTAAACTTTTTGTTGAAACAAATTTCCCCCCAAAAACTCTCAACCATATGCATTTAATGCTATTTTCAAATTTCAAATTTCAACTAATGGAATTTATGGGAACATTCATCAAAACTTGCACATCCTTGGCCCATTCACATATAGACAAGTGGTATGAATCTATTGATTGAGGATTAGTCCCACATTCCTCCAATTTGCCTCATCTTTAAATTCAAGGCTTTTCTTCTCATTTTTTATCTACAATTTGAGCATTCTTACTATAGGCATTTGAGTTCATCTTGCATCTCTTTGTCTATCATCATCTTAAGGATTAGAAAGGATTGGGAAAGGGCTCCTTTACATGTCAAGGGTGCACCAATCCAATATGGAATAGGTTGGTGTTGGAGTGGAGCATTGGAGTTTGAAAAAAAGCAAGTGGAATGAAGTTGAAGAAGATTAATCCTTGAACATCGAAATAAAGATTTGAAAAATAATTTCTTAATGATTAGTGTTATAATCCAAGGCTCCAATTCTTGCTTTCATTTTCTATTTTAAACCAACTCACCTTTCAATTTGGGTTAAATCAATCACTTATTTGATCTTTTAAAATTTGGATTAGAATTGAACCTTAGAAACTTACTAAATTTCAATTTGGGTTCTAAAAATTTGACAAACAACTCTCACACTTCGATTTTGGGGCTTTAAAAAGAACTCAATTTTTCCTTTGGAAATTAAAATGAACATGCTTTTTTGTGTCTTGTAATCTTCTTTGTAAATTAATTTCATTTAAAAAGGTGTATACACTTTACATTCAAAAATGATGAGGCACTCTCAGAATTTATGGGACTAAGGGATACAGTACCATGTGGAGATCATAAAGAAAGATTTGGAATCACACTGGACACCTAGGCCTATTATGGGGAGATGATTGAATCTTTCAGTCGCAAAAGTGAACAATTGAGAATAATCTCAAGGTCATTGAGTGAAAACCACAATGTGGCACTCTCTAACCATAAAATAGTAAAAATAAAGGACACATCCAATGGTGAAAACCTCGCTGAGGCACGAAAGGATGAAGGATTCAATCTCCCTCCCACTACACTTCATCAAGAAAAATCAGCTGTCCTAGTAGAACAATGCAATCCTTTCAACTTGGGCATAGAGGAGCTACCAAACATCACCTTCTATGTTGAGTCACTTTTCACGGAAGAAAAAGAAGTTTGCATGGACCTACACTAACATGCCGGGTCTTGATTCGGAAGTCATGGTTCATCACTTAGCTATCTATCTAGGGGGAAAGCTAGTAAGATAGAAGTTGAGAAAGATGCACCCCGAGATATCGTTGTTATTCAAAGTAGAATTGCAAAAGCTCTTGGATGCGAGATTCATACGCCCAATTGACTATCCAGAGTGGGTGTCCAACTTGGTACCTATTTCAAAACCAACTAGGAGCATCTGTATTTGCACTGATTTTAGAGACCTAAACAAAGGGTTTCCTAAGGATGAATTTCAACTACACAACATCGACATGATAGTGGACATGATAGCCAAACATGAGATGCTCTCACTAATGGATGGGTATTCTGGATACAATTAGATTATGATAGCAAAGGAGGATCAACACAAGACAACGTTCACATTCCCATGGGGAACCTACTGCTAGAAGATGATGCCTTTTGAGTTAAAGAATGTAGGTGCAAAATATCAAAGAGCCATGACACTGATCTTTCACGACATGATTCATAAGATAGTGGAAGACTACGTAGATGACATATTGGCTAAATCAAGAAAGAGTTAAAACCAAAAATCAATCTTGAGCTCCATTTTTGATAGATTGGAAAAGTATAAGGTCCGCCTCAACCCAAAATAAATGCATCTTTGGGGTGCAATCAAAAAATCTTGTGGGATATATAGAATGAATGAGAGGAATCGAGGTGGATCCCGCCAAAGTCAAGGTGATCCTTGACATGGAAGCACCCAGGACACTAAAGTAGCTGAGAGGTCTACAAGGCAGGCTCTAGTCCATCCACAGATTCATAGCACAACTAGTAGATAAACAAATCCCATACTCTCATCTACTCCACAAGGGAGTAACGTACAAATGGGAGGAAAAATGCAACCAGATATTTAACAAAATCAAAGAATACTTACTCATGTCACCAGTTTTGATGCTGCTAATCCCAAGAAAACCATGAATCTTGTACATTTCAACAACAATGATAGCTCTTGGTGCTCTATTAGCTCAACATGATGAAAACGAACGAGAGAGAGAAATATACTATATCAACAGAACCATGGTGGGACATGAGCTAAAATATACTCCTATTGAAAAATCTTGTTTGGTAGTTGTGTTTGCAACTCGGAAATTTACACATTTTATGCTGGCTCATCAAATCATGTTGATGGCAAAAATAGATCCACTCAAGTACATGATTTCTAAAGCCACTCTCATGGGAAAAACAAACAAGTGGGTCATGATATCGACAAAACACGACATTGAATATGTGGAGTGCAAGGCCATCAAGGGACAAGCAATTGCAAATCAACTAGAAAAGGCTCTTATATATGTAGAAAATCCAACCATTTTAGAATTCCTCAACGAATCAATTTTTAGCCTAAGTGTTGCAGACCATTGGAAGATGTACTTCGATGGATCTTACATGCAGCATGGGCTAGGGGCAGGAATTTTATTCATAACTCTCCAAGGAGACTACATACCCAAATCTTACAAACTATCATTTCCATGCACAAATAACATAGTAGAGTATGAGGCTCTTGTCATAGGCTTAAAGATTATAGTACAATGATAGATCATGGCACTAGAGGTATATGGGGACTCTCAGCACGTAATCAATCAAGTAAATGATGAATATTAGACAAAGGATGATAACTGACTCCATACAAGAAGTAAGTTGAGAGCCTCAAAGAGTCATTCATCAATATCACATTTTGAACAGGCTACCTAGAGAAAACAATAGAGCAACAGACATAATGGCTATAATTTAACCACTCTTGGAAATCCCACCCAACGTCCCAAAGCAAGAATTCTTGGTAGAGTAGCTTCTCGTACCAACATTCAAGGTACCAGAGTCTGAATTCATGTGTGGACTCACTGGTCCTAGTGATGCCTGGTATCATGACGTTGATACCTACTTAAGAATATGAGTCTTGCCCACTGATATGACCCCAAACCTTAAACGAGCCTTCGTCAAGAAGTCCACCCATTTTTCATCCTAGGGGAAACTCTTTATCATAGGAGCATTGAAGGAAAACTGTTGCATTGCCTAAACACTGAGGAAGCCATGAATGCTTTAACTGAGGTACATAATGGCATTTGTGGATGGCACTCATGTGGTATGACTTTGGCTAAGAAGATACTGAGGATTGAATACTACTGGCCCACAATGGAGAGAGACACACATGACTTCATCGAAATATGTTTTTAGTGTCAACAACATGGGGACCTCATGCATGCACCAGCTCAAGAGCTTCATCCCATCATTACACCTTGGCCCTTTTCACAATGGGGGCTTGATCTCAATGGAAAAATCACCCTCACCTCATCCAATGACAACAAATTCATCATCACCACCATGGAGTACTTTATAAAGTGGGTCGAAGCCTCTCCCATGACCTACATAATGAGAAATAAGATATCCAAGTTCATCCTGAACTACCTCATTTTCCAGTATGGTGTCCCCCAAGCCATTATCTTAGATAATGGGACACCTTTCAAAAACTAGGATGTTCATGATTTATGTGAAAAATTCAATATCCAACATCACTTTTCCACTCCGTACCACCCCCAAGGCGATGGACAAGAAACAGCCACCAACAAAACCATCTTGAAAATCCTTAAGAAGACAGTCAATGATGTTGGTCGTGACTAGAATCTATAGCTAATCCCACCTTATGGGCTTATCGCATCGGCATCCACATACCAATAGGTGCCACCCCATTCTCCCTGGTCTATGGATCAGAAGCCATCTTTCCCATTGAGACCAAGCTCCCATCCTTGAGAATATCATTGCCAGACCTCATCATAGATGAAGAATAGAGGGTCTCACGACTGAATGAGCTTGAGTTACTGGATGAATGACGTATGGATGCCCTAAACCATCTACAGGTGTATCAGAGCTGACTTAAGTGGAATTATAACAAGAAGATCAGGAGGCAGACCTTCCAAGTCAATGAACTTGTGCGAAAAGAGAACCACAAGAATGTAGCAAACCTAGAAAGAAAAAGAAAATTTGAGCCCAACTGCTTGGGACCTTTCATCATTATGACAAGCTATAAATTAGGGGCATATCAGTTATCAACTCTAGAAGGCGAGCTTTTGTAGGAGCCCATGAACAACTCCCATCTTAAAAAAATTTATGCCTAAAATCTTGCAAGGTATAAAACAAAAAAATACAAAAAAATCAGAAAATATCCTGAAAAAATGGTCACCGTAATGAAATTTTGGTAAACAGGCATCTTGGTGACAACAAAAAAATAAAAATAAATAAAAAATCCAAAAAAATCCCAAAAAAAATTGAAAACAGTAAAGAAAATAAAATCATCCTTTAGTGAAAATCACTACGGTGGCGCATTGGACAAGTAACTTGGTGAAAATCTGGCAAACAGGCATCAAGTGTAAATAAAGCACTCTCTATCCACTAGGATCTTCATGAATCACTTATTCATTACATTCCATCTATGCTTCCACCATCCGTTCGCATCCGTACCATAGCTTGATCTTATGTTCATATCATGTTCCACCCTAGTACTACTTGGCATATTCTCAAGGTTATTTTTTCCTCCATGTATTGAAGTAGTCTATCACATCATGCTAGTGGAATGTTCCTGTACCTACTTCAAATTGAATTCGTGTATATTCTTGTGATTTTCCTTAAAAAATCCAAAAATATTCAAAAAATCAATCAAAAATCCAAAAAAATATAGAAAATCAATCAAAATCCAAAAAGATTCAGAAAATCAATCAAAATCCAAAACATTCAAAAAATCCGTCAAAAATAAAAAACATTCAAAAAATCAAAAATCCAAAAACATCCTATAACTATGGATTTTTTCCACAAGATTAGATGTTAGCAACTCACAAGAATATTACATAAATCCACAATATTCAATGAAATGTATAGGAAAACACAAAGGAATAAATGAAATGATCTCACCCAGTTCTCCATCCTCCATGGTTGACTTCCATTGCACCTTCTAATTTGCTGAAATAATGAAGTGCCCTCAGATTTTGATGAACAACTCTATACTATGGACTAGCCCTAAGCAAGTGTTGAAGGATTTAAGTACTTGTGCAAGAGAAAATCAATCCTACATGCAAAAACTAAATAGCTAAATGACAAAAAATCAAGAGAATGCAAAAGATTCAAGTGATTGCAAGATTTCCTAGATTTTAAAGATAAAACTAAGAGATTAAGAGATGTCAAAATGAGGACAAAGTTGGCATTTTATATAAAATGCAATTTTGGATGGACGAATGAGATTCAAGATTTAGAAATACCTTAGAATCAATGGTCAAGATTCAAAAAGGAAACTCTCAATTAGGGTTAGGGTAAGATTTCCAAATGAGTAGACAAGATTTAATTTAAGAAATTAAATCAAGGATGCAAAATAGATGTGACAATGAAATCATAATTAGTAAATTAATCATGAAGATTAAGTTTGAACAAGATGATGAGATTTGGAAAATTAATAATTTTAGCAATTACTTGATTTATAGAAGAATATTACCATTTTGAATTAAAATTAATTCAAAATATGGATTTAGTGTGATAGTAAATAATTGATTTTGAGATTATTTACTATAAGAAGTGATAGTTAACCATGTGAGGCCATTTTAAATAATTTTTTTAATTTAAAATGGGCCAAGTGTCAAATAAGGCGATTAAATAATTACAAATAATTATTTAATTTAGAGAATGGGCCCAATAATTAAATATATTAATAAATCTATTTAATTATAAGAAGAGTTAAGAATTAGTGACATATTAAATAAATAAATAAGATATATTTATTTAATAATTAAGAAGACATAAATGACAAAGATTAATTAAATAAATTGAGAAATTTATTTAATTACGAGAAGACTTTAGATAGTTAGTGACACATTAAATAAATAAATAAAATCTATTTATTTAATAATCATGAATAATAAAAAGACATGAATTAATTAAATAATTACGAATTATTGAATTAATAGTCAAAGGTGGAAAATGTCATAATTATGCTAGGATGAAAGTGGTAAAATAGAGCTTGCAGGACTAGTTCATTTTTATGTGTCTACACATCCAAATCATATCAAAATCCAAAACATATCAAAAATATGAAAAATCAAAATAAGATTCATCCAACCGAACTACGTCATCTTTGAGCTTGAACATAGGCAAGGTTGATCTTTGATCATCCCCCAAGACATTTTAGGTCAGTCCTTTAGGCGTCCATTGCAATCACAATCCGTTTTCCCATCTATCTCATTATTAAGTCAAGTCAATTGTCAGTCGAACTACATGGTCTCAATGTGTATAACGTAGGCAAGGCTAATCTATTGATTCGCTCCCGAGACCCCTAGGATAGGTCTTTAAGTTAGTCTCTTGGTCAAATATTAAAAATCCAAAAACAAAGAAGAAAAACTTGAAAATCAAAATGGCATCAAAACATTCAAAAAATTCCAAAAATATCCAAATATTTGAAAAAATCTAAAATAGTGCATCTGTCTCATCTCACTTTCAACTGCAATAATCATCAGTCATAATAAATTAGCATCATCTTCATCCTTTGATAAGTCAATTGGAAGAAATTCTAGCATATTTTAAAGTGAAAGCTCAAATTGTCAAGGTCTCAAGTCCAGGTCAGTAAGTCAACAAGTTGGTCAACTCAGAGTATCAATAGCTTATCATCCAATCAATCTCATCATCACCTGATCATAACATGTCCTAGGATGCATCCTTCCTACAATGCAGATCAACATTAGGCACCATCGTAGTTTAGTCTTGGCTAGCAGTACAAAGAACATTAGCTTGTTTGTTTACTTTATCTTTTCTTTGGATTTATCTTATTGCGCTCATTCCAATGACCTCTCGATGATGTCTAAAAGAAATATTTAGGGAGAAAGGAATGGGGCAATGATCATTATCTTTTTATTTGTTGTGCTTGTTGGATATTCTTGTAAAATAACTTTGTCATGTGTGCTTTGTTTGGTTTGTAGGGATGATTTTTTAGGTGTCTTGTTGACCACATAGGGAGGTTTTATTTTCTATGTTTTGGTCTAAGATGTTTAGAATACCTGAACTGCACTCTGAATAAGGTTTAGTATGCTAGGTGTGAACAAGAGTACTCATATTTAATTGTCAAGTCAAAGTACATCACACTAGGTGCCATGCCATCCTGGTTCTTTATACCTTGATGCATCACACCTATGTGTGTTATCAAACATAAAGAAGGTTATGTGTAGACATGCAAAACTAACATCATGCATCCCGCTCTAACCATTCTACTATTAATCAATTATAACAATTTATTGATTAATTTCCTAAGGTTCATTAAATAAATCAAATTATTTAATCCTTATGTTCTTCTCATTTGATTTAATAAATCAAACTGATTTAATCAAATGTCAAATCCCTAAAATCCCCTAAGTTAATTAATCTAAATTAATTAACTTCCAATCATGATTATCATTCTCTAGCTTTTGACTCAACTAGAGTCAAATCCAAACTCTTAACTAACCCACCCACTTGCACCATAAATCATTTATTTGATTTATTATTTCCTCTAATTACATTCAAAATGGCATCAAAATGGAATATTCTTCCAATTTGAATCTTCCCCCCAAAAGGGACTTGTCCCTTCCAACAAAGTTTTAAATGCTATTTGCACAAGTCAAACATGGCATTTATTGCACCTTTCATCCCCCCTAAACATGTCATTTCATCCAAATTTGAATTCAAATTGGCACATTGGCCAAGACTTGCACATCCCTCACCCTCTCACAACTTGACAAGTGGCACCTTGTCATTGGTTTGTGAATTATCCCACATTCATCGAAATCTATAAAATGCAAAGCATTTCAACACAAATCATCTACAACACAACAACACACTTCATTGCAAGGTTACTCTCTTCATTTGAGAATCAATCTTGCTTTTCATCATCTACAATCTACACACATTTTGAAAGCATCTACACTATAGGCAACTTGAGTTCAAGCATCTCATTGTCTATCTCATCATCTTGGCAATCTAAGCTTATCAAGGATTGGGAAAGGGCATCCTTTCTACATCATAAGGAGCACCAATCCAATATGGGATAGATTTGTATTTAGGTTTTATATGCTTCCTTTGGTTTTGTTGTTTAAATGTCTCATGTAGCATATCTAACTTGATGCAATATCTCATAAGGATGTGTATTTCTGTTATATTGTTTTTGTCATGTTGACTAATCATATGCAGATTTTCATGTCCACATTATGCTCTTTATCTCTCCAATCCTTAGATAAGAAATACATCATCATCATTCAACATGATATCTAATAAAGTCTCAACAACTCATAAACTTGTTGGACTTCTGCATCTTCTTGGATTCAAGGGTTGATCCCTCTCATTCTTCTATCATCTTTCATGCTAACATGGTACCATTTCATCAATGCATCCATCCTGTATCTTCACTCTCATCCTGCATAATCATGTCATAACATAATAGGACAACATCATCCATCTCACATGCATTGCATAATCATTTTAAGTTGTTTAAAATAATATATATTTTTTATTCTAAGCATCTTAAGAACATCTCATCATCATTATCCTATAGATATGTTAGTCTAACCTTCTATACATCTATTTTGGACCTCTTCATCATGAGATTGACCCTCAAATTGAACATTTTGTTCAATCTCTCGAGGGGGCAATGTATCAACATACTTTTTTCTACTGGGGCATCCGAAAAAATTAGATTTTTTTAAATTTTGATGTCGACGACATCATTATTTGAACCAATACAATAAGTACATTACTTCAAAGAGGGGCAGAATGTAGACATGCAAAATTAACAATCACACATCTAATATTCCTCAGTGTTCATCTTTTAATTAAATGAATCAATTTTATTTAATTAAATCATAAATTAATCCTAAAATCCCCCTTTAATTAAATAAATCATTCTTATTTAATTCAATTCTAAAATTTCTTCATTTAATTAATTAAATAAAATTTATTAAATTGAAATCACTAACATCATCCTCTTTTAAATAGATCACATTGTTATTTAACCAAATCTAAAATCATTTTCTTCTCATTTGATTTAAACAAATCCAAAAATCTAAATCAAATGTCATGTCACTAATCATCATCTTAATTAATCAAATATGATTAATGCTAACTCTAATTCATGTCCCATCCTCTAGCTTTTCCCACTTGCACAATAAATCATTTATTTTGATTTATTAAAACTCTATTTTCCTCACAAAGCATATTCCCAAGGAATATGCCCTCATTATTGTTTGACTTTTTGTCCAAACAAATTTCTCCCCCAAAACTCTCAATGATATGTATTTAATGCTATTTTCAAATTTCGAATTTCAACTAATCGCATTTATTGGCACATTTATCAAAACTTGCACATCCTTGGCCCATTCACATTTTGACAAATGACATGATTCTATTGGTTGAGAATTAGTCCCATATTCCTCCACTTTGCCTCTTCTTCTCTCAATCTCATCTATAAATTTAAGGCTTTTCTTCTCATTTTTCATCTACAATTTGAGCATTCTTACTATAGGCATTTGAGTTCATCCTGCATCTCTTTGTCTATCATCATCTTAAGGCTTAGCAAGGATTGGGAAAAGGGCTCCTTTACATGTCAATGGTGCACCAATCCAATATGGAATAGGTATCCAATATGCTTTTATGCTTCCAATTAGTTTATTTTATTATTGTGTTTATCAAGCATGTTGGAGTATTTCATGGAGATGTTGATTATTTTCTTTGTTTTAAAATAGTAAACATACTATGTATGTGTGTGTTGAAGATTTTTTTAACAAGATAGAGATTTTAGACATCTACATATTCAATACTTGCAATCTCTAAGAAAATGGTAAAAATAGGCCTTAGAATGCATAATGTAGGAAATTGGGTGCTCAATTAGGTCCAGTAATTAAAGGGGGACAAAATATAGAGTGAAATTATTAAGGGTGATAATTTGGTGACACTAGATTATTGAACTTGGTGTTTCCTTTTCATTAATTAATATATGGAGACATAATATTCTTGAGCAAGAGCAATCCAATAGTAGTCTACAACAATAATCCGAAGCAATCTAATGCAATTGTAACATAATTAATCCAATACAAGAAAATTCCATTCACAAATATTTTATTTTCTAATCTTTCCTTTCCATCCATTTGAAGATCCTACCCATGTCCTTCATACCTTTCTATCCTCTTGAGTGGGCATTATCCCATCCTTATTTTTTAGAAACCTCCCATATTTTTTCCATCTCATTCGACATCTATATTTTTATATTTCCTTAAGACAAAATTTATTTTTAAAGTTGCAATATCATCTCTAAGAGGGGAAAAATGTAGACACCTAAAATACTATAGGTCATAATTCCTTCATTTATCCTAATTATACATTTTGAGTTAAATCCTAATCTATTTTCCCTAATTCCTATAAATTTCCTATGTCATAATTTTTAATTAATGCTCCATTTCCACATGATTTGTTTATTTTGATTAATTAAGTTCCCCTTCATAACCAACTAAATTTATAAATAAAATATGTTAAACATTTCTTTCATTTCTCACCATAAATATCCTAACTATCTTCTAAAATGATTATTTTAAATAAAATTTCCTTTTATCTCCTATATGCATCTCTCAACTACCCAACCAACTTGATTTAAGCCACCCAAATATATGTTGATCTTAATTTTTGATCTTCATCTCACCAAGCCTATACATCTACCCTCTCATGAGCCATTTTAAACTACAAAATCCTAAATCAGTGCAATGCCATGCTACTAGTTCAAGAAACCACATTTCATCCATTTTTGAGAAAATCTATGTTCATGATGCAAAAAGAACTAAAATTGGATAACTTTATTTTGGTTTATTCTTTTATGTTTTTGATTTCTTGTTCAATCAAAGGTTTCATTTAATTTATTTAGTTTTCATTTCATTATTTACTCTTTCATTTTTATGTACATTTAATGATGACAATGAGTGTACTTTATAGAAACACTTTTAGGTTAGACAAATATAACTAAAAGGCATGAGAATAAATGAGAGAAAAATTATTGAGTTCATGTCCTACAATTAATTATTGCATCTAATATGGATTTATATTGAAAATAACTATTTCCAATACATATCGTGAAAACAAAGTATTTTATAATTAGGAGAATTATAAAAAAATATGAATTTTTTATTCCATATATGGTTTTATCTTGAAAAGAATTAACACTATGTGTATATTACCTAAATATATAACCTTGAGGAAGTAGAAAATGATCTTAAGTATAAAAAATAATGAAGTTTGATAGCATTGATAGGTTATTTCATAGTCGTCCAATGTAGTCATGCCATAATCACCTAATTAAACTATTGAATAAATGACATATGGTTGAATTTAGTCAAGATTAATCCTACCATTCCAATTATGAACACTTTAGAATTATGTTGAATTTCATAAATAAGAAGACCACTAATTGGAAAATGGTTCAAATGAATGAACTAATTATAGATTTGTATAAATTTCCCTTTATAGATTGGAAGATGTTTTGAAACATCCACTTAAAGGTCATAAGAGATTGAAGCTCTCAGAGAAGGTTCTCCCAATAGATGTTATCATAAATAAATTTGTGGAATGAAAGACAAAGACAATAAATATGAATTTCAAATAACATAACCACTTTAACACCATGCACAACATAATATAAACTTATACCAAGGATAAATTTAGTGGCGAATCTTCGCCAATTGGCAAATTCTAGGAATCTGGCAATTCGAATTTGGCGAATCTACCATATTTGCAGGGTGTTCAAATCGCTAGGAATTCATGGACTATCGGTCCAATGCATGTCCATTCGCCAACAATTTTTTTTTACGAGGCATGTTTAGGCAATAAATTCACCATAACAGAATACGCGTTTCCAATGCATCGATCAATATTTTCGCCTGGAATCCCGGGGAGCATGTCAAAGTCACCTACATATTCACCAATACTATTAAAACAACATTATATGAAGACCCATTTCACCAATTAAAATTTACAAATAGTTGCTTGTGAAGACCCATTTCGCCAATTAAAATTTATAAATAGCTGCTTATGAGGACCTATTTCGCCTTGAAAATTTCGAGGTATCGTTGTATAAGCACGCATGATTCGCCAAATTTTTAACATACCATTTCAAAATCCTACGGAATTCACCAAATATGGATTGATATAAATACAATTGAAACTATTATTTGTTCTTACACATTTTGTTCAGTTTTGAGGTTCTACTTCTCAATTCAGAAGTCAGCGAAAGCCGAAAACGTAGACTCAAAGGTGAGTGATCATTTCTTCATAGTGTTATTAGTTATTAGACTATTGGCTATAATAATAAGATTTCTTTATCTGTTTTCCATTCTTGCTTCAGTCTTAAACATAATTTTAAGTAGGGAATGGGATCTATATTCTTTGTCAGTCTGTCCTTCTTAAACAAGAAGACATTTTTTTCTAGCTTTTATTCGTAGTGAGATCAATATGTCGAGCAATAAGGGTAAGACTCCTGAGCAGGCGGGTAATGAAGAGACAGGGAGGCCATCAAAATGCCCAAAATGGAGAGGTACCATACAGTCTTACTTTGGAATTGGCAAAGCTTCCAATCCATCAGATCAAGGTGGAGCTACACCATCAACTCTTCCGCCAAATATTATTGAAGATGGAGATACATCATCAACTCTTCCGCCACAGGAAGGTCAAGGTGAGATTGTCATTGTGTTAAATCAAAATGTATCAAATGAGGATGGCAATACCGCAGAAGATGTTCCAAGGGATACCTTGGATAGCCAGAATGAGATAATCAACTTGGATGAGGATGATGTTGGTAGCAAGAAAATAAAAGGCAAAGCAAAATCGAGGCGTGAGTGGGAAATGACAAGGAATTTTTAAATTGGTTGGTTGTCGAAGTACCCATTCCTTGAACCAGTGGGGGTATCAAATGAAAACTATATTGAAAGGGCAACAGAGGTCAGATGTAAGATTTGTAGTTGGAAAAGTGGAAGAGACAAGACGATGCAGCTAAAGCTTGACACTATAGAAAAGCATATCGACAAAGTTTACGAAAAAAAAATTGTAGACGGAAAGGAAAAATCAGTCGTACGATGGAAATCAAAGGAAGAATGTCTTCATGTTAAGTATGCCGCAGATTATGGAGAGCATAACCATAGAATGTCGAAGATTAAAAAATGTGAAGGTACACTTGAGTCTCATTTTGGAAAAGCCATGGCAATAGCAAATCTGTCAAAAACTGTTCAGATGAGTGTTGTTTTTCATATTTTGTCCAAGGGGCATCCTATGACAAACTACCCAAAATATTTTGATTTATTATCTTAATTGAGTGTTCCCCACTTTCCCTTCTCACATTGGTCAGTAAACGCTAGATGGGAATGGGAAAACTGTCTTGCTGCAATGGAAAAGAAAGATTTAAAGGAGAAATTAAAAGAGTCAAATTTCATTGCATCATCTTTAGATGAAGTTACTGCGGTAGACAATACTTCTTGGGTTTGTATGCATTCATATACTATCAAACAACATGTTCACCAAGCTCATCTTCTTTGTGTTTGTAAAATGAAGGACAGTTCAACATCACAAAATCTATTTGAACTAGTCAAGAAATCTTTGAATGAAATTGCATGTATGGATGAGTTGACAATTGCCAAAAAGTTGGTGTGTGTAGGAGTTGATGGAGCTGTAGTGATGCAAGGTCAAAGGAGCGGTCTTTGCACAAAGTTACAAACTACTTGTGCACCATACATGCTTGGAATTCACTGCATGGCCCACATAATGAATTTAGCATTCAAAATTGTAAGCAAGTTTCCTACAGTATCAAAAGTTGAAAATCTAGTTCTCGAGATCTACGCATACTTCTGCTGAAGTCCTAAACGTTTCCTTGAATTTCAACATTTTTCTGAGGGAATAACACCTGGAAACAAGATTCTCAAGGATGTCGATACCAGATGGATCTCCTTGCATGGACCAGTGCAATGAGTTCTTTCAGAATATCAATCCTTGATTGGAGTGATGTACGAGCATCGCAACATAGTAGACAAAGCTCCTGACCTCTTACATAGGTTAAGCGATATAGAGACACTCTTGACTTTAGCTAGTCTTCTCCCCATGTTGGATGAGATGAACAATCTTGTGAAGAAAGCCCAAGATAGAACTATGTATATTTATGAATATGCCAATCTACGTAAACTTACATGCTTGGCCCTCGATCATCTATATCTAGATCTAACACAAGAAGGCACAAATTATTTGATGTGGCAGAAAATTACTAATTTGAATAATCTTGATAATTATTTATAGTTTAATGCAAGCGGGCACTTATGTATTTGTGTACTGGATATGAGATACCAATGTACCATTGTAAGATAGGCACTGGCAGGCACTCTAGAAAAGAAGTACCTGTTAACGAGGAAGATTTTAACGACATTGTTAAATTTGTTAGTGATAATTTGAAAGATATTGCAAAATCTCTTTCCTCAGAGATCCATGAAAGATTCCCTCGACATGAAATACTTGAAGCCATGGGTATTGTGTATCCTCAATTTTGGGTAATCCGAGATAACCCAAAATATTTTCGTGATCAAGTAAAAATCTTGATTGAACAGTTTTCAGAAAAGGCAACATACAATGAACAAATAATAGAAGGAATTTTAGATGAAAAAAAGCTTAGAAAGCAATCTCGAATTTTTGCAATAGCTATGAGGGAGTAGTATAAATCCATGGGCAAGGAGAAGGCCTTTGAACCAGGATCAATAAAAAAGGTTTGGACAAGCTTAGGTCAGAGTGAAATATTGCGTGGTTCGATGTCAAAATATTTCAAACTTGCTGATTTATGTCAAACAATGATATTGGGGTCGATGGGGGATGAGAGAGTTTTCAGTACATTGAGGTTTTTGAAATCAAAGTTAAGAAACAAACTGGACAAGAATTTGGAAAATTGCTTGAGGATGAAAGGAACTGCATATAATGTCAAAAATTTTCCTTTTGAAAGGGCACTCGCAATCTGGAGGTCCACATGTGAAAGAAGAGGGACCGGGTTGTGCAACATTGACTCTCCAATTCCAACAGCCGCTGGTACTGGTAGTAGTGGCAGTGGGATTGGGCCTGGGACAGATGACAATGATATTGAAATTGACACAAATCAAACAGTGAATGTTGAACTTGAGACACAGGCCGAAGAAACTGCAGAGCAGTCTCAAAATCAAGATGACTCCTTTACTTTATCTGAAGATGAGGATCGGTTTGAGGACCCTGACTCCGTTTGGGAAATGGGAGATAATTAGCAGGTTTTAGGTATTTTTTCTGCACTTCATGAATCAATTTCCATTGTTCGAAAGTCCGAAGTGTAGTTGATGTCTGATGATATTTTATATTGTATTCAATGAACATTGAAATTGTGAATCATTGCACTTCATGTTCATGATATCTTATTTTATATTGCACTCAAGCATTGCATGTTAGCTTGAATCATATTCCAAACTGTAGTTGATGATTTTGTATATTGTATTCAAATAAATTGTGTATCATTGCACTTCAAGTTCAGAATATTTTATTTTATATTGCAGTCCAAGTCTCCATGATATTTTATATTATATTGCACTTCATGAATCTTAATACATATGCCAAAGTCAAACTATAGTAATGCAGTTGATGATATTTTATAAATTATATAAGATTCAATACCATCGGGCATCGGCCTAACAATGCCTCATTGGCGGAACCCCCATCACAATCCCGCCGATGGCCCGATAAAAATAGCTCACAACCTAGTATCGGTGTAACAATACTCTATCGGGCTAACTCCTAAGGTGCTCTCCCGATATACCGATAGAGTCAAGTTGTCAACAAAAGTAACCATGCATTATAATTTATGACCATGGGAATGAATTATCTTATTTTATCAATAATCACAAAAACATACCACACTTTGATTTTATGAACAATGCAAATTGTAGTAATTTGTGTGACAAGATCCATATTATAGCCTACATTCATATTGCATCCATAAATACTAGTATACATATATTAATTAATAATATATATAAAGAATGCTGAAAGTTATCAATACTTAACATTGTTTATTATAATATTAATTAATATAATATATTAAAAACTAATAATATATATAAAAAGCTATTTCTACTATTTTTATATATATTAATTAATAATATATATAAAAAACTATTTAAGCATACATATCTTAGTTTGTAATTTTAATCCAAAAGTATTTAAATTAACATCTATTTATTGGGAAGCTTTTAATTTAAAAACAATTGAAAAATAGAAAAAAAAAACATTTTATGTGCTTGTTATTTTTAAGGAGCACATACTTCCACTTGCCTATCATTTTCAATGAAGCTTCAAAAAGTTTACGAATATTCCTTTGTTGCTTCCACTGTATAACGCTTTCAGCGTAATTAAACAAAATTTGAAATTCCGTAGTGATGTAGTCCTTCCCCCATTCCTAACAAAATTCAATACCATCGGCCTAACAATGCTTCATCGACGGAACCCTATCACAATCTCACCGATGGCCCGATAAAAATAGCTCACAACCTAGTATCGGTGTAACAATACTCTATCGGGCTGACTCCTAAGTTGCTCTCCCGATATACCGATAGAGTTAAGTTGTCAACAAAAGTAACCGTGAATTATAACCATGGCCATGAATTATCGAATGCATAAAGTATATCGGGGGAAAAATGGTGCATCGGGGAAACATTATTTGGCGTCCCACCGATAGAACGAAGGATAGGTGTCCATCGATGGAGAGGGTGGCTATCGGTGAAAGATTGATGTGACATCCCGTGGCATTGTGTTGCGGTGCATTTATGAACCAGAATTTAAGTGAATTATATCACAAGTTGATCGCATAGTTGTTACAAAATCTTGGAAGATTTCGCTTAGGGTAGAAGCAGAAAGGAAAAAACTTGGAGTTCTGACGCAGAAAAGACTAGTGGACTGTGGAGGTGACTCGGCGAGACTCACATAAGTACTTCACTTTCAGACCCAGCTAAGAAGCTATTTTACTCAAAAGCTTAAGATTTAAATAATGGAAGAGAGTACAGACAAACCTAAAGCTAAAAAATAGAAAACCGAAAAGCCTAAGAGACTCCTAAATGAAGACCTGATAGATCAATGTCCTGGGTCAGGGCTGAGACCCAAGAGGAGTGCTCAAATGAATCCTTCCATGGATCGATTATGGGACAAACATAAGGGCTTAGGGGATATTTGGACACCACAATGAGGGTACGACCTCTTGATGTACCATTACAGAAAAAAATTTAGGTTCCAACCAGTCTGCAATCCATGGAGGTTGAACTTGGGAAGACTTGTGGTGCCCAACATGTTTGTGAACGCAAAGCTAATTAAAGCTCTTTCTATTAGATATGACCCCAAGAAAAGAACTATTCAGTCACATGGCGGGGGTGACATGCTTGTTATTTCTAGGGATCTCATTTCTAATGTCTTTCAGTTATAGTGTTCACTGAATTTATCATTCACGCTCAAAGATCTCTTGACAGAGTATCGCCACATGGATACCAGCTATAAGAGATGGAAATTACTTTTGCATAGGCCCAAGGATGATGGAGGCCGACTCAGGAGGTTCTCTAGCGGTGAAAACCCTCCTTTCCATGAAGATTTGTTCAAAGAGTATTTCCGATACACCTATTATTCAGCTGGTCAGGTTTTGGGAGTAGAGGTTTCGCCTCTCATGTTGATTGCCCCAATGGTCTTAGCTGTAGACATATAGAGTGAGGATGCCAGGCCATTTGATTATGCTAGCTACTTGGCCAATGCCCTACATCGAGGGATCGAAAAGATTAAAAATAATAGTGATAATATTAATTTTGAACACTATTCTTAGCTTATGCATTTGCTATTGTACGAGGGACAAGTCAGAGGGGTCTTGAGTGAAGAATTAAGGATAAAAGATACAGATGAACATGGAGATTTTAAACCTGTACAAATGTGGACTTCATTGTGGGACAACCGATTTGGTAGGTCTCATTACCTTTATTTTGAAGATTTTTTTGTAAAACCATTGATGAAGTTGCTAGGGTATCTGTGCAACTATAACCTATCCCCAGAAGTACAAAGATTTCTAAGACCAAAGGAAAATGACCGGAGAAATAAAGTGAATCATAATTGGGGAGACTGGTATGCTTTCCCTAATTGTACAGTGATAAGGGTTTATGGGTTCGAAGGGGCTCCACACTTGATGCCACAAGTAGTTCCTGACCGAATTGCTTTTTTAGAAATTGTGTGGCAATTAGCAAAATATGATTCCAAACACCTCAAAGGACATATCAAACAATCAATTATGTCCAGAACCTTATGTTTTGGAGACTTTACAGTGGTTGCCAATGAAGGATATGGAGAAATTGATGGTAAATTAGCACAGTACAACCTACCTCTAGGTGATGTAAGGAAACAATTTGATGCAAAAGGGTTTATTCACAAGGCAAGATTATCGCAGGGGCTATCAGGTTATGAACATTTGTTCTCAATCAAAGATGTCATAAGAGACCATGATGAGGCTTCCACCAAGGAAAGAATGGCCACCTATAACAAGATTATGCTTGCAGAGGAATGGAAGAGGAAAAATGTCCCATCTTATTCAAAGGCATTTGGTGAGATACAGGATCCTTTAACAAGAAATGAGCAACTCATCGCTCATGTTAATGAACTGGTAAAGGATGTTCCCCTAGTTGTTTTTGATGCACCTCATGCAACCTATTCAGGAGTACAATCTAAAGACATAGAGCCTTTGGATTACATACCTTCATAGCCTACTCCTGAGGTATGTTTTTCTATAGATACTAATATAAGTGAAGAAGAGTAGAGTGATGAAGAGGGTGAGCAAGTCAAGCAAATCAGTGCTCCTATGATTGCACAATATGATCCCTCTCAAGAGCAGAATATTGTAAGATTTGAGGCATCAAATGAACTATCTGATGATGTGAGGGTCATGGTTGGACAATAGTTTATTTCTGATTGTGATTTTGTTAAATCTTCTGAATTTAAATCATTTGTTTATGAATATAAAGGTAGAAAAATGAGACAACAGATACAGGATATCACTCCTGAACATGAGGCAACCGCTCTGGAGGAATTGAAAAGGGAGGTAGAAAAGGAAATGGAGTCTATCACTCCTGAAAGAGGTAGGGAATTGCTTCAAGAAGCTGGAGTGTTGCTCCTGCCAGGGTGGGATATTAGCTCTTCAATTGTATTTGATAGCTTCAGAAAAAGAGTGGATACGACAATGAACTTAACAGAAGAAGCAAGTGACAAAATGTATTCAGGATCTGGGTACAACCCAGATGAAGCCACCTTGCTTATTTGGTCACTGTATCCCCATGATAAAAGACCTACTATAATTAGTAATCCAAACCAAGTGTTTGGTCATCTCTTGGTTCAGAGCTAGCAAATCAGCGAGAAAAAACATCTTCCTCCTCCACATCAGAGTTGTACTCCCCATGGCTTGAAAAAGATAAGAGAGTGCTTGATGCATTCACTGATGTAGCCTACTGGAAGAATTGCCATCTCAAATCCTAGGGGAAATGCAAAGAATTGGAGAAAGAAGTGAAAACCATCAAATATAACACTGTATCTGAAATGATAAAAGAAAGGTTCAATAAAATTATGAAATGTGCTATTGAATATTGGGAAGTATTCAATCAAACACACATTGGATTGGTGGAGAATGAACTATTGCAGCCTAGAATGATTGAGAAAAAAAAGGAGCTCGCAGATAAGAATGCCATGAAAGGACAAATATTGCTGACATATAACAAGTTGGTAGAATCACATAATGGATATCATAATAGGCTTAGGGAAGATTTCATCTGCTTTGATTCAGTCCAATTCCCAACACTTCATTTGGCATTAGAAACCCGTAAGAATATGATGATTGGAAGGAAGAGCTTGATGGGCTTTTGATTGCTGCGTTGCAAGAAATAAATGACAAGGATATGGTTTTACAAAATAGTCATAAGCAACTCAAAAAAATAATGTCTCTGGAATATGATATGAAAGAGGCGATCTATAATGTGGACACCTATGCTGAACACGAGTACATCCATCACCTCTCTGCAGTCAATATGTTTATTACCCAAACTGTAGATTTGTCAGAATCAGATCCAATGGGACAACCATCAAATTCAGAGGA
The DNA here is from genome assembly GCA_007115665.2 of Sequoiadendron giganteum. Lineage (NCBI taxonomy): Eukaryota > Viridiplantae > Streptophyta > Pinopsida > Cupressales > Cupressaceae > Sequoiadendron > Sequoiadendron giganteum. The sequence continues at coordinate 284,348,284 of CM021100.1, read as the reverse complement.
AGAATGGCAGCTGATAGCATGATGAGTGCCCTATCATGGAGTAGAAGCCTTGAATAGATCTTAGGACCTAGGTGGTCAGTGGTCACGAGCTTCTGCTTGGAGATTAACGGATCGGTGCATTCACCTGCGACATTGTTTTATTTATAATTTGAGTTATGTTTAGTTGTCAAAACGTCATGAATTTTTGCAAGGGGTTTGTAGCTTGTTGCCTCTCATATATAAGAGAGATCAAGACCCCAATAGGAGATCAATGGATCATCACATCATTTTTCATTAGACTTTAGAGTAGAAAATAGTAAGAAGATAGATAATAGATTGCACCAATTCGCCTATCCATCTCATTATTCATATCATAAACTATTTTTATAATGTATATCATTTGAACTTTGAAGATCAATATAATGGAGAAGGTTACACATATTTACTGATTTGCTTTCGAGTGTTCAACTGTTGTGGATTCATATGCTTATAAGTTATTAACTTATTTGGCTATCTCCAAAGTGGCTGTTTATGTTATTCAATTTGTCAGTACATTGAATTTGAATTCTTCAGGAATAGGGGCCGTGAAAATGGGCTTTTAAATTTATTTATGGACATGATCATTGATCAAGGAGTAATGTGGGCCACAAAATGGATCTTGTCACACAAATCCCTGCAATTTGTGCTAATCATAAAATCAAATGTAGTGTATTTTTGCAATATGTGGGATGTGGGTGAGGTGGAAGTTGGTGGATACTGATCAGGATTTTTAGTCAAAAACATAATAGAAGCTAACAGTTCAGCATGCATAACTTATAAGCTTTAGCTCTACCAAGAAGTAAATATAATGAGCTAACAGTTCAACATCCATAACTTGGAAATGAAAGCTCTACCAAGAAGTAAATATAATGAGCTAACAGTTCATCACTATTTCAAATGATAAAATAAATAATACAGAATCCTGATAATTGAACATCATCACATTACTAAAGTTTGAATTTGAGTTTTTTAATTGGATTTCACATGAAGGAGTACATATTGGCATTGGCAATGCAAAATATTGCCAATGCCCAAAGACAAGTCTACACAGAGTTGAGTTGGAACTTCGAAACTCATATTATCAAAGAATGAAAATAATAGATCAAGTCACTGTATCAACTTTTCTAGCAACTTCCACTCTTTAGGTGGTGGAATTGCCATTTGCTCTAACTGATGTTGTTTGACTTGAAGTTTTGTTAACATTTCTTGATTGTAATTGGAAATGGAACTGTCTTGATTTTCAGTCAATTTTGCATTCAAGGTTATTAGTGTTCTGATGGAATCCAAATAGTTCACATCTTGGTTCTGAGGAAACTAGTCCAAATCAATCTTCCTTGCACCTTCCATCTTCTTTCTGAAAGCATCCTTTCCAATGAATCGCTCATTTGTGTCAAAAGGCTCTTGAAAACCAAGCTCTGTGAAGTTCCTTACCTTTTCATCCACCACCTTCATCTTGTCTGCAACCAAATGCAAATATTCCTTTGTTCCAGACATTCTCGAACACTTTTCAATGATAGATGACAACTTCATTGAGGTTTCAATCTGATTAGTAATCCCTTTTGATTTCAGATCATTGTCACTGGCTTTGTAGACTATTTGTAGAACTTCATTTGCAGATTTCTCTAATTCCAGCACCTTTTTGTTGTCCACTAAATATTTGCTAAGCTTCTTATAATGTTGTCTGGTAGCATCAATCAATTGAAACATGTCACACAAATGATCAAACCTCTGCATTATTTCATACCAGATCTTTTGTTTCATATGCCTCACTGTATCTCTACAAAATGCAGATAACCTATTTTGAGAAGACTTAATTTCTTCTTTTGCTTTCGTCAGCTCTGTCTCCAATCTTTCATTTGTTTTTCTCTGTTTCTCCAATTTTTGTTCCCACTGTGCATTTCCATTCGCAATGTTTAGTCTTAAATTTTATGAAGTGGAATTTTCCTCATCATATTTCTTCTTGCTCTCATCTAGCCTTCGCTTCAGGTCATTCACTTCTCTCTCATTTGATTTATCCCCATTGCTTACTAATGTAGAGGAAAATTTTATTATTCTTTTTTCTAATTCATTGCTCTTGTTATGTGCTGCTTTCCTCTTTGCTTTCTCACTTGCTAGGTCTTCCTGCAACTTTTCTATTTGGGTCTGCAACCTTTTCTTCTCTCTATCTTGCTTTAGCAATGATGTGTAGACCAATTCATTGTTCTTCTTTGATACATTAATTTTGTCAGTATTTTTTAGGCCAGAAAAATCCAATTGAAAATTGGTTACCTGGTATTCAGATCGATCCATCTGATTTGTTGGTTTGTTTTGAACTGTGGGAACAACAATTGTGTACTCCATGATTTCTTTATTTGTGTCAAATGTGGGTAATACCATGGTTGTTGCAGTCTCTAAAATTACAGCATACGCACTCTCCATCAGTTGCTTCTTTTCTTTTTTATTCAAGTCTGATTTCTTTTTAAACTCTTCAATGAAATCATAACCTGGGGAGGTAGGAACAATGGAATGCTTGAATGGTGAAGGAATAGGAGTACTTGCAGTTGCTAATGATGTCGCACCCACACTAAATTGATTTGTGGGAGTTTCTGGAAATAACTCCTTTGTGGTACTGGTGGATCCACTGATAGTGTGACTTTGACCTCTCAAAATCCTTTGCCTCTTTTGATTGCCTTGATCACCCAGTGTTTCTGTGGTATCTTTTTTTTGTTTTCCTCTTATTATTGTGTGTAATTTGTCATTGTTGCACATGTTGACCACTACTAGTACTACTACCCATACCATCGCCACCAATGGGACTCCCAGTTGCACTAAGTTGTCCACCAAGGGCATGTCCTAGTTGTGATTGTATCTGACCATGAGGATGAGGATTAGAAGCTCTAACAAATTGAGCTTCACTTGTATGCCCTTGGTCTAGCTTTTCACCTCCAAGCCCAAGGCCAGATTTATCAACTGGTTTTCTATGCTCAACATCTATTACCGTCCAAGGGCCTTGTCCTTTGGACCCCAAAGGACCACCTTCATAACCAATTTTTTCAAGTATGGCTGCTCCTGAAGTATATGTTGAAGCATATTCTATTTTTGCGGCTTGACTTAAACCATGTTTGTAATTGGCATGGCTTTGTTCTTCTTCTTCCATATCAATATCATCATCAGATTCATCACGTCCATCAGGATGCCCATGCTCTATATTCCACAATTTGCTAAATTCTTCATCTTCTTCATTATTATCATACTCTTCAAGAGCTCTTGGATCACCTAGGTCCTTCCTCATAGACCAAAAGGCAGTAATTTTTGATCGTGACCATTTTTTATCTATAAGTTCCATCTCTAGAGAACCTGGAATTTTTACTCTACTAGATGGTTTATCACTTTTTACGTAAATTTTTTTGTATGTCCTGATTGTCTTTTGGTGCAATGCCATAATTTTTGCTGACAATTTTTCAAAAAAAATACCATTCTCAACAACACTTTTCTCCATTGCGATTTTGACCTCATCCCAAGAATCCTTGTTTCTCAAGTTTTCAAGCAAGGGTTTACTTTGATGTTGAATTCTATTTACAACATTCCTATTGGCCACAATCATTAATTTAATGATGTCACATGGATCATACTGCCAGTGACAAATAGGATCAAAGTCAAAAAAATTCAAAAGATTATGTGCCACACTAAATGCTTTTCTCTCAAATGTGAACCCTCCACATGAAAAAGGTAAAGAAGGAAATAAGGTCTTCTTTTGTTGACTGAGAAAGTGTAGTTCATTAGCACTTAGCACCTGCCTTACATATTCGAATGCAAAAACCCTTTCTGTCACATGTATTGGAAGTTTGTATGGCTGTACTCCTGATCCATAAAATCTTAGCATAGTATATTTTTCCATTAAGTACCAATCAACCAATTGTAATTCTTTTCCTAGTTGCATGTAGTTTCTACATGACATAGGCAATCTAGGCATTGGATTATTTGTAATTACTTGATGCAATGGAGCCAAAAAGTAGTCTACAAAATGACTGTAGTTCCTTCGAGAATCATGCATCCTTATCTCATTGGTCCATTCATATACTAGAGCCATTTTTTTTTCCTCTGCATTATTGTAGGGCTGAATCTGAAGCTTGTTGGTCTGAAACATTCCTCTAAATTTGAATAGAAAAAGATAGCACAAGTAGGTTGTGAACCTAAATGTCTTCGTGGAACCTACTTTAATCATTAAAAATTGTTTATGCATGGATTCTACAATGTCCTATGTATAATTATATTTGACATGTTCTTTAGTATAATGTATATTACATACCATTTCAAGGAGGCTTGCACCCACTTCCAAATTGCTATCCAGACCGAGGAAAAATGCAAGCATGGAAATAGTATCCTGAACCCATGGTTTAAAAAAATCCAAATTATAAGGAGGCTTATGACCACCTTTCAATTTGTTTCTATCCTTAACTATTTGATTTAAGAAATCATTTTTCAGCCTTTCTTCCACTGCTTCATAATCACTAGCAAGCTTTTCTAGGTCAATGTGGTGGTTTCCAAATTCTTCGGTTGTAAACCCTAACACTTTTCCAAGTTCTTCTACATTAATGGATAAAAATTCTTCTTGGTTATCTTTATTAACAATTTCTCTTTTCTTATCATCATAATTTTTGACACAGACCATGATAAATTCTGGGCAAGGGAAAACGTCATGTAACATCATGCGCCCTAATCCAGTTACCCACGGTGCACTGATACTATCAACTTATGTTCGCTTTGCAGCCTTATTCTGAGATGAAAATCTAAGTTCTGAGGTACACCTACCATATATTTTAGGATCATAAATATCATGGTACCCATCGGTGAAACTTGGGGTTTTAAGCAATTCTGCATAATGCATTTTTTTATCGGACATTGCTGTAGTGGTACTGGTGGTAGACATGCTTGTACAAATGTGAAGTTGCGTAATTTGAATTCCCTAATAAGTAATACCTATTAGTCCTCCTTGATTTTAATGAATTCTTGAGTCTCTAAAGTCTAAAACCAAACTTCAAACTTTGACAAAATAAGATTTAAAGAAATGTCAAACGATGAAAGTTGAAATGTAGCCATAGGAATTCTTTCATTTACCCAGATTATGAGTCCCGACGCTTGAAAACTGGAATGGCATTATTGGAAGTGGAATTGTGGAATCCAAAATAGGGTGGTGCACTGCAATGAGCAATCTAAAGATTGAAGACTTTAAAAATCAGTACAATTTCAAAGTGCAAAGTGCTTTAAATGTTTTTTTTTCTCATAATTGGAATTTGGAATGTAAAAGTGAATGGCATGTCTTAGGAGTTAGGTCTACAGACTACAAGACTACAAGTTGCAAATTCTTCACCGTTGATCTTTTTAAATCTAACGGTTATAGGGTGATTCCAGAGGTTTAAGTTGGGAAGCCCATCGCTCTGTGCATGTCATTACAGAATGCAACTACAACCATACATCAAATGTTCATCCAACGGTTGAAACTTGAGTAGTTAATGATATTAACTTTTAAAATAAACATTAATCACTTGACAGTTGACACTTAGTAGTACAAATTGCTTTAAATGCTTTGTTTCTCGAAATTGGAACATTAAAGTGAATGACATGTCTTAGGTCTACAAGTTGCAAATTCTTCACCGTTGATCTTTTTAAATCTAATGGTTATATGGTGATTCTAGAGGTTTAAGTTAGGAAGCCCATAGCTTTGTGCATGTCATTACGAAATTTGATGGTCTATTACATATTTGACCGTTTTTTCAATTTTAGACTGTATATTATAGTTATAAAATTTATTAGACCGTATAGTTTGACTTGGTATATTTTTATTAAACCATAAAAAAATATTATATAGTATTTTAATTTATAATATATATAATTTTATAATTTTTATTATAAAAAGAAAATAGAATATAACTTTTGTGAATATTTTTAATATGAATTTAGAAACTTTTGACTTTTTTATAATAGCTATCATTTTTTATATTAATATATATGATTTATAATATTATTATAAAAATATATATTAATTTAGAATCTTTTCAAAATAAAACATAATTATTTTTAATTTTTAGAATATATTTAACAAGATTTATTTTTAATACGATTTTAGAAACTTTTGTTAATTGTTAATTATAACAGTAGATTTTTATATTTATCACTAATAATTATCATTGTTTTCTAATTTTTCAAGATAATCCATTTATAAAAGATTTTATATAAAAATTCATAAATTAAACAATTTTTTTGATAGGCATTTAAATGACCAAAGTCAAACCGTCATAAAATTTTCATATTGATTGTTTGCTATTGTCATAATCTTAAGCATTGATCTTTCTAAATCTAACGGATATAGGGTAATTTCAAAGGTTTAAGTTGGGAAGCCCATCGCTCTGTTCATGTCATTACGGAATTTGATGGTCTATTACATATTTGACCATTTTTTCAATTTTAGACCGTATATTATAGCTATAAAATTTATTAGACTGTATAGTTTGACTTGTTATATTTTTATTAAATCGTAAAAAATTATTATAAAAAGAAAATAGAATATAACTTTTTTGAATATTTTTAATATGAATTTAGAAACTTTTGACTTTTTTATAATAGCAATCATTTTTTATATCAAATAATCAATATATATGATTTATAATATTATTATAAAAATATATATTAATTTAGAATACAGAAGGAGAAACAAATCTACTCCCAGCTTTTACCTGCAGCCTCTATGCATTTGGATAGCACTTATCTCCATCAGAGCTCCTCATCCTGGTTCAAAACCCATCTGAAAATTCAGGTTAACCAAATCAACTTCTTTCCAATTCCACCCATTTTGAACTTGAAGGAAATTCGTCTTTTACTGATTAATCTATAACTACATAATTTTAGGTAGGAGAATTTACAGTATCCCCAATACTGCATCATCTTCTTCATGAATCCTTATTAACCCTAGAAAATAAAAACCCTTATGGCACTATCTACTAATCATTGAATCACTATCCCTATTTATGGGCAACCAGTGCCGCTACCTACCTGTATAATTAAAATTTCTAATTTGATTGACGTCTTGCTATGTGCCAACTTGAACTCTACCTCAACCTGACAAGCTGTCAAAATCACTCATTCAAACGATATAAATCATTACAAATCTTGTTTCATTAAAGCTATGAGTTGTCCAAGAAATTGCTTTGGATGTTCATATCACATATGGCATTAATTGCCGCCACTGCCACTGCCAACCACAGTTTCTTCAAAAAGATAGAGAATTTAAATGAAATGAAATGTACAACATCGAGATTCGAGGCATTGAAAAGAGTGAATGAGCAATGAATTAATCTAAACACAAAGTCTCAGAGATGAAAAAATAAGCATTCTGAATTTGACCTAACACTAACAGATAAACATTGAACAATTATCATGAAGAAACACAATTCATTCATAATTAAAAGGAAGCATTGATAAATAAAAAGATTTAGAAATATATTATTTTATCTCTCTAATGCCAAAAATGTGGTTTCACAGACCTGTCACCCCACACCCTGTACAATCAACATTCAAAAAGCACTCAAAAGCTGAAACTACACCCCCTTATCATTATGTGTCACAAATTCACTATTCACTAAAGGATTCATGTATGTTGTAACGTTGTTAAACTGCTAGAGATTCTGGGACTCTATACAGTTCCAACTGCATTTCCATAACAAAATTATGAAATTTAGCGTGTTCTTCTTCTTCTTCTAAAACAAAAATCACCCTGCTGTACTCGGCATAGCTGGTTTTCTCTTTCCATGCCACTAAACGTAGCTGGGAAATGATGTTGACTTGCTCTTCTTCAGGCCAATTCAAATTGGGTTGCATGAAGGCCACAATTTCATCTTCCCATACCCTAATATCGGCTGAAAGTACCATTTTGAGGGAACTCTGAGTATGGAGTTCAAAATGCAGGCTCACTTAACTTTACAATCTGCTACTAAATCCATTTCTCCAAACTCCTTAATACCTTATTTAAGATCTATCCAGTTGGTGTTTGAGAAGACATCCCTTAATGGCATCGTACAATTCATTAAATGAGTTGTCACTTCGAAAGTTGTGCATCCCATCGAGGTCACCAAATCGCTGAGAAACATAACTTTATAACCATTTGTACGGTAATAAAATCTCAACCATTGATTTCTAGAAATCTAACGGTTCTTGTGTTATTCCAGAGGTTTCAAATCGCAAGTCTACTACTTGATAGATTTACTTCCGGAATGCAACTATAGTCGTCCATTGAATGGCCCATATGATTTTTATTTCGCCACTGGATTTTTTTATTATTTTTAGATTCATTTTAATTCGCCAATGAAAATATACTTTTTGCTTTGAAAACAGGTTTTAATTGCCAATGGAAAAAAAATTCTGGTTTGAAAAACGGGTTTATTCGCCAATGAAAAATATTTTATTTGATTTAAAAAAATTGCAATTCGCCACGATTTTCCATAGACTTCCAGGGATTATAAAAGATTCACCAATGGGGATTATTTTTTTTCTCGAAAAACGAAAAAAATCGCTAATAAATTTAATATTTTTCATCGAGAAGTATACAGGATTCGCCAAGATTTTACACCTACACCGAGGGGGGGGGTTTCTTAAAGTTATCCCTGACTTATACTCTCATAAAAACATGAATCTTTACACAACAAGAGACACATGATGACATTAATGTTGTAGTGAGTGTGATAAATTTTTTTATGTCTAATAAATTGATTAGTGTTAGAAATATCATTTGAGACAAAATAATTTTAATAATTATTTTATTAAGGTAAAAATTTATTATCATATTAATTTACCTTGTCACATAAAAATGACCATTGGGATGTATATAATAACATTCATATCATTCAAGACATTAATAGACTTGAAATTTATTTAATAAATTAAATGCAATGAATTAAACATGTATTTCACAAAAGATTTAAAAAAATTACTATTATTCCATGAAGCCAATATAAAGAAAAATAAATGATATGTTTACAATTATTTAAAAAAAATAAAAATGTAGATTATAGAACTACTGCTCAAGTTTTTAAATTCTATAGGTCCATTTACTAAACTAATAAAATAAATTGAATACATCAAATGCATTGATATCCCTCCCTAACAACAATTAAAAATAAATACTAGCACTTGCACCCCAATAAGGTGCAATACTTATGCCGATAGGTTTAGCCCACATTATTTACGGTCATGAAAAGTAGTGGACGGTGTGAAGAAAGCAGTGATCTATCTTACCTATCCTTCTCTACCTCTCCCTGCCTCCCTCCCCCCTTCTCCCTCCCTCTTGCTCTCTCCTTCCCTCTTTGTTTCTCTCTATATCACATATCCCTCTCTACCTATCCTTTCCTCCATCCCACCTATTTCTCTCTCACTCTTTCCTTCCCTCTCCCACTTATTCCTCTCTACCTCTCTCTCCTTCCCCCTCTAATTCTCTATAACTCCCCTATCCCTCTCTACCTCTCCCTCCCTCCCTCCCTCTCTCCTCTCTCTCTCTCTAGCTCTCTCTTTCCTTCTCTACTTCTTTCTATCCCACCTCTCTCTCCCTCCCTATCTCTATCTCACTTATCCCTCTCTACCTCCCTCCATCCCTTTACCCTCCTCTCTCTCTCTTTCTCTATCCTTCCCTCTCTACTTATTTACCTCCTCTCTCTTTCTCTATCTCACCTATCCCTCTCTACCTCTCCCTCCCTTCCTCCCCCCTTCTCTCTCCCTCTTGCTCTCTCCTTCCCTCTCTATTTCTCTCTATATCACATATCCCTCTCTACCTATCCCTCCCTCCATCCCACCTATTTCTCTCTCTCTCTCTCTCTCCTTCCCTGTCTACTTTTGTCCCTCTCTCACTTATTCCTCTCTACCTCTCTCTCCTTCCCCCTCTAATTCTCTATATCTCCCCTATCCCTCTTACCTCTCCTCCCCCCTCTCTCTCTCCCACTCTCTTTGGCTATCTCTTTATTTCTCTACTTCTTTCTATCCCAGCTCTCTCTCCCTCCCTTTCCTATCCCACTTATCCCTCTCTACCTCCCTTTGTCCCTTTACCCTCCTCTCTCTCTCTCTCTTTCTCTATTCTTCCCTTCTTCTTTTCCTCCTCTACTTCTTTTCCCTCCTCTCTCTCTTTCTTTCTCTATCCTTCCCTCTCTACTTCTTTTCCCTCCCCCCTCTCTCTCTCTCTCTCTCTCTCTCTCTCTCTCTTTCTCTATCCTTCCCTCTCTACTTCTTTACCCTCCTCTCCAATTCATTCCAAAAACAACACTTTCTGTACAACTTTAATTTTTCATTTTTCTATTTGTTTATTGTTTGGATTTTATAACACAGAACAAATTTTATTTTTATTAAAAATATTATATTATTTTATTTATTATATAAATAATTTTATTTTATTTTATTTATTATATAATTTATTTATTACATAAATTATTATTTATTTTAACATATAAATTACATAAATAAATTATTATTTTATTATATAAATTAGTATATAAATTATTTTATTTTATTTTACTTATTATATAAATTATCATTTATTTTATTTATTACATAAATTAATATTTAATTTATTTGTTATATATATTATTTTATTTAAAGAATCTTTTTATTTTATTTTATTTATTATATAAATTATTATTTATTTAATTTAGTACATAAATTATTTTATTTATATTTATTATATAAATTATTTTATTTATTTAATTTTTAAAAATAAATATCATAAATTCATTTTATTTCTACAATTAATTTGGTATTTATATTTAATTCTAATTAATAAATCAAAATAATTTATTTATATATTATTTATTTAGTTAACCTAAAAGTGAGCTGAGATTTATCGAATGGCAAATTACTCCGTTATCTGCGTTCGTCATGCAGCGTACTCCGTTATCTCTTCAGTTAGCACATTCGGCATTGCAGCTCGCTGTTTTGGTGGGTCCTCCAGTATTTAATTAGCTGATTTTACCCTTGCCGTAAAGAATTTTGTGGGTTCCCGCCGGCGTCAGACTGTTGGAAATGCCGGTGGGGTTCCCCCACGTAACTAGTCTATCGACTAATAAAGTAGATTAAAAATATATAATTATTCATTACCCTTTCTTATAGATTTCTTTTTTTATTGTTTATTTTAAAATTATTTTAAACTAGTAGAAGTAAATTTAATTGCTAATATTTTCTTAATTTCACCTTTTGAATAAATTGAAACTCATGAAGCATAATAAAGAATAAAATAAAATTGTATTGGTTGATCCAAAACTCTTTCAATAAAAATAATGTCATTATGAAATAGTACCATGAAAATAAATTTACACTATTAAATTTTTATAGTCAAAATGGAAAAAGTTGAAAGATTTCATTGTTTAGTTCACACTAATAATACTATTCAAACTGATAAATTAATTTCGATATTTTAAAAGAATTTTGAAAAAAATTGATACATTAAAAAATATGATCAAACTATTTTAATTCTAGCATCTCATAGTTCTTTTGGTAAAAAATAACTAAAGCTAATTGATGGCTTAATATTCCTTCCTCCCATAAATTCTTACTGAATCTTCTCATAACAATAAAAGAAATTGACAATGACAATCTTTACTATACTTTTTCATCTGACTAATAGAATGTGGATAATATGACATATACAAATGATATTGAATAGAAGAACCTGTTGGCTTCTCAGTTTTTTGCTCCTTTGTTGTCTGCTTCTTTCTAAATTGTCAAGTTTTGTTTGGTTCTTCATGGCCACTCTTAAGAAGGGCCCAAGATCAGCTTGTATCTATCAAAACATGCATCTATCTGATATACCCCTTTATTTTTTTTGCCCCTGATCCATGATTCTACTTCTTCCTACATTGTCAATTATCTGATATACCCCTTTATTTTTTTTTGCCTCTGATCCATGATTCTACTTCTTTCTACATTATCAATTTTTGTTTCCTTCTCCAGTACCACTATTAAGGACCCAAAATCAGCTTGTATATATCAAAACATGCATCTATTTAATATTTCCTTTTATTTGTTGTCTGTGGTCCATGATTCCGCTTCTTAGATTGTCAATTTTTGTTTGCTTCTCCATGACCACTACTAAGAAGGGCCCATGATCAGTTTGTATTTATCAAAACATGAATCTATTTGTTATCCCCTTATTATGCCCAGTATTTAAATTTCAGGCCCTGTATCGTTAGCTGCCTATATAACAGGCTGTCATGTCAAGTTTCCTTGGGAAAAACTTAGGCTTCGTGGTGTGATGAAAGATTTGAATTTTGTAGTGTCAAATTCCTTACTGTTTTGCATCCAATCCTTATCCCCATCGACATCCACATTTCCTTGGATTCTTGTTCATTATCTTTGCAATACCCAATACTTCCACGGGTCCAGATTGTATTGATTTCACCTTTGTGTCTTCCATTGACCTCAAAGCTCTATAAATAGTGTGAGACAAGAAAATCTGCAAGTCATGATTCAGATTTTCCTAACGTATTTTGTTTCATGCCTGATCATCCCACCAATCATCTTTAAATGGTGGGTATCTTGCATTTGCCGTTTTTTTTCTCTCAGCTGGCTTTTTTCCAGGATTTTAATGTCCTTGAATTTAACTCCGTAGAAAAACCTTATCTCCACCGCAAGCTTATTTGGTTATGTTGTGGGCTTGAAGTGGTTGGAAATTGTATTTTAGAAATGAGCCCACGTTCTATTTGCGTGCCTATCATACCCCATTATCTCTGATCTGAACAAGCTATTAAAGTTAAATTTTCATCGGATCATGGATACAACTCACAATGGCCTTATGATGTGACATCTTGTGGACTCACCGGCCGATTTGGGAAATTATGGGTTCTTAATATTGTGGGATTTTATTCTATATTTTTACATGCTCGGTATTGCCAGTCATAGAGGCCTGCGAGGTGGCCTTGTTATCTGCGTTGTGATCAAAGCTGGGTGAGAACTGTGATTTCTACAATGCTGTGTTTGTCAATAATTGGTGAGAATATTTGCAATGATAAGCTTATCTCCTACAAAGAGATTAATACGGAGTGATTTTATAGTAGTGTGTTCCATTTTCAAGTCAAATCGAGACATTTCAATTTATATTTCACACAAAATTTTAAATATTACTATTTAAAATTTTGTGTGATTATATATACATATATAATGTATTGATTTATATTTATTGTTAATTTTAATGTAAGATTAATTAAAATTTAGACACAAATTTATTTCATATAATATAATTTCTTTTTTTTTTAATGGGGATGCAATCACAAAAAGGATTCAAGAAGATGGAAAAAGACACAAAACACAAGATTTCCATCAAGGGAGTCATTTAGCGAAGGGCTCAATAACAACTTGGTAGAGGATGGTAGGATGGAAAAAGGCCTTAGGCGAACAATGGTAATATGCTCAAGCAAGCTACAAGTTGAGAAGGATAGGCTTGAATGACTAGGGCTTCTGGTCAAATGGCTTGGGATGAACATCAAATGGGATAGCTTTAGTGAATCCCTTTTGGAGAATGTTAGGGAAGAAATTTAAAATGGTATTTGGATCATGGATGGCTATGGCTTCTACATTCTTAGATGGATGGCTGAATTTGATTCATATCCTTGCAATATGGAAAATATCTAGGATTGGTTTAAGTTGCTCAATCTCCCTTTGGAATTCTAGGTACTGAGCAGCTTGGAAGACATTGGGAACCAGTTGGCAAAAAATGTGTGTACGAGAGGAATGGTTGGATTCTGATGCCATCAACACCTATGTTAGATTATGTTTTGAAAACAATCTTAATAGTCAACATTGGCGAGAGATCAAGTTTTAATGGATTGTGGTAATTGGGTGCAAACACTAACATTGGATACCTGCCCCAACAACACTTTGATTAGGACATTGGTTTGGCATCAACATACTTCTTTTGAATACTAGAGGAGCTCACATCAATCTCTAAACTTGGGTGGCTTGGCCAACTCCACTAAGAATGAATCTATAAATTTGTTAGCAAACTCAACTTAGGAAGATTTGGTGGCAGAACATGACAAAACTGTTACAATGGAAAATCATACCAATAAGCCAAGGGACTTGGGAGATTAGTGAAGGGAGCTTAATAATTTGTTTTTGATGCCATCAAATTTCTTGGTAACATGACGATAGAAGATCTCATTTCCCTCATTGAGGTTGGAAATGAGTTAGTTGAATTGGAAAAAGCAACCAAGAGTGGATCAATCAATATTGATGCGAAGGACCTATTTGAAGATTGGATTGACAACCCAAACCTTAAAAATGTTGAATTGTACCAAAATGATGTTAAGGTGACACAAAAGTTGAGTAAGAGACAAAGGGTTTCTTAGACGGAACATGTCAAGTTTGGAAAACTAGGTATTGGTCAAAAGGATGCACTCAAATCCTCTCCTGGTTGCATAGAGTGCAAAAAGAGAGGGATAATTCCAAATTAGGAGAAGTTGAAATGGGATGGGGAAGCTAACATCTAGCTAAAGATCAATGAGATGTTAAAATTAGGGAAGGGTGATGCCCTTCCTGAACAACCATGAAGCTCATAGCATGGAATCATTCCAGGTGAATATCTGTTAGTTACAAGAGACTAAGCTAGGAGAACATGAAAAGGTTAGTTTTGGTAGGAAAATAAAGCTATGGAGATTTTTTGGGGGTTAATGTCGAGGGGCCCTATGGGGGGCTTTTGATCATGTGGAGACTGCAAAATGTTTTAATCGATGAGTTGTCGTTCAGAAGGTTTTGGATTGCTTGTAAGATAAGAACCCTTGCTTCAAATATTTGTTTCTTATTGGTTAATGTTCATGAGAAAAACACATATATTCAAAAGAGGCAAGTGTGCAGTGACTTAGGTAACATATGCAATGACCTTGCCTTTGATTTTTATGTGCTGGGGGGATTTCAATTATATTTTAAAAGCATGGATAAGGAGGGTGGTGTGAGTAGAAAGTTGCAATCATAATTAAATTTTGAGCTTTTTGTAAGCAAAAACATGTTGTTTGAGATCCAAATGTGGAATGGGCAATTTCATTTGACAAAAATGAGAACTAGTTTTTCTAACATCACATAAAAGATTGATAGGTTTTTATTTAAGTGAGATGAAAGTCTTTTTCCCTTCACTTTGGAAAGAAAGATTTTGCCTAGAGTAGGCTCTAATCACTTTCCAGTGGCTTTGGAAATTGTTGAGGAATGGGGCCCAACTAGATGTCCCTTCAAACTTGAAAAAATATGGTTCAAGGACTCAAGCTTTCTGCATCTCATAAAGAAATAGTGGTCAGAGTGCAAACCTAGAGGCTCAAAGATGTTTAATATTGCAGCAAATTTTAAGATGATCAAACAAAATCTAAAAGTGTGGAATAAGGAATTATTTAAGAAAAATTTCAAGGAAAATAGAAAAAGAGAGGAGGCTCTGAAATTGCTTTCAAAGAAGGCAATAATCAATGACATGGAAAATCATTTCTTCTTGGAAGAAAAAGAGTTGTTAAATAGATTAAATGACATCTTGGCCAAGGAGGAGATATTTTGGAGGCATAAATTTGGAGAATTAAGGTTTAATGTTTGGGATAATTTTTTTTTTTTTTCGTAACTCCACCAAACTTCGCAGGGAGATTAACAAGATTTCAAGCATCAAAACATCTGATGGTAGAATTTTTGACAAGATGGAAGAGGTTAAGTCCACCAAAGTGGACTACTTACATACTCTATTGAATGAGTGGATTGGTTCTATGTTAGGTGTGTTGCAGGATCTCATTGGTTGCATTCCAAGGCTTGTCTCTGAAGCTCAAAATGACATGTTAAATAGAAAATTCACTAAACAATAAGTGAAAGAATCTCTCTTTTAGCTCCA
Source organism: Sequoiadendron giganteum (assembly GCA_007115665.2). Classification (NCBI taxonomy): domain Eukaryota; kingdom Viridiplantae; phylum Streptophyta; class Pinopsida; order Cupressales; family Cupressaceae; genus Sequoiadendron; species Sequoiadendron giganteum. The sequence continues at coordinate 284,332,404 of CM021100.1, read as the reverse complement.
TATTGATAAAGCCCTTGGGCCAGATGGATTCATTGTGGTCTTTTTCTAGAATTGTTCGGACATCATTAGCATGGGTATGGTAGATGCCATTGAAGACTATAGGAGTTCTGGTCGAGTGTTTAAGGAAATCAACAACACTTTCCCAAGCCCATAGGCCCATAAAAGGGAGAAACCCGAGTCCTTTGAGGAATATAGGCCCATATTTCTTTGTAATATGATTTGTATAGGATAATGTAAAAAGTAGTGGCTAACAGGATTAAAAATATTCTACTAGATATCATCTCCAAAGAACAAATAGGTTTTGTGATAGGAATATCAATCTTGGATGGTGTCATTATTTCCCAAGAAGCCATCCACTCCATGTTGAAAACAAGGAAACATACAATGTTAATTAAGATAGATATCAAGAAGACTTATGATAGAGTGAATTGGTGGTTCCTGTTCAAAGTGTTAGAAGCATTTGCCTTTTGCAGGAGTTGGTTGGATTGGATTTTTGGTTTGATATTGTGTATTAAATAGACTCTTCTTAAATGGTTCTCCTAAAGGCTTCTTTAATGCTTCCCATGGCTTGTGTCAGGGGTATCCTCTCTCCCCCTTCCTATTTATCATCATCATTGAGGCTCTTAGAATATTGATCTCTAATGCTTAGAATTGCAGGAAGGTAGTGTGGTTGTAGTTTACTAGTGGGTTACTTGAGGTCACTCATCAACAATTTTTTTTGGTATGGAATTATAAAGCAAGGCTATAAGCTTCAAAGATATTTTGGATAAATACTTTGTGGCTTCAGGACTAGAAGTTAGCATAAAAAAATTTGAGGATTTTTTCGTCAACACAATGGCGATGAAGGAGCTTCAGATATTAAGAATACTGAAATTTAGAAAAGGTAAGCTTCCTTGCAAGTATCTGGGATTACCCCTTGCCAAGAGGGTGTAGCCTAGGAATATTTGGGACTCCTTAGTTGAGAAGGTAAAGAATAAAATGCAATCTTGGAAGTGGACCAATGGCTATGATGGGTGGTTAATCTCACAATTTTTAAATTGGTGTTTGTCACCTTGCGAATTTATATGATTTCTTGTCTTCCTTTATCAATCGGGGTAAGCAAGGACCTCAATTAGCAAATGAATAATTTTTTTGGCAAGGTAACTCTAATCAACATAAGTATCAATTGGTGAAATGGAAGAAGGTTTGTGATCGGAAAGAAGAAAACATGGCTGGTCTAAAGAATCTACTCCTCCAAAATAAGTCACTAGATGTGAAGCTTGTATAGGTGCTGCACACAAAACAAGATCTCAAATAGGAAAAAATTATAAGGGAAAAATACTTAAATAGGGAAGTAAATAGCATATTCACCTTAAGGTCTCTCCCAAATGGTTCTAGGATATGAAACTTCATGCATAATTGTAGAGACATGGTTGTAGATTAATTAACTCAAAAAATAAAAGATGGATGTTATGTTGAGAATACGTGTCTCAAACTCACTAGAATAGAGCTTGGTTTTGTCATTGAGCATCAAATATTTCTTAATAGTTTAGATTAAGCCCTTACTACCATATCGTCAGACACTTTCAGGGAAGTCATGGTAGCACGGGGCCACCACTAGACAATGGGCGACCTGTCATTTAGGCACGATAGCACGGTTACCACTATACTACAGAGCTTCTCATCAGTCATAGCGGTCAAGCAGTGGAACCACCATACTGCGAAAGCTTTTCCCTTGAGTTGCGGTGGTGTGGTTACTGCCATACTGTAGGTGATCATCGGTTAAAGAGCAGTTGTGTGGTGAGACCTTTGCAGTCTGTTTGGCAGTTCACTGCCATACCACTGGTGGCCTTGAAAAATAGACTGGTAGTGCGGCGTGGTCACCGCCATATTACGGAAGCTACGAACTGTCAGGCGGTAGTGCAGTTATCACTACACTGCGAGTGTTGTCAACCTATTTGATGGTAGCAAGGTAAACCACCACACCGTGGGAACCTATTGAATGTGAAGCGGTAGCATGATATGAAGGGAAAATGCATAGACCTATTGTCTGCTGATGTGTACACCGTTCCATGGAGGATGCTAACTTGGACAGAGGCCATTTGGATTTTTGAGAAGTTTGATGGTTAGTCTGTGAGGGAAGTTGAACCGAAATGGTTGTGCAGAGAATGAATCAATCGTGGAATTTGTTATGAATTGTAACATACTGGAACAATAACGAGTTGAATAGTTTGATGGTTGAATGATTGACTCATCTAATAATTGGTGAGTTTCAAAGTATGATGTGAAGAAGCATTGTAACTGGGTGGAATTTTGTATGGGTCTAATTAGGAAATATTTGTTGCTATAATATTGTCATCTGAAAAGAGATTCTATAACTTGAATGTGATTTGATTTTTGTAATACAAGAGATCTTTCTTTGGTGTGGTGGATTTTTTTCTCGTAAGGGTTTTCCCACGTAAATCTAGTGTAAATTGTGTTTGAATGTTTTTCTCAGTTTTTTTATTTCTTTTGTGTGCATCTTAATGAACTATAATTGTAAAAAATAAAAGACATATCTCTTTTCTCTCTTAGTCTTGACATTAGGAAAATTTGTTCCACAATCAAATTTTTCCTAACATGTTCCACCTCCTTTTAAGAGGACTCATGGGAAGGCTTTCCCAAACTTGCAAATAAAGCAAAGTTGGTGAATTTCAAAGAAATAACAAAATAGGTATGGGGGATAAGGTAAGAGACTATATGGTAGTTTCATCTCAACATGAATGCTTGAAGTATTAGTGGAAGAGCCTTTGAGAGCTTAGTTTGGATATTAGGGATGTGGTAGTATATGAAGAAGTGATGTGCAAGTGAGGAGTATGTATCAAGAAAGACCAAGACATGCTAAGATGGAATGCATCCCCAAGTGGGATCTATAGTGTGAAGGATGGATATAAAATGCTAACTAATAGAAAGTTTGGAGATGCCAGGCTCCCCAACAATCTTTATTGGAATAAGGCATACCTCCTAAAGGTTAGCATGTTTACTGAATGGGACGTAAAGATGTGACATAATTGAATGGCTTGAAGATTCCTCCATACATTGGAGAGGGTGGATCCAAGACTCGAGAAGACAAAAGTAAAGTTCGATGGTCTCCCTTAGAATCTAGTTGGCACAAGCTCAACTTGGATGGAGCTTCCAACAATAATCCAAGCATCTCAAAGGTTGGATGTATTATTAGATACTGGAATGTTGGGGTTCTAGGAAAAATGGTTAATCTCCTCCCAATGGGGACTAATAATTTAATAGAGCTTCAGACAGTGATCCTTGGTCTCATAATATTCCAACTGCTAAAGTTGAAGAATTTGGTAATTGAAGGTGATTTGTCATTAGTGATCTATTCCCTTAGAACTAGGAAATTGTCAAACTAGAAATTGGGTGATAAATTAGAAATTGCGTTGGGACTTATGGATAGCTTTGAATTAGCAATGATGAATCATATATTAAGGGAAGGGAATGTAGAGGCGAACATACTTTCCAACTTTGGAGTAGATGGTATCTTAATAAAAGAAGTGGATGTATGACTATACAAAAAAAAAATCTATGGGTGGTTAGGTGGTCCTCTTTGCACATAAAATATTATGGAAAGAATAGGGCATTCTAGGGGTGGCAATGAAATTTTTAAGCCACACATCATATGAGTAAGGCTAACCTAGAAGGTTGGTGTTTGTGAGTGTCAACTCAACAAATTGGTGTGTGCGCCTAGGATTGGTGTTGCCAATGGAATAATGTCTTGGTTGCTATCAAATCTAGAGGTTATGTCATAGTTATGATGGTTGTGTAAGGTGTTATACAAAGCTCACAGTTAAAATATTGGGTTGCCACTTCAGTCTAGCTTTGGGACTAGGCAAGGTGATTCACATGCGAGAGATAGTCTGTTTGCAATAAAGATAGTTTGGGTTTATGCACGACATGCACAAAATTTGTCAAGATAATTATAGTTGGAAATGATTGAGGCACCCTACACAATAATATAATTCTCTTATGGGTTTTGGTTTGTATTTATCTCCACCTAATTTGAGCAAATTGGAGGTAATTGTGCTCTTTTGAAACTATGGAATGATGGGTGAGTGCTCCAAGTTTGTGGTGTGTATGTCTTCAAATATGGTGATGAGTATCAGAGAAGATACTCCAATACAAATCAATAGTGTGGTGAGGTAGATGGTGCTTTGCGGGGTAATTTTTGATCAATTCCTCAAGTAGATCCTCAAAAAATATGATTCTCTCATTCTAGTAGTAAAGATTGTCTTTAGCAAGGGTTTCCTAGAGAATAGCGAAACTTATAGGGTGGATACAAATATATCATCTCAATTCTTAGCGGTTTTTTTTGATATCAAGATAGCAAAAAGGGATGCATAGGCATTGATGAGCAATATTTTAACCTTAGACCTACTAGTGGGCTTAGATGAAGTTCTTTATATCTCCTCTCCTGATATGGGTGTCCCCTTATGTGCCAGGGTTGGTAGTCAAATATTATCCCTTCCTTCTTGATTTGAAGGGCATGGCATTGGTGGAGCATATGAAGATGACAATGGTTGGTGTGGATTATCTTCAAAAGGTGTTGAAGCTCTCCTAGTCTCTAGGTAATAGTTGGATTTTGAATTTCCAGGCTTTCACATGTGCTAATTGTTTCCTCGGTCTAGGTTGATCCTGAAGTGTTTCTGGGCAAGTATATCTATAAAGTTTAGTGTTTTTGATAAAAAATTTTTTATATGGTGGTCTTTGTATGTCTAGTCATTATATATGGTAGTCTCTTTCTATCTAATCATTTATGTATCCGTGTTTATGGATTTAAGTAAGGAATTTTGTTATGTAACAGTCCTAAGGTTTGGATAAATATTAAAGTCTAGATGGTCAACTCTATGTGGTATTTTGTTGTAGTAAGTTTAATGGTGGTCAGGGCTGATAAGGTTCATGGTGGGGTGTTTTGTAAAGGGTGGAAGATCTGAATCTCATGAAAGCTACTATGTAAATTTTTCTATATCAATAACATATTAATCTTACTTATAAAAAAACCTTTAATATGAGTGAAAAGCCTACATTCACTAAAAAATAGAAAATAACTAGATATTTGAAAATAAATATCATTCAAGAACATTTGAATGAAAGCACACACTATTTTTTTTGGAATATTTTTCATATGGATAGAACATGGAAAACTATATAATATTAAAATGATTTTTCACATATTGCACATTTTATTTATTGAGTTTTTTGACATTAAAGATTATTTTTTAAAGAATTCTGCATGTATATTTTTTTATAGAGAAGATATAAAATAAAACGATGAGAAAAAAAAGATTATTTATTCATTTACATATAAAAAAAGAAAAAGAATGTTGCCAAAATATTTGAAAGATAAAAAAGTATGTACTTCAAATTTTTATTTTAATTAAAACATGAAATATTTGAACTTATTTATAAAATTTAATTTCTTATTTTATGAAATTTTGTATAATTATTTTATTTAAAAATAATAATTTATGTTTTGATTAGATTAGAATTGCAAGGGCCAGTGCTCATTACAAAACAACCATCTAGGCCAACGAGGGGATCATGAGAAGTGAAACACCTAGAAAACTAAAATAAAAGAAACTGAAACAGACTAACCAATAGAAATAACAGAGACAACACATAGACAAAAGACCAAAAAGGGAGCAAAAAATGCTACTTATCTTCCAATAGTTTGAGACCACTAATTACTTTCAAGTCTTGAGCAAAGAAGTGGAGCTTCTCCTTGAATGATAGGGTCTTCAACCCTTCTGAATAGCCTGTGTATTCATCGTAGTGTCCAAATTGGACCTTTCCGTGACCTTGCCTTTCTTCTATGTATGACTATTATCAAGACCACCCTCAGCCACCCATTTAGCATGAATTTTCCTTATCTCTTGTTGAAAATCTTGGATGGTTAGAGCAGTGTTCTTCATTGTCTCCTTGTAATTCATAATGTCTTGGAGACTTTGCATGGTTTTTTATTGTTTCTTGTGAAAAGCATCAATCTCCATTAGTAAGTTCTTTTTATCCTCCTCTATTCCCATGTGAGCTCTAAGCTCTTCCAAATCCTTTTCACAATTGGCACAATGCTCAAACATCTTAGCCAGAGAGGCAATCATATCACAATAGCCAATATCCTCCACCTCACTCAACCATGGGACCTAATGCTATAGAACCTTGATTTTAGAACCTAGATTTTTATTTAGCAATAATAAGTTGATCAAGAAGCCACTTGAGGAAGTCATTCTGGACATTAAAAATCTTAGATATTTCATTAATTTTATTGTGAAGGGGATCCCCAGAGGCGCAATTTCCTAAACCCATTTTGGGTTCAACATGGATCTCATCTAGATTGATGCAAAAATTAGGGGAATTTTGAAGGCTACGGTTAATGGAAAAAGGGGTATTGGGGAAAACAAAACCATCCATGTGAGCAAGGTACTGCATGGTGGAATTTGCAGGGGTGAGATTCCATGATTCATCATCTAATTTATCAGAATTATTAGAGCCAACATGAGAAATAAGAGTAGGCTTTGATAGGGGAAAAAATTTAATGGGGTTAGGATGGGTTTCCTCATGGGCAGAGGTTTTACCATGGGCATGAGCGATAAAATGAGTACTGGGCAAGATTTTATCAAGGGTGAAAGAGGGAGTGGGGTTCGCAAGGGATTAGTGGGGTCACAAATGACTAAGGTGTTCTTTTTAGCAGTTGCTGAAGAGGGTAAAAAAGAGAATTGGTAATGGAAAAAGGTAGAAAATTAAACCCTGGTGATTAGGGAGATTCTTGTACTTTTACCCTAGAATTTTTTTATAGATCGCTCAAGAGAGGAAAAAGTCCAAAATACAAAGTTCATCTTTAAATTATAATGGAGATGGTTAAGCATAAGAAGCAAATGGGCATCAAAACAATAGAAGTGAACCTCGAGTGTAACATGTTCCTTATCACAAATTTAGTAGTCTTACTCGAAACCTCAAGGAGGTTGGCCCTATTGAAGCCTTTTTAGAGTATATTAACATTTTCTCCCTCTTTCAAAAAATACTTCATATATTTCTAATAGCGAGCCTTAGGTTTATGGGAAATACAAGCACCCTCCAATAGAAGCCCCATCATTGTAACAATCAACTCATTAGTTACCATGAAGGAGCACCTGCCAATAGTGATAGTGCCATTTTCCCAAGAGGTAGTGAAACCCAGAAAAAGATTAGGTTCATGCCCCTTCATGGCTTCCACATAAGAGGAAAAATTTTCCCATTGAATGATAAGCCAAACCTCCCTATCCTACTTCCACATCTCACAATTAGTAGGTTCATCCTAGAAAAGTTCACCTCCATGGAAAAATTTGTATATAGTAGAGAGAATAAATGAATATAGAAATGTTGAGAAGAATACCAGAGCCACAAGTAAGTAGGCTTATGAAAAGACTGCTTAGAGGGATTAATTTTCCATAAGTAAAAATCATGGAAAATATCTAAGGGAGTTGATAGTAGATCCAACTCAATCTCATTTCGATGGTATTTTGGTATCATGAAAAATTAATTTTCACACATGCCCAAGGATATGAGAAATACTATCCCAGAGAACTATAATATAGGTGAAAGTGCCAAGGTTAGCTAATGCATCTACAAATTTGTTTCCATTTCTAAACATGTGAATAGATCTACTATTCCCTAGGGTAATCATGAGATTACAAGTTGACAGCACAGGGTCTCAAAGGGACCAACAAGGATTAGCCTTCCGCATTAGCAAAATAATAGTGTTTTTTAGGTTCACCCTCAATGACCAAGTTCGATAACCTAGCATGCATGGTGATATAAATGCCATGAAAATTCATTGAGCCACCTCAACATAGCTGAAAGATTGAACACCAAGGTTCACCACATAAGCCAAAATCATTTTACCATTATGATCACAAATGACCCCACCCACCTGCCTGAACTGAGTTAGGTTTGGTTGAGCCATCAAAGTTAAGCTTCATCCATCTAGGTTTAGGGGCGACTAGGGAATGCCACTCCTATTTAAAATAATATGAGAACAAAGAGCATTAAGAGCCTCAGATACGTTCTGTGGACATGAAAATCTGCAAATTGTTAGTAAACTTGACAAAACAACATAAAAAAAATACATATCCTTATGAGATAATACATCATGCTTTAAAAATGCAAATAAAGGAGAAAGATGAACAAAGCATGTAAAACATAACATATATCTATCCCATATTGGATTGGCACTCTTTGAATATGTGAAAGAGCCCTTTCCCAATCATTGATTAAGCCAAATTAGATGATAGACAATGAGATGCTGTGAGCTCAAGTTGCCTATAGTGTAGATGCTTTCAAATGTAGATGATGAAGAGCAAGATTGATTCTCAAATGAAGAGAGTAACCTTGCCTCAAGATGTGTTGTCAAATTGTGTTGTTGTGATGAGCAAGATTAGTTCTCAAATGTGGAGAGTAACCTTGCATGAAAAAGTGTTGTTGTTTGAAGGAGAGAAGCCTTCAGCTTATAGTTGAACTTGAAGAGAGGAGAGGCCAAATTGATGAATGTGGGATCATTCATGGGCCAATGACAAGATGCCACTTGTCAAGGTGTGAGAGGGTGAGGAATGTGCAAGTCTTGGCCAATGTGCCAATTTGAAATTTGAATTTTGGATGAAATGACATGTTTAGGGGGGATGAAATGTGCAATAAATGCTGAGTTGACTTATGCAAGAGACATGTAAAAGCATTTAATGCTTTGTTGGAAGGGACAAGTCATGTGGAGGGAAGATTCAAATTGGAAGAATATTCCATCTTGATGCCCTTTTGAAAGTAGTTACAAAAATTGATAAATCAAATAATTGATTTATTGGTGCAAGTGGGTGGGTTAGTTGAGAGTTTAGATTTGACTCTAGTTGAGTCAAAAGCTAGAGAATGGTAATTCTGATTAGAAGTTAATTAATTTAGATTAATTAACTTAGGGGATTTTAGGGATTTGATATTTGATTTAAATAAGTTTGATTTATTAAATCCAATAAGAATAACTTAGGACTTAATGAAATAATTTGATTTATTTAATTAAGTCTGATGAACATTAGGGATTTAATCAATAAAATATTTTAATTGATTAATAGAAGAAATGAATGTTAATTAGAGTGGAATGCATGATGCATGATGTTAGTTTTGCATGTCTACATTTTTCCCCTCTTTGAAGCAATGTACTTGTTGCATTGATTCAAAGAACGATGTTGCCGACATCGAAATTTAAAATTTTGGATGCCCAACAAAAATAAATATGTTAGTACATTGCCCCCTCGAGAGATCGAGCGAAAAGATTCGATTTGAGGTGGATCTCATGACAAAGAGGTTCAAAATGGATGTATGGATTGCAAGACTATATGATCTATATGATAATGATGATGTAAATGAGATGTTTGAAAGGTGCTTAGAATAACAAATCTATATTATCTTAAACATCTTAAATGATTATGCAATGCATGTGAGATGGATGAGATGGATGATGTTGTCCTATAATGATATGACGTGATTATGCAAGATGAGAGGATGAATGCAGCATGGATGTAGGATGGATGCATTGTTAGCGTTAAAGAGGATAGAAGAATGAGAGGGATAAACCCTTAAATCCAAGAAGATGTAGAAGTCCAACAAGTCTACTAGTCATCGAGACTTTATTGGATATGATGATGAATGATGATGATGTATTGCTTATCCAAGGATGGGAAAAGAGCAAACCTTTCTTTATGTTTGATAACACACGTAGGTACGATGCATCAAGGTATTAAGAACTAGGATGGCATGGCACCTAGTGCGATGGACTTTGACTTGTCAAATAGATAGGAGTACTCTTGTTCACACTTGAAATACAAAAACCTTGCTAGGACGGACCCAACAAAGCAAGTATTCACCAAGTTAATTTACAAGAACATCCAACAAGCACAACAGAAAAAAGGATAATGATCATTGCCCCATTCCTTTCTCTCTAAACCTATTTTGTTTAGGCATCATTGAGAGGTCCTTGGAATGAGCGCAAAATAAGATAAGTCAAAAAGACCAAGATAAAGTAAACAAACAAGCTAATGTTCTTCATACCGCTAGCCAAGGCTAACTATTGTGGGGTACCTGATGCTTATGTCCATCATAGGAAAGCTTCATCCTAGGACATGTAGTGATCAGGGTTTTGATGGGACTGATTTGGGTGATAAGCTATTGATATTCTAAGTTGACCAACTTGCTTGCTTACTGATCTAGACTTAAGACTTTGACGATTAAGGTGTTCACTTTGGAACCTGCTAGACTTGCTTCTGACTAACTCACCAAAGGGTGAAAGTGACGATGCTTTACTATGAGTGATGACAATCATGGGTGAAAGAGAGATGAAATGGATGCACCATTTTGGGTTTTTTCAAATGTTTTGAGGCTGTTTTTTGGGATTTTGAGATTTTTTACAAATATTTTTGGTATTTTTGTGTCTCGGGGGCTGATCAAGGATGGCCTTGCCTACGTTTAAGCTTAGAGACGACGTAGTTCAAACTCCAATTGATTTGACTGCTAATGATATAGATGGGAAAACAGATTGCCATTGCGACAGATGCCTAAAATCCTAAAATGTGAAAAATATGGACAAACGAATGCCCCTGCAACGGACGCCTAACTAGATGGGCAAACAAATGTCATTGCGATGGATGCCTAAAATCCTAAAATGTAAACTAGATGTACAAACGGGTGCCCCTGTGACGGATGCCTGACTAGATGGGCAGACAGATGTCATTGTGACGGACGCCTAAAATCCTAAAAAGATGGACAAACGAATGCCTCTGCGACAGACACCTAACTAGATGGGTAGACGAAAGTCATTGCGACAGATACCTAAAATCCTAGAAAGATGGACAAATGAATGTCTCTGCGATGGATGCCTAACTAGATGGGCAAACGGATGTCATTGTGATGGACGCCTAAAATCCTAAAAAGATGGACAAACGAATGCCTCTGCGACGGACACCTAAATAGATGCGCAAATAGATGTCATTACGACGGATGCCTAATGGACTGACCCTAATTGTAAAAAATAGATGGGCAAACGAATTGCCAATGCGACGGATGCCTAAGGACTGATCCTAGCTGTCTCGGGGGATGATCAAAGATCAACTTTGCCTACGTTCAAGCTCAGAGATGACGTAGTTCGACAAGGTGAAAGACTAACAAGACTCAGTGATGAATTTTTTGAAGATTTTTTGATATTTCGACATGATTTTGGATTTTTGAATGATTTGGATGTTTTTGGATTCTTGATCTTTTTGATGTTTTTGAATTTGGATAGATTTTTCGAATGTTTTTGAATTTTTGATATGTTTTTGGATTTTTCGCATGATTTTGACAATTTGGATATAGATATGTGATGATATCAATGTTCTATTTTGAGATTTTGGTGAAAACCAAGATAAAGTTGATCAATTAGATTGATGGATTGATAGTTTGACTAAGTGTGTTAAGTCAAACAAAAGTGATAATGCACTCGTAAGTTCTAGGAATTTGTGGTATCCCAGAGTAAACTCATAACAAAAGGATAATTTGGCTAGGTGTGTTAAGCCAAACAAGGTGATTATGGATTTGATAATTTGGCTAAGTGTGTTAAGCCAAACAAAGTGATGATAATGAACTTGTAAAACCCAAGGAATTTGTGTTATCCTAGAGTAAACTCGTGTACAAGATGATAGTTTGACTAAGTGTGTTAAGTCAAACAAGGTGATGATTGATTGGATTCGATTGATCAAGATTGATGAAGCTTGATTTAGAACAAAATTGTTTTGATGATTTGATGTGACGCTGATGTGTGCATTAGACATGACTGATATTGATTATTGGATTGATCTTCGACAAAAGATAGAGCATGATAAGGAATGTCTTCTTGTCAAAATATGCCATGGGCTAGTGATTTGGATTTTTTTGGTTCACAAATGCCTTGACCAATTTGATTTCATGTTCGCCAATGCTCGGATCACCACATAAGTGTGAAGATATATATTAGGATTTATTCTCAAAGCAAGATGCAAATATCTGCCCCCAGTGTCTAGCAATGTTTGGAATGCCATGGGTGGATACTTGGATATGGATTATCTTGCAATAAGATAATGGTGTTTTAATAGAGGATTCTCATTTGGATAATTCTTCAATGCTCAAATAGCATTGGGTAGGATAGGATCAATGAAAATGACCCATGTCAAGATGTTTACCATAAACAAGTGTAAAGTGTGCTCCAAAATTTTATCAAGATCAAGGTAACTTGGACCTTGGATGCAGATGGATAAAAATGGGTTGGATAAATGGTTCATGGATGAACAAATGATATGGCTAGAATGCTAGCTTTATTATGGATGCGATAAGATGCTTTCTCTTGAAATGGCACATGTAGATGCTTGATTCTACACATGACGCCTGTTTGCTAGGTTTTCATCATGGTACCTATCCAAAGTGCCACTGTAGTGGTTTTCACTTTAGGACGATTTTTTTCTTTACTGTTTTCAATCCTTTTTCTGATTTTTTTTTATTTTTTGTATTTTTTGATTTTTTTGTTGTCGCCAAGACACCTGTTTGCCAGGTTTTCATCAAGGTGACCATTTTTTCAAGATATTTTTCTGATTTTTATTTTGTATTTTCTGAGAGATTGTAAGCTGATGTTGAATCACCTAGTACTGCTGACATTGATGCTCTTGTCATAATGTGCCATTGGTAGCCTGCTTGAAGAAGTTATTTTTCCAAGACACGTGCACTTGAATGCAACTTTTGAGATCCCTGATCTACTTTGTTGATACCAGAGTTAACTTCATCTCTATGCACACCTCGCAATAAAGTTCCTTCTAAATCCTTATGATGAAGGGTTGTTGCCAACACATGGTCAATGTGAGAATTCGATATCATGCATGGAGGCGTGGATGGAGTGTGTTTAGGAGTAAAATATGGATTAGTTGACAATTTGGAACCTTTGACTCTCCAAACTTGAGAAGATGAGCAATAATGAGTGGATATGGAAGTGTGCATGGAATTAGGACCAACCGCTTGATATTATTTGTACGTCGCTTGAGAAGCCTGCTTTTTCCTTTGTGGACGTATTTGATGGATAATTTTCCCTTTTTTATTTTTCCCCATAGTTTCTTTGACTAATGGAGTTTGATAGGGATTTGTATTCTTTGGTATCCACTTGTATTTTATTTGTCCTTCGTGCTTCTTAGCTTCTTTTTCTTCGATGACATTTTTCATGCTTCAATTCAAGTCTTTCTTTTGTTGTTGGTCCTAATTCATGGATGGGGTGATGGGTGGATGGAGATTCATGATGCGACGGGTTGTAGTATTGGCATCGGATTCATCATAAGGATTCTTTGTGCCCCCTATGTTGACATTTTCTCAAGACGAAGTTGCCCCCAATTTTGTGGAATTATCACTAATATGTTTATATCCCTTGGTTGTTGAATAACCAAGGCCTTGATGCTTAGGATTGACAACAATCTGCACTGGTTCTAGGATACCCTATTCATGCAGACCTAAACCCTTACCTTGATAATTCATCTGCTAAAAAAATTTATTTGCCATAGGATATCTTTTACCTTGGAAACAATGTGTTAATCCTTCTCTTCTTTGTCATAGATCTTCAAAGGTGCTAACTTCTTCATTGATAAGATAGCTTTCTCTAAGAAAGGTAAGTGATCCAACTTTATAAGTGATAGGATCCTCCACATGCGGGATGAAATATTGATTGATATCCTTAGCTTGATCTTGTGAGATGTTGGATTGTAGTGGTTCTTCAAGAAGTGTTGATGCTTCACTGGCCACACAAAAGTCTTCCTTATGACTCACTTTATAGGATGTTTTTAATTCATGACCTCTGTAGGAGCCTTCTTCATGACTTTTTTGTGATATATCTCTGCATTTATCTATATCTTGATCATGTGTACAAATTTTAAGAGTATGAGACTCTTGTTCCTTTGTAATGATATCAAGAGTCTGAGACTCCTGGTTTGAATAAAGATCATCTACGTGTCCATCCGAAGAAAGCATCTCATGGGTAGATGGATGAGTGTGTGCTATATGGATATGATCATCATTTGCGACATCTTGTATAGATAAAAGAGTGCCCATTAGATCATTGTAGTATCTTGGAGATACAAATTCTTGATCTTGACTGGTTTCAGAATTGCTTTCAATATGCTTTGGATCAAGTTCTTGACATGGGTTGATTTCAAAGGATGGATTGCTTAGAAGGGATTCTTGGACATCATCCTTAGGCATGGGAAGTGGATTAATATCCGCTTGTTCTTTGAATGGATTTGGATCAAATGGTGAGTTAAGAATTTCTTCAATATCTGCTACCATGAGGTCAAAAGATGTCAATATGTCTTGGAAAGGACCATTGCTAGACTTAAGAGAAAGATGTTGATCATGCTTTGGGGAAAAATCTTGAGATATGTCCTCTAACTCATTAGGTGATATAGAGACACTTTCAACATGATCATTAGTTGAAGGATCACAAATTATAGGATCAAATAATGTTAACCCTCTTTTGAATAGATCATTGTTGGACATCGTTGGTGAGTTTTGATCATGATTGAAAAGTGGCTTTTGGGGTGTGTTGATTTGATTGTCGGATGATGTGGAAACATTTTCAAGGTGCTTATTGATAGATTGATCTTGATTTTTTATTTCAAGAATTGTAGTGGGAATCTGTTGCAAGCTTTGTTGAGCGAGTAATTCCTGTGTTTGCTGCTGAGCCAACAATGCTTGTTGTTGGTCATGTCATTGTTGTGTCAACAATTCATTTTGTTGGGCTTGTAATTGAGCTTGGTATTGTGCTTGTGCTTGTGCTTGTTGAGCTTGGAATTGCGCTCGTGCTTGAGCATGTGCTTGAGCATGTGCTTGTTGGATTGCTTGTGCCATCTGTGTAGCTTGTTGGGCTTGGAGTGCTGTTTTGTGGGAAGCTTCTTGCGTGGCTTGCAACATGATAGAGAATGAATTTTTTGTGTTTTATTTTGGTGGTGGTGGTGGTGGGTTGGGGATGGTGTTGATCATTGGGATTGCTTGAATGGTTGCCACCTGCTGTTGCGATACTGATGGAAAAATGGGATGATTTGGTGTGATGTTTTGATTTGGTGTTATAGGTTGACTTTGAACATTGTTGTGGTTGAGAATCATATTCATTTAATTTAGGTAACTTTGATTTTGCATGGTGTTACCTTGACTTGAATCAACATATGGAGTTACCAATATATTGCTAGGATTTTGATCAACATTGATGGGATTTGCAAACATGTCTACACCAAAGTTTACCAAGTGTGGATTTGAAATGATTATGTTTGGTAAAGTTGTACTTGGTATATTCACATTTGGCATCTATGGATTTGGTGGGATGATGTTTGGAAAACTCATGTATTGAGTGTTCGATTGATAGATTTGCAGATTTGGACTTGGATTTAAATCTATCATTGGGAAAGGTGTTCCAAACTTTAGATTGGGCATACTCACATTCGTATTAGTGAATTTTGGAGGAGATAATGATGCCATGTTTGAATTGCATAAATGTGAGTTTTGATAATCAAACCACATTGTGAGACTTGGGTAATTTGGTTGATTTGGATTGCTCATGATGGATGGATCAAGTTTATATTCCATGTCCCTCTTGTGTTGAGATCGAGTTTGAACCATAAAATGAAGATCAATTTTCAAGAATGTAAGAGATGAACCTCTAATTCTTTAGATCGGTCTAAACCTTAGGTTCAAAGAAGCGAAGACCTAGGATAATTGAAGGATCAAAGTGATGATGAGGATGAGATAAACAGAAGATGAGTGATATGGATGAATGGAACTCTTAAATAAACTTTGAAGGAAATGCTAAACCTTTTAGGACTTTGATTAATCATGATTGGATTGATAGTTTGACTAAATGTGTTAAGTCAAACAAGGTGATAAATGTAATCGTAAAACTCTAGGAAGTTGTGTTATCCAAGAGTGAACTCCTACAAGATGGTAGTTTGACTAAGTGCATCAAGTCAAACGAGGTGATGATTTGATAATTTGGCTAGGTCTGTTAAGCCAAACAAAATGAACTCGTAAACCCTAGGAAGTTGTATTATCCAAGAGAGAACTCATGTATAGGATGATGGTTTGACTAGTTGTGTTAAGTCAAACAAAGTGATTTGATTTTGCCTAGAAGTTTAGCATAATAGATGTTTACAAAGTTTCCAAGAGCTATTGGTGAGGTGACTTTTGACTGATTTAATGGTTGAGAGATGGATGAAAGTGATTGAATTTGATCCTAGACTTGACCTAGAATAACACTTCTACTTACAAAACCTCAGTGTTGAAGAACACGCTATATTTCCTATGGGAGGAAAGGAAACCTTTCAAAAAAGTTTGGGATTTTGCTGATAGTAAAACTCATACAACTCAGGATCTAAAGACGCTCCTCACAAGCTTTCAGAATAAGCTTCTTGAACTTTGGTTTTGGGATTTTGATCTTGCGGGAAATCATGTTAGAAAACACATGTGTAATCCAATTTGTCTTTTATTTTGTCTTAGTGAATTCCTTTTACCAAAAGCACTTGCTTGATTATGTTTTCAAACTGAATGTCTAATGTCCCACTTTCATTTTCATCCCAGAAGGTCCTTTATGTGGAAATTGAGGAAAATAGGGCAAAAGTTCCTTAGGTTTAACCTTGTTGAAAACAAATGATGGTAGAATTTGTGCACTTAGAAACCTCCAGAGATATGATCCCTAGGGAAAGCAAGAGTGTCCAAGTTCATCAAGAGTATTTGTTTCCCACAAGGGTTTTGAAATTTGAAAGTCTATGAATGTTTGTTTTTAAATGTTTTCAAAATCAAGCAATGTATTTCTTCCCAAACACTTTTACAATCCTAGGATGATGAGGCAATATCTTGTTGGGTTCCCACGTAGATAAATCCAGCTACGCATATCTTGTCTGAATGGCTAAATGCTTGACCACACTAGCTCCCCTCCATGACACTCACTTATTCAAGTTAACCAAGCATTAGTACCCATGAATCTCCCATGGAATACTTTCCATTTCCACAACAAGACCACATGTATAACGTGGGGCGGCTTCAAAGGACATGACCTTTTGCACCAACAAGATAGACAAGGTTTTGGCCTTTTTCTAAAGAAAGGGTTCTAATTCGGGCATTCCATTCGTGGGGGATTATCCAACATCGGCGAGAGTCCATTGCTATCCATCTCATCAGAATAATCCTCGTGATATTGGCCTTTGTTCCAATATCCACACTTATATCTCGAGTGGAAGTCACTTGGCTTTAGCGTGTTCCTGGTCGAGTCGTTCCCTTGGGTGAGTACTTTTTCCCACAAGGCAGGCCCTCTAAGATAAACAAAAGCGAGCTAACATATCCCATTGTTCACACAACCTTTGTTGAAAAACAAATGAGAAAACCTCCGCAATATATCATGCTCACACTCGCATGTTTTATTTAATTTTAAAATGCCCAAATTGAAGTGTGGAGGCAATATTTTTGACAACTTAACATCACCAAAATGCTTTTGATTCTCAAGATCACTGTGAAGTGCGAGAGAAGCACATATGCATTTCAATGATGTTAATTTATGGAAAAGATTGCAAACAATCAAAGACACTTGTTCATTTTATACCTCAAAGCAGTGATGATTTTGTTTTAAAAGCACCATTGAAATGTGAAGTTTTCCTTGTTCAATTTTAAGTCCAAATTGCAATCTAGTAAATGCCTAAGGTTATTTTTAACCAACTTTGAAAAGATCAAGTCAAGTGGTTAATTTTAAACCCAAAGAGAAATGTGACTTGGTCTAAAAAAAAAAAAAAAAAGGGTAGTAAATGGAAGCTCTAAGATTGTTTAAACAAGCATTAAAAAATGCTTTTTTCAAATCTCGATTTCAAGAAAATCTCCAAGTCCACTCCATTCGCCTTCATTTTCGTTTGATGCCAACCTTGTTCCTTTGTTCAATTCAGGTACTTGTCTTCAAATGTCCACCTTGATTTCAACCTTCAGTTTGAACCTTGATGTCAACCTATTAAAAAGTTCAAAGTTATCACAAATGAGAAGCACTAATGATAAATCAATAAATGTAGTTTCAAACATGATGAATGCATAAACTTGTTAAAACAAGGAAATGATCCATTGGGAGTGAGCATTTGAGAGAAAAAAAAGAAATTAGCTCAATAGTTATTTCAAAAATAACTTGTTTAGACATCTTCCTCATAAATACCCTTTTCAATTTCAAGATAAATGGCTATTCAAATCAAATTTTTAAGCTTGCTTTATGATTTACCGCTTATTTCAAAAAGATAGGCTGTTGTTTTCATAAATGTTACCTCTATTTTTCATATGACACAATCTCATCTTTGGGAAGCATTCAAGCTATGCTGGTGCGGCCATAAAAAAATAACTCCTTCCTAACTAAAAATCAAATTTGACAACTACTCACATTCATTTCAGTTGAAGCATTTTGATTAGGAACTAGTCATCGATTAAAACACTAATCCGTGACCCTCAAAGGAAAGTACGGTCTACCAAACTTTCTAAGAAAATGCATTTGGTAGGTGCGAATATGAATTCCCCAATCTTTTTAGCAACCACACTATCTTCTAGTGACTTTATTTAAATGTAAGAAATAGCATACCAAACTTGCGACTAGATAGCTATTATTGGAAAAGGCGCTTGACTCTAGCTATGACTCATCACAAATGTAGCTTATACAACTTTCAGTTGTCCTCACATAGACCATCATCAACACTTGGTTGTACGCCTGTGCTCTCTCAATAAGTGCACAAATGGGAATACATAGACCCTAGAAACTTTATGGTTCTATGCAATTAAGGAGTAAATCAAAATAAATGTACTACTTTCTGTCACTTCATCTTTAATTTTTCAGTTATTCTCAAAATTTAAACATCTGTCATCCACACAATACCATCGCGATCTTAAAGTATGCAGCTCCAACAACATTACTGGTCAACATCGTTAATACTGAAGGCACAAATTGTTAGCAAATCAGTAATAGCTCCAAGGCACAAGAGACAACTTAAATGAAGGCACAGTTTGTGGAGTTGAAGAAGAGATTAACAGTGCAACCAATAAATCTATGATAGACTTTACTCACAATTCCAGGAAGAAGTGCACCAGCAAAATCACCTTCTCATAAATATGAGCTGACCGTAGAAAAGATGGGTGGTACTGGATGGCCACTGGCAAAGGAATGCAAATTGTTTGACAAATTCATCATTTAAGTGCACGACAAAGGAAAGTATTTCAAATGCTCGGCTGAGGCACAAATTTTAGTCCCATCACCAAGCTCATACAACAATTAAATATACAGCAATGACAGCTATATTCTCATTGAATTCAAGTGGAGGAATAGTCAAATCGCTTGTCATATATTCATTGAATTCATGAATGATAAATAGCCATCACAGAGATGAAGTCAATCAAGATGGAGGAAATTGAAGTAGCTATTGAAGCCTAGACATTTGAAGTTTCACAAAGAAATGAAAGAAGTAAACTGTAGTGTGATGTGCTTTGGTAAGTGACTGCTTAGTCTAGGAAACTCTTTCAAATATATTTTGAAATCCCCCCAATGTTGTTCAAAATCCTGGCAATATATATTTTGAATCAAAGATATTAGAAAGTCAACCAACCTTATGACTAATCCGAGCCTGCAAAAAGAAATGTAGATGGGATTTTCTAACTGTTATAAATCAGAGTGTTAAGATCGATTGATGTGTCAATATTATTGTTGTCAATATCAAAGTGTGCAGTACCAACATCATTAATTAAGACAGTAATAGAGAGATATGCACTACGCATTCCTCAACTATGTCCCGGGTCAATGTGTGAGACAGGAGGATGGATGTTCAACAAGCAATCGCTTAGATCCAGCTTTCAATCGGCACTCTCCTCGTGCTTACCGAATGATCACAATCTACTTCTCCAATTTTGTTCTGGGTGGGTGGTTCGTATAGGAGATGACCACGCTAGTGCATCATAATCAAAAGAAGGATGATCTTACTCCATTTGCTCATTCTCCATACATTGTTAAGTAGATTATTGATTGGTTTTCTTCTATTGCCGTTAATCCTAATTTGGCTTTGGAATTCTTAAAGTATGTCTTAATCTGAGTCAAATATTTCAAAGGAAGATTTTCTTGTAAAAGACTCCAATCCCTGCCATGCTTCCTTAATATTATCCACAAATTTTGTCCATCTCTATATATTTTATCCTTCATAGGTTGCTAGCTCTCACAACATAGAACGACAGGGATGACACATTGGAGAGGTTGTGTAGACAGAGGTACACTAGTAGATCCTCCTTTGCTCTCCTAAGGTCAAAACATGTGCATCTGTTGCAAAATCAAAATCCGCTCTCCTAAAATCCCCTAAGTTAATTAATCTAAATTAATTAACTTCTAATCATAATTACCATTCTCTAGCTTTTGACTCAACTAGAGTCAAATCCAAACTCTTAACTAACCCACCCACTTGCAGAATAAATCACTTTATTTGATTTATTAAAACCCATATTTTCCCTCATTAACTCTCATCTTTGATTTTTTGGACAAAGACAATTCCCCCCAAAAAAACCCTCAACCACATGCATTTATGGCCATTTTCAAATTTGAATGGGCACATTGACCAAGACTTGCACATTCCTCACCTTCTCACACCTTGACAAGTGGCATCTTGTCATTGGTCCATGAATGATCCCACATTCATCAATTTGACCTCTTCTCTCTTCAAGTTCAACTATAAGTTGAAGGCTTCTCTCCTTCAAACAGGAACACATTTTTAAGCAAGCTTACTCTCCACATGAGAGAACTAATCTTTCTCATCACAACAACACAATTTGATAACACATATTTATGCAAGGTTACTCTCTTCATTTGAGAATCAATCTTGTTCTATCATCTTGGCATCATCTTGCTTATCAAGGATTGGGAAAAGGGTTGCCTTCTACACAAAGGATAACACCAATCCACCATAGGATAGATATACTTCATGTCTTCTTTGCATGCTTAGATTAGTTTTGTTATTTACTTTGAAGAATGTTGTATTATTCTATGAGGATGTTAGAATCATGCTAACCATTTTCAGATTTTGATGTCCACAAAATGACTTTGCTAAGACAGAAACAAAAACTCATCCCTATGTGTGAATCAGTCTTATACAAACATATTCCCCTCCCTCTAGCACCATTTTGTGAGAGGCAAATTTGTAATTCCTAACAATAGATGGATTAGCTATTGTCAATAAACTGAAATAAACCTCTCCCTATGAAATTATTGATCAAACATAGAAGAGAAAAACATTAAGTAAAGCATGTGCAACCTAAAATATGTAAATCTAATCTAAGTTAACCAACCACCATCCCATAGGGGGATTGGTGCCCCTTGATGTGAGAAGAGAGCACTTTCCAAATCCCTGATAAGCAAATGATGTGATAATGGACAAAATTAGTTCTCAAATTAAGAGAATAACTTTGCATGAGCTTCTGTGTTATTTTTTTTGCTTTGAAGGATAGGAGCCTTGAATTTATAGTTGAGCTTGAAGAGAGGAGAGTCCAAATTGATGAATGTGGGACTAATACCCATCAAATAGGAGAGAGCCACTTGTCATAATGGGATTGGCCTATGATTGTGCAAGTGTTGGCTAATGTGCCCATTTTAGATTTTGGGAAAAGATGCTTAGATTAGTTTTGTTATTTACTTTGAAGAATGTTGTATTATTCTATGAGGATGTTAGAATCATGCTAACCATTTGCAGATTTTGTGGACATGAAAATCTACAAATTGTTAGTAAACTTGACAAAACAACATAACAGAAATACATATCCTTATGAGATAATACATCATGCTTTAAAAATGCAAATAAAGGACAAAGATGAACAAAGCATGTAAAACATAACATATATCTATCTCATATTGGATTGGTGCTCTTTGAATATGTGAAAGAGCCCTTTCTCAATCCTTGATTAAGCCAAATTAGATGATAGCCAATGAGATGCTATGAGCTCAAGTTGCCTATAGTGTAGATACTTTCAAATGTGGATGATGAAGAGCAAGATTGATTCTCAAATGAAGAGAGTAACCTTGACTCAAGATGTGTTGTCAAATTGTGTTGCTGTGATGAGCAAGATTAGTTCTCAAATGTGGAGAGTAACCTTCCATTAAAAAGTGTTGTTGTTTGAAGGAGAGAAGCCTTCAACTTATAGTTGAACTTGAAGAGAGGAGAGGCCAAATTGATGAATGTGGGATCATTCATGGGCCAATGACAAGATGCCACTTGTCAAGGTGTGAGAGGGCAAGGAATGTGCAAGTCTTGGCCAATGTGCCAATTTGAAATTTGAATTTTGGATGAAATGACATGTTTAGGGGGGATGAAAGGTGCAATAAATGCTGAGTTGACTTATGCAAGAGACATGTAAGAGCATTTAACGCTTTGTTGGAAGGGACAAGTCATGTGGAGGGAAGATTCAAATTGGAAGAATATTCCATCTTGATGCCCTTTTGAAAGTAATTACAAGAATTGATAAATCAAATAGTTGATTTATTGGTGCAAGTGGGTGGGTTAGTTAAGAGTTTAGATTTGACTCTAGTTGAGTCAAAAGCTAGAGAATGGTAATTCTGATTAGAAGTTAATTAATTTAGATTAATTAACTTAGGGGATTTTAGGGATTTGATATTTGATTTAAATAAGTTTGATTTATCAAATCCAATAAGAAGAACTTATGACTTAATGAAATAATTTGATTTATTTATTTAAGTCTGATGAACATTAGGGATTTAATCAATAAAATATTTCAATTGATTAGTAGAAGAAATGAATGTTAATTAGAGTGGAATGCATGATGCATGATGTTAGTTTTGCATGTCTACATTTTGCCCCTCTTTGAAGCAATGTACTTGTTGCATTGATCCAAAGAATGATGTTGCCAATATCGAAATTTAAAATTTTGGATGCCCCAATGAAAATAAACATGTTAGTATAGGTTCCAAGATGGTGCAATAGATAATATCAGTTATTAGGATTCCTTTTAGGCTTGTAGGAGGTCATAGTAATATTCTCAACAACCTAGCTAATAATCTTATTGGCCACCACTAGCCAAGGGGACTTTATGTCTCTGAAAAACCTATTATTTCGCTCCTTCTAGAACACCCATCCAGTGAAGAAAAATGACTGTCACTAGAGCTCGATGAGCATAGGGTGTGAAACAAGTGAACACCAACTATCCAAAATACCAATAACATCCTTCTACCAAACACAACTGACATTGAAAAGAGATTGGGTTATATTCCTAACCTACCAAGAGTAGGTACAATGAAAAATAGGTGCAAAATGGACTCAACTTTGTTCTCACACAAGAAATAATAGTTTTTGATGAAAGGGTAAAATGGGTTTTATAGGGACTCGAAACCAAAACGTTTACAAAACAAAAAAGACGACACCAAAGTCCAGCCAAAAAGACTAGATGCCCAAGAAAAGACCAACAACAACCAAACAAAAAAGACCAAAAAGGTCAAGTCGAAAGGAACAACAAAGTGAGCACCAAAAAAACCCCAACTGTTAATTCAAAGTCATGAGGATAGACTCCGTCTCCGCCTCTAGATTCTGCATATCATGGACACCCTTTTTAAAATGTTGAATCATCTTCGAAGTAGGGGGGGCCTTGCGTTTCAGATTGGCTCTAGTTCTTCTAGAAATTCTTGCATTCGTCTCTTGGATTTTATCCTCTGTTTCCTCCAGATCCACCACCAGAGAAACCTGCTGGGCTTTATCTAGCTTTTTAGTCATCGTGTTAATGATAATGGAATTGCGTCTTGCCATACGGTTGTTTTTCTCAACAATGATTTTGATGGTATTCCATATGTTCTCAACCTCTGAATCTATATTTTTGTTACTGTGATCCACATCTTTCTTTTCAATCTCTGCAATCTTTACACCTAGCTCTTCAATCTTGCTTGACAGGGCCCAATTTTTTATTTTCAATTCATTAATTTTAGTGAGTGTCCATTCCAAGAGTTTGAAGTGGGACTCAAAATTGGTTTTGGCTAGGTTCAGAATATCTAGAGAGGGCTCTTTTCCTATATTAGGACAAGTTTTCTTAGGGTTAGGAATAAGAGGGTAGTAATCATTAATGTGTTTATCCAGTAGAGGATCAGTGCAAAGCTCAGTTTTGTTGGCATCAAAATCGTCTAACTCAGAGGACTCTTTAGAATAGGAAACAAGGCTTTTGGCCTGGGGTTTCTTATCAATAGAGCTGTTCTTAAGGGAGGTGTTGTCAGGCTCAAGCTCAACGCGGGTTTTACTAGAATTTCTAGAAGGGACAACGTGCAAGCTAAGGACTTTTCTAGCCGGACTAGAGTTAGGCAGATACTCCGAGCCACTGGCCTCAGTATCATCACTCTCAGAATCAAGGATGGTTTCTAGAATAGTGGGAGCAGGCATATAGAAATATTCAACAATCAATCTTATTAACCCAGTGTGCAGAATGGGGAATCTTTTAGGGTTTTTCTTATTATCCTCCAAGATTTTCTTCAAGGAACATAAAATATAATAGGGGAGGGAGACCCTAACCTTGTATCAGAAGTGGTTAAGAAGAGTAAAGTGGTAGCTATAGACTCTGGTGAAGCACCCGTCCACCGTAATGTACTCCATGATGACCCACAAAACCTTTCTCCAAATAGCCTTTATGGTGTCAGCATCGAAGTAGCTATTAGCAATTTTAACCATACTTAGCCTTTCTTTGTCCTTTTTAGGAAATCTGATCACAACTTCATCGAAAAAAACCCTGTCCCTAAAGAACTTCTTCCCTTCAGTGGATAATCCCGTAACATTAGCAATAATATTTTCGCTGAGCTCCACATTCTTACCAAAAAGGGTCAAGTTACCATTATTCCATATTTTAATAAAGAGATCCGTAGCCTCCTAGTTAGAGCCATGAAGCTTCTCCAAGAAAGGAAGTAACCCTCCACTTTTAACCTTACTCCAAGCCTTAGCATTTTTCATGTGTGTATCATAGCTGTCTGACTCAGTTCGCTTTCTGTCTCCTTCCATTTTGGCCAACATAGTGGGGTAGACCCAAACACAAGCTTTACTAAAATTGGCCCCACCAAATCTAAGAACCCACAAAGCGTGTGGAGTTATTTTGCAGATTAAGCCGCTGGGCTCGGTCCCATGCACTCTAATGATTGTGATGTGAAAGATCCAACCTATCCTCATTAAAGGGATAACACGTCACTTTTCCATGTGTTTTATCATAATTTAATAGGGCGCAAACATTAGAGTTTAGATCGCTAGTATTAAGCCAAGTACACACATCTTTACTCCTAACTCCTTCGTTAGCAAAAAAATCTGCAACAACATTGGCTTCTCTATAAGCATGTGATATTTTAACTTTTTCAAATTTAGCCAAAGTCAATATGGCATCCTCAACCCATGATTTGATGGTCCACGAGGGGGGAGACATGCCACAGAGGCAGTCAATTATGTTTTTGGAATCTCCTTCAAGCCACAAATTTTTAATGTTAAGACTTTGGGCTAAATTTATGATGTGAAAAGCACCAGTAGCCTCCTCTAGATGATTAGTTTGAGAGATGAGAGGAGAGGTAATCACTCCAATGAAATTGCCATAGGAATCCCTTATAACTCCACCATAGCCCACCGCACCATCAAAGTTAGCTTTGATCCACCCGTTTGGCGGAAAAGACCAGCAAACACCCTCTTTGTCTTTCTTGGCCTTCATTATAGTTCTAGACAAATCTAGACTTATGTTCCAATCCTTAGCAACAATTAAGTCATAGAGTGAATGCTCCGCTTTCATGGGCATTCTATCCTTCTAAGCCAAGGCATTGAAATTTTCCTTCAGGGATCTGATAATTTTATCAAAGACAATATCCATAGAGGCTTCTTTGCCCCTATAAATTCTATTATTGCATTCTTTCCAAAGGCCCCAATCAACATGAGGGAAGGATAAATCCCAAAAAATCTTGAGCATAGGATTTCTTATTGGGGCTTTCCATTGAGTGAAGAAATCTTCAATGGATGAAGGGAAAACCCAAGGAAGGTGCCATAACCTGATGATTTTTTCCTAGATAGAAGCATCAAATGAGCAATGGAGGAATAAATGACACACATATTCAACCTCCATCTTACAAAGAAAACATCTATTTGGAATTTGAAATCCTTGTTTACACAGGTTATCAATCGTGAGCACCTTGTTTTGGAGAAGGATCCAGAAGAAAATATTAATTTTAGGTATCAAATGTTTGAACCAAGATTTAGAACAGAAGGGAGGATGGTCCAGAGAAGAAGTAATCTTGGCAAAAGCAGATGACACTAAAAAATTGCCAGAGGGTTCATCTATCCAAATCGCATGATCATCCAGCTGCTCAGAACTAAGTCTAATAGCCATCATAGAAGACTGGATAGGAGCCAAATCCTGACTAACGCTTCACAAGTCCACCCAATTACCATTCACTATGTAATCTTTCACATAAGTTCCAAACTGTGCCTTACAATTCTCTGCCCATTCATTGAAGGAATTGATTTTTATAATGGGCTCCTTAAAAAGCCATCTGTCCTCCTAGAATCTAGTGTGATTACCATTTCTCACTTGCCATCCAATACCATCATCCACAATCTTTTTACCATTGATTATATTATTCCAGCATGTAGACCCTCTGGGAAGAAGGTGGCGGTCCTTCTTTATAATGGAGGAACAGTTGTTTTCTAAATATTTGCTAGCCAAAATATCAATCCACTCCCCAGGAGAAGAGGAGATTCTCCATATTTGTTTAGCTAAGAGAATTTTATTGATAGTTTTGATTCTTTTTAAACCAAGTCCTCTAGACTTTTTAGGTCTACAAACCAGATTCCAGCCAATTAAGGGAAGTCTTTTTTTTTCCTCAACACCCGACCAAAGAAATATTTTTTGAATTTTTTCAATGGCATCAACAAATTTAGCAAGAATCTTAAATAGGCTCAGGGCATAGATAGGCAGATTCTGGAGAGAGGCTTTGAGGAGCTGAAGTTTTCTGGCTTGACTTAGCAGGGCTCCTTTCCAACTTGCAAGCTTCTTGCTGAATCTTTCAACCAACGAGAGCCAAAAAGACTCAGGAGGTTTCAAGCTTAAAGGTAGACCAAGGTAGGTGGTAGGAAAGGAATCCACCTTGCAACCTAGAATTCTGGCAATTTTGGCCTGTCTATGATCCGGAGTGTTGAAGAAGAACAAAGAGCTTTTTTGATTGTTGATCAACTGTCCTGAATCTCTCCCATAATTATCAAGCAATTGTTTTATAGATTTTCCTTCAGACACCGTAGCTTAACCCATAAGCATAGTGTCATCAATGAATTATTGATGGGAACACACCAGATTGCCCGAGGAAGGTTTGAGACCAGAAAGAAATTTAAAGTCGACCAAAATTTTCAGATTCCTACCTAAACTTTCAGCCATAATAGTGAATAAAATAGGAGAGATAGGATCACCCTACCTTAGACCTCTGGTACTCTGAAAAGAGGAGGTGGGGGATCCGTTGACCATAATCGATATGGAAGTCATGGACACAAGTTGTTCCACCAATTGGATAACCCTATTACAAAAACCAAAAGCCTTTAAGATTTTAAATAAGAAAATCCAGTCAACTCTATCATAGGCTTTTGAGATATCAAGCTTAAATAAGAAGCCTTCAGTCTTTGACTCAACTAAGGAGTGAATATTCTCATGTACTGTAACAATAGAGTCAAGAATTTGTCTACCAGGGACAAATCCATTCTTTTGCAAGTTACCAAGATGTAAACCTTTCTTTTGCAAGTTATCTAGAGTGAGAATCCATTTATGATAGATAATCCACAAGAATAATTTAACTTTTGGGAGAGAATTTTGTCACCAAATCCTCATTCACTTAAACAAGGGATCACAGGTGCTGGAAAAAATATTATAACGAGTCTTAAAAGAGTAATTCTCATCCTTAGAAGCTACACAGACCAAAGAGTTTGACAAATTGGAGTTAAAGAACTTGGAGGAGGGTCAAAACTTATACTCCAACTGAGCACAAAGATCCCAATTCATAGCAAGAATAACTGGATGAAGACCAAGAACCAGTGAGAAAAGCCATCTATCATACCAAAAATAAACCAAAGTACCAAATCTGAGCTACTAAGAGGATCCCAAATAAAGAAAATTCCTAGACTTGATGAGGTTATTCTAGATAATAGAACCTAAAGGAAGAACACCATTATCTAGAAGAGAAATGCAATCATAGCCCTGTAAGTACTTATTCTTGAGGATAGAGATCCATTCCACCTAGTTGTTCATAACCTTCTAAGAGGTTTTATTTATAAGGGCCATATTCATCTATCTAGTTCTTCTCAAGTCTAGGTTGCCATAACATTTTCTAGAGCACATTATGTCCCAATTAACCAAAGAGAAGCGACTCCTCTCTTCTGTACCCGACAATAGGAATATTCACTGGATTTGCTCAAGTTTTCTGAACCATGTAGCAAGCATAAAAAAAAAATACATTAGGTACATAGTTGTAGATATGCAGATTTGACATCATCGCCAATATTCATCTTTTGATTAAATAAATCAAATTTTATTTAATTAAATCATAAATCTCCTAAAGTCATCCACTTAAATTAAATAAATACACCTTTATTTGATTTAACAATTAACATCATCATCTTTGATTAAATAAAACAAACCTTTATTCAATTAAATCTGAAATCATTTTCTTGTCACTTTGATTTATTTTAATCCTAAAATATAAGTCAAAATTCAAAATCACCTAATTCCTATTAGATTAATCAAATCTTGATTAGTTTAATCCTAACTACACGAATCCTCTAGATTCATCCACTTGCACAATAAATCACTTTAATTGATTTATCAAAAAGACCTATTTTCCCTCACAAGGGCATATTTCCAAGGAATATACCCTCATTAACTCTCATGTTTGACCTTTTGGACAAACACAATTCCCCCCCAAAACCCTCAACCACATTCATTTATTGAAAAATTCAAATTTGAAATTGGCATATTGGCCAAGACTTGCACATTCCTCACCCTCTCACACCTTGACAAGTGGCATCTTGTCATTGGCCCATGAATGA
>CM021100.1:284127511-284303148 GCA_007115665.2 Sequoiadendron giganteum | reverse complement strand
AATGAAATAAGCCAAAGAGGATATTGAGGTATGAGAAAGGTACTACAACTTTTAATATTCACAATTATGCTTTTATAATGTTTGAACTTATTCGTTTTAGTGATTCTGATTGAAGAGATATTTTGGATTATTAAAAATCCACATATGGTAATTATTTTTCAGTTGATACAAATTCGGTTACGTGAATCTTAAAGATGCAAGTTTTATTTTCTCCTTTTTCTATAGAAATAGAGCATATTATAGCCACTTCAACAGATACAAATCATTATGGTATCAGAAAGTCTTAAAAAAAATTAAGAAGATACAAATTCAGTCTACACTAATCTGAATGAAATTAAGATGGCCAAATATCATGTCCATCAAAATAAGACAAAGAATTTTGAATTGAAATATTACTTCCTTCAAAATTTGGTTCAAAAGAAAAGCAAAATTAAAGCATTGTAAAGGCTCATGAACAACTTGCATATATCTTTACAAAAATAATTGTAAAACCTCATTTTTTACACTCCAAAGACTTATCTTGTGAGTCTGGTTAGCATTAAAGAAAGGTATGTTGATAAATGATGATTATGCAAATGCAGAGGGTAGATTTAGAATTTTCCTCATTCGATATCATTCCTTTTAAAAGAAATTAATAGTGCTAAAAGCAGTTAGACACTATATATAGTATAAGAATTTTTATATTATTTAGAAGCTATTTATAGAGGGATTCAGAATATTTTTGGAGATCCCTGTTTTTGTCTTTCTGTTTATTTTAGGGGCTGGAAACTCTTTAAATATATGGCCCTCGCTATTTGAAACCAGTCTGCAAGTTTATGTTTGTTTTAATTGTTTGTATGAGCTATTAGTTTGATGTAAATTAACAGCAAAGCTATTTCAGAATAGAAGATCCTATGGCGTGCACACGACGAAAGCATACTACGTAGGATTTTGGAATGACCTAAAGAGCGATCTACAATGAGGGTTTTATAAGAACTCTCGAAATAGCTCAATAATTAATAGTCCCCTTTAAAGATGTTAGATCTCTAGGAGGTTCTACATGCTATAATGATGAAAACTTGAAACAAGAGCTTACTCCTGCACATAGTCTTGCTCTTCTTTCGCCTGATTTAGATCTAATGTCTATTTTCTACGGAAAGGCTTAAAGATTTGAAATAGATGTTGAATTGAAGAATTCGAAATGGAAACTTAAAACAGAAATTAAAAGAGCAGAAAAATAATAAACACAGAACACAAAACACAATACTTCATTGTGGTTCAGCCAAATTTGGCTTACGTCCACACTGAACAGAGATTTTATAAATCTCAAATCAAATTACATACAATGACACAACAGCAATATATATAGAATAGAATACACTCCCATATGTTTGAATAGGAAGAGACATAATAAGGGAGGGAAATAAAAGACCGTTGGGATTCAATTTCTCAACAATAGACAGTGCTAGTAAGTGTTTGTGAGGAGAAGGAGAATCCACTTGCAGTGCTGCAAAAGGAAAGTGAAATGAAGTTTTGTCAGTCACTGTATTCTTAAATATTTGAAGAAGTATCAAGACGATTTTATATCAAAGACAGAAGGGTTCAAGTAGTATAAGGACTGTATTTCAAGTATTTATTTGTATACATTATATGTTCTCCAATATCTTAGTCAATAAAAAAATCGTACAACTAATTGCTGATGGGGCAGAATCCCAAGTAACCACAATGCTACAAGCACAAGCCTACTATTGGAACGGTTTGCCCAAGCAAAGCCACCAAAAGAATGTACAATAAATATTCCAGTTTCAGAAATGTAAGCAGTAAACTCTCTGTTATCTTTAAATAGCAAAGAGTTATTTTACCAGGCACAGGCTAGTGTCGGTCCCCCGGTTCCTCATTGGTGAGGTTCTAGCCTTTTTAAACTGGAGTTTTGTAAGCTCTTTTACAGAAATAATAATACAATGCTATGATTCTTTCGAAACAAGTAGCCATTTACAAAATCAAAATAAACGGCTCCATACGATTGAGGCGCAGTTATACATACGAATTTGTCAATTCAGTTATATCATCCTGTCATAATATATTCAAAGAAGTATTGATCCACATATACCCAAAAGGATTCTTCCCCAAAGGCCTAGAAACTAATCCTACAGCAACTAACAATTGTCGTGAGAATTGACCTTGAACCAATAGTAAGTTCTCCATTACAAAACATAAAATCTTTCACCGATTTATTACAGACTAGAGTTTACCCTTTTCTTCTCATCTCTTACAATGAAAAGGGAAAGATAAAAACCTATAATATAAGCACAGTTAGGTCAAACAGAAAATCTTTCACTGATTTATTACAGACTAGAGCTTGCCCTTTTCTTCTCATCTCTTACAAAGAAAATTAGAAGAGCAATTCCATCGAAAAAACAATGAAAAAGGGAAAAACAAAACCTATAATATAAGCACAGTTAGGGAAAGTTCATTTTTTTCGAACTCCGTATATAACACCTTCAGAATATTCCATCAAATCATTGAATGTGACTTACAGATCTTGAATTTCTTTTCCTTTAGGTACACTTCTGAACTCTTTACCAGCCCATCCACAAAATACGGACATTACAGCCGTTCCTTCCCTGTGTTCTTCAATCAAAAGAAAACCAAGACTTTCTCTCAGCAGGAGTAAGCCCTTGATTCCAAGCAATATATTATTTGCCCGCTTTTGACTGTTTTTCACAGTAGTTCATAGAATTCCTCGCCAAAAAAGAAAACCTTATCGTTGTTGAATCAATATGAAGTTGGCAATAGAGTGATCAAAAAGGGCATTTTTACATTGTCGATCCTTCTTCCGATCTGATATTTCAGCGGTTTCTTTTTCTGCAATCTGGATGAATACCGCTGCAAAAAATTTAATTATGCTAGATGAATACCGCTGCAAAAGATCAAAGATCAGATCGAC
This sequence comes from Sequoiadendron giganteum, assembly GCA_007115665.2. Classification (NCBI taxonomy): domain Eukaryota; kingdom Viridiplantae; phylum Streptophyta; class Pinopsida; order Cupressales; family Cupressaceae; genus Sequoiadendron; species Sequoiadendron giganteum. Next base: position 284,300,222 of record CM021100.1, on the reverse strand, counting down.
AGAAGAATACGCCGTGCTAACCACATCTATTGCCAACACCACATTGATTTAACAAAGAATGAACATTCGCATTACTCTGATCAAAATTTGTTTTGCAATCAACTAGAAAAGCTTAAAAAGAGCGCTCTTTATGCTGAGCGAAACTAAGCTGCGGGCAAACAAAGATGTCGAATAGGGTCCTTAAATAACTGCGTTGGGGTCGAGACCTAGAGATGTACTTGTTTAAGTTGAGATTTGGGTCTCACATAAACAATTAGTCGTCCAATACAATATTACTCAATATTAAATATATGTTTATAATTGAATTTAAATGTTGTTTAAAATTATATTTATTTTAAAAGTCTTCAATAGTTATTTTGATTTCATAATTGTTAATTTATGGAATGTATTAAATAATAATTATACATAAAATGATATGTTCTAATATGTATATGTCTATTCAAGTGCAATCAAACATAGTTATATTTAAAATTGTTCATTTTGAGGTGTTATTGGATCATTAAAAAAATGCCTCATACATTATTGTCAAGGTTCCTCCAACTCCCACTTTTTGTACACGTGATTCTTATCCATCATTGAGGTTGTAATTATTCTATTCATTGTAATTGAAATGCTCATCTGTAGGCCTCTCTACTTCCTACGAAAAGAGATTGTGCTTATCAAGGAAAATTTTCACAAGTTCCTTTAGTTAACCTTGTCATTTCTCTTCTTCAAGTTGTTTAAGATAAAAAAATATAATGAAAAAATTGACTATTGATCTAAGAGGAGCTGAATTCCATTATATAATTTTATCCATGTGTTCATCCACAATAAACTTGAGAATATAAAAATACCATCATTAATCAAAATATATTTAACTATTAAACATTTTTAAATTACATAATTAACTTTTATAAATATTTATTTATTTATAATTATTGATAATGATATATTTTTAAACAAATTAATTTTTAATTAGATCTTCACTACTCAATGTTGTTAAAAATTATACTATTCTTCCTTGAAGAAGGCTAAAATCTTTCTTTAAAAAAAGTTCTAATTCCTTCTTTTGATATTACGACATTAAGCTTTTTAAATTTTGTTTTGAAATTATTTAAATGAATATTTTAGAGCTTTATTTTTTATTAATTTGACCTTTAATTTATATTGAAATACGATTTTCCTTACAGTTTGAACCCTTCTCCTAGTACCTTATCTCAAAGTGTCCCTTGATTTTACAATATTGTTCCAAACAGCTGAACCATTTGTCCACTCCTCTGAAAGAAGGAAGCATTAGGATTCCTCATTATCCATATATTTGGCTTTTAAGATTTTAACCAAATCCTTCCTTTCTTGAGTAAAGAACTAGCCAATCTTCAATAGGATATATTTGTTAAATATTTTTAACTTCCTTATGCTCAGACATCCTACCTTCTTAGGGAGGCACACCTTTTCCCAAATAACCAAAGCTAGTATTTTTCTTTCTTCCATTTTGGTCCATAGGAAAGTCCTATGTATCTAATAAATTCTATTAATAATAAATTCTAGCATCTTAAAAAGGGAGAGGAAGGAGACAAAGATATTTTGAAGATAAGACTACAGGAGTTTTACCTTACTTGCTTGACTTAACATTTTTCCTTTCCAACCAACCTATTTCTTTTGGATTCTCTCTATTATTCCATTCCAAAAAAATAGGTGACCTTTTAGGATAAAAAGGAAATCCAAGATAACTATCTAGAATAGCTCTACTTCTTGACACTCCATAATTCTCAAGACATTATTCTTTAGATATTGGCTAGAGTTAATGAAGTATAACTTAATTTTAATGTAGTTTATATGTTATTCTAAAGATGAGGCATAGCTCTGAAGTATGGAATTCCATTTGGATGTTTAAACCATAGAAGGAAGACCAAATAAAATTTTATCATCCACAAAATACTAGTGTGAAGTTGGGGGAGGGATGAAGTTACTATAATTCCTTTAAACATTCCTCTGTCTAGATTCTTCTGTAGGTTATGACCTACGACTTCAGCCACAATTATGAATAAATACAAAAAGAGGGGATCACCTTGCCTTAGAACTCTCCCACAAGATAAGAGGCCCTTGGGAATACCGGTAATTAGGACATAGTATCTAGGAGTAAACACAAATTATTTTATCAATTATATATTTTTTCATTCATAACCAAATTTATCTAGAACAACAAGCAACAAAAACCATTCCACTCTATCATAACCCTTTGAAATATCTAACTTGAGGACCATGCCTAGCTTCATGGAGTATTCCACTAAGAGAATGTACTCATGTGAAACAATGACACCATCAAAAATATTTCTTCCTAGAACAATGTTGTTTTGGTTTCCTAATATAATTTTATCATGATCAACTTAGCCTATTGATAATGATCTTAAAAAAAATGCACACCATATTACATAATCTTATTAGTTGATAGTCCAAAAGGGAAACCACCTCATCTTCTTTTGAATTAAAAAAAAGAAGGTATCATTAAGTTGATGAAGGATCCTTCTCAATCTAAAAAAATCTCTAACTGCATTGAGAATATTAGAGGACATGATATCCCAAAAGTCCTATAAGAAGGAAAGCAAGAAACCATCAGGGCTAGGCACTTTATAAGGTCCAAAGGAGAAAACAATAGTTTTAACCTCCTAAATCAATATTGCTCATCCAAGATATTGAATGTCATTTTTTGAAATCACCGTAGGGATGAAATCAAGCAGAGAAAAATATCAATTGAAGGGGGATAGGATCACCATGAATTTTTTTAAAGAAGGATATAACACCATTATCAATGTCTTCATCCTTAGATAGTAACTCACCATTTTCAGCAATAATAGAAATAATTTTGTTCCTTCTATTTTTTAAGGTAGATTGTTGGAATAATTTTTTATTCTTATAACCTTCTTCGAGCCATTAGATTCTTTGTTTTCATTTCCAAAAAAATTGGACTTCATGTTTGCATTTTGAAGTCATTCATCTGTCAACTACCTTTCTCTTATAGAAGTGTCTTCATCTACGATCCATTTTTCATCTAGTCTTGGATATCTTTAAGATTGCTAAGGATGCTTTATTTTGTCTGAAATATGTTACCAAAAGAATATTTTCTCCAATCTTGTGCCACATTAGAATTCATTCTTTTAAGCTTTTAAGCTAAGAAAAACATCAACGTATCATGACAAGGTTGATTCCGTCATAGTGGAATCAAATCCTTGAACTCAAGATGTTGGTTCCACATAATATCATACCTAAAGGGGTAGGGGAAAATATGTCTTTGATCTTCCCTATTTAGAATCATTCCACTATGGCAAGAAGTCAATCCAGGAAGGGTATAAATATCTAGCTTAGCAAGAATATACCAATCCCCCAAAATAAACACTCTGTGAAGACTAACCAAGAATATGGTCACTATCATAACATATATTTGACTAGGTAAAATTGGAGCTAGTAAGGTCATCATCTAACAACAATTAAATTAATAAATTCTAACATGTTATTCATGAAATCCTTCAGCCTGCCTAGGTTATGCAAAGGATAGACCAAGGTTTGGAGGTTCCCCACAAGCATCAATCACATCCTTGAGTCTTTTGATAATTACCCAAACAATGAATTCCAAAGTTGATTTCTTTTCAACCTAGTATTTGGAGCATAAATGTTAAGGAGACTCCACTTCAAGTTTGTCATTCCTAATTTGAAAATAGTTTCTAGATAATTCTTACTACTATATCCTTAAGATTCAAAGATTTTTTCTAGGTTCCATAGAGTTTTCAAGACCACAAAGGCTCCCTCAACATTACTAACACAAAATTCCACCCTTGGCCAAATGTTTTTAACAACCTTTTCAAAAGCCTCTTGCTACATTTTAGTTTCCTAGGTAACGGGGATATCAACCTTCAAATCAATTATACTACACCTCAAAACATGTTTCTTTAAATGACTATTTACCCCCCTAATATTGCATGTCATAATATTCATAATGATGAACCAATAGTCTATATTCGAACCATAATGACCTAAGGGGAGAATTCTCCACAACTTCAATATATAGGTTTAGGCTGGTTAGAGAGACCTTCAAGGGCCCTCTATTCTCCTAAGGCTATTTCCCTAGCCAAATCACTAGTTCTTAAATCTTTATTATTTAATCATCCCGCCTTTTGGTCACTACCCGCATCTTTTTTTTCTCTCTTTTTTGTGTTTTTCACTCAGTTGGATCAAGGGATTCTCTTGAGGTTCATTTTGAAGTGGAAAGGATGAATCCAATTGTTTAAATCCAAAAATTTCCAATGAACCCTACATCCTTCTATTAAGTGGTAAACATCACATAAAATAGCAGAAGGTGAAGAAGCCATAATTTTATGATCATTTTTATTTGAACCAACATCCACACTTACTTCTTTTGTCAAAGATGGAGTTGGTGCTTCAATCATCTTAAAGGATTTGATCTCCATCATTTCGGCTCCTACAAGTCCACCATTGGTAGGTTCTCTTATGTCTTTTGACTGGACAATGACCACATCCCAATTCTTAAGAGGAGATATCACCTCCATCTTTGGTGTCCCTAGAAGACTATTTTTGTTAGGAGAAGGAGCATCAAAGGCTAGAATAGATTTATCTTTCTGATTTACATGCCTTTTACATTCATGGAAAAGGTAGCCAATCTTACCACATATTTGGCGAAAGAGACTAGCCCTCCCATACTCAATATGTTGGGTCTAGGTTTTGAACTTGGGTTTTAGGGTTATAGTAGAAGGTAGAACATAATTTACAACCACATTAACACATAATCTGGAAAAAACTAGTTGGAAATTTTGATCTGTTACCTTATCAATAGAAAGAAATATACCAAAGGAATTAGTGATTCCTTGAAAATTCCTATGCTTCCAAAACTCTAAAGGGAGGCCAAGAATCCTAATCCAAGTGGAGGTAGTAGAGCCCAAATTGGCATTTGGGTCTAACCTTGCTTTCAACTTACATAGGGAAAGGAAATTTTTTAAATTTTTATATAGGGCCCATAGGCCTCCTATAAAAATCTTCATAATATCTTCCAAGTTAAAAAAGTAAATTAAAAAAACCCATTCAACATAGCACTACTATTTTCACCCCTTTTTAAAAATCGAGATATTTAATGTATCCATTTATGCACCTAATAAATATTGGGGTAGGAGGACAAAATTTTTCCCATGAGGGACAATAGAATAATGATTTCTACACCTCTAAATCAAATTGAACATAATTATGGATCCTCAATTAATGGGATTCAAATTACCTTTGGCGAAGGGGAGTTCCAAGTCATGATAGATTGAAAGGATAATTTTTTCTTCACGAATTTGAAAAAGAAAGAGACACATATCGATTCAATTTTGGACTCAATATTCTAGAGGAATAGATCCAATTATGTTGGATATAGGCTATATAGATTTCTAGCATAATTTTTTTATGAATTCATTACAAATCCACTCTAATACTATAAATATTTTAAGAAAACAAAAAATTAACAAGAGAAAAAAACATTAATTGAAATATAAAAGATTAAGATTAAATAAATCCAATAATACTTGTAATTGAACAACATTATCAAGGAGTCCTCCTTATCCTAGGGACAACTAGAGTTAATATATGGAGCTAGTAAACATCTATGTTGATGAATACAATCATCTACATGGGGTAATACATAGATCAAAACATTAAAATTTATACTTGGATGATGTTGTCATGTATGTTGAACAAGGCTAGATGCATTCAATAGATCTATTGGATTAAGAATTTGATGATACTTCTCTTTAAATGGAAATTACATATGGGAAATTAGTGAGGCTAGATCAAGCTTTGAAAATAGGTTACAGTGGTCATTAAAGGCATTCTTATGGTTATTGGAATGTGAAACAAACTTAAAATGTCATTAAAATGTAAACAAACTTACCACTTTAGTGTAATGAATTTATTTTTATTATGCCATCTTCTATGAATTGTAACTAGTATTTGCATGTTATTTGTAGTCTAAGCTCTATGATGATATAATTCTAGCCTAAAATGGAGATTTCTTTACTCATTTTTCTATTCCTAATAACACTTTATTTGTTGTTATTTACATTCTTTTGACTTAAGTTTAAGCTTGTAGACTAAATATCAGAGTTGAGATAATTTAAAAGATTTAATATTACTAAAATGGGGAAAATAACTAACATAAATAATAAATTTAAACTATAATATTTAAAAACTAGACAAGGGTTCTAAAATAAATAACTAACATGGTAAATATAATAACACATCCATATAATCCAATCACATTAACATCAAAGTCATAATATTCTAATATATTTTAATATCAATGGATTTCAATACTTATCTAATTAGAAACACTCAAAAAATCCACTCCCACCCTAGGAAGATTTCAATGGTAATGGCTATCACTATGGAACAATCTAGGAGAACATAATTCCTTCCAAAACATCGTGCACTATTATACTCTACACACTTTTTTTTTTATCATAACAATGTTCAACACAAGTGCATTTCTTAGTTTTCTCTTCTCTTAGGGAAAAAGTCACATAACAAGAAGTGGGATACAAAGTAAAGTGATTTAGATCACATTGATGATTTAAATGGAAGAATGGACATATGAATTTCCTTCTCCTCATCCTCAAGACCAATCGACACTTGTTATGGAGTTAGGTACTACTACCTAGGGATGTATTTGGAAATATTTTATTTTAGTGGTGGAAAAATATTTTGCATGAGTAATATATACATAACTTTGAGGTATATAAACATATATATTTTGACAAGAGTATAAAATACTTTATGCAATTTTATTTATGGATTATGTTGTTATGTATGCATTTAATTTTTTAATGGACATGATTGTATGAAAATATCTAATGTTTACTATAAAAATTTATTTAATATATTATGTGATTGGATAATTTATACACACAAGTATTTTATGCCATGTATTAAAAATATAGAATATGCATGATTGATGTAAATTAGATTATCCAGTTAACAAAAAAGTTACATAATTAATTAATTTTGAACTTGAAATGAAAAGGATTACCTTAACAAAAGATATGAATATAGTTTATAGACACGATTTTAGGTTAGAGGAAAATAAATAAAAGGAATGGAAAGGAATGAGGACCAAAATAGTTGGGATCATGTTCAAAGACATAATTTTGTATTGAATATGGAAGAAAAAGAAAAAAATAGTTATAAAAAATATATATAATGAAAAATATGTTTTATACAATCACAAGAATTATAAAACATTATGAAACTTCTATACCACACATCAATTACGTATATTGAAATAAAATTCCCCTACATGTACAATGCATAAAAACATAGCCTAGAAGAAGTAGAACATGATTTTATGTATAAAACCCATGAAGATTCATAGCAATGAAAGAATCTTTCATAGCCATCCAATATAGTCATGCCATAAGCGCCTAAGTCAAAATAAAATAAATGACATAATGTCCAAGCCAATTAGGACTAAACGTACCTTTAAGAACATGTTTGTATTATCTTAAATTTTCATAAATAACAAGACCATCAATTAGAAAAGAGTTAGGAAGAATAGAATAATCATAGGTTTTTCTAAATTTCATTTGGTAGGCTTGAAGGTGTACCAAAGAATCTATATAAAGGACATCAAGCATTTTAATCTCTTGGAGATGGTGCTAACAATAATTGTCCTAAATAAATTCGTGGAATGAAAAACAAAGAAAATGAATCCCAAGATCCAAACATATAACCACTTTAACATCATAGACAAAAGAATATAGAATAGTACAACTATAAAATTATGAATATTCATACAATAATCCCACAAAGTAAAAAATTTGAATTTATCAATCTTTATCATACTTATTAACATTTTTATGTAAAATTTTGATTATAATCTTGATAGATGCCTCATTCTCACCAATGGATAGTATGACTTAGACAAATGATGAATACAAAACTTGATAGAGAAGAGCTAAGCTCTAAACTCTCAATTCCTCTCCATAAATAAATTAAAAATAAAAATAAAAATATTAAAATTATTGACATAAAAGAACCTGTTAACTTCTCAAAACTTTTGCTCCTTCGTTGCCTTCATAGATTGTCAATTTTTTTTTGCTTCTCAGTGGGCTCCATTAAGAAGTGCCCAGTCTTAACTCGTATTCATTCACACATGCATCCATTTGGTATCAAGTTAAATCTAGCATCGTAAGCTACCCATATGATACAGCTGTGTCACATCAAGTTTCCTCCGGCGTAACTTCTGCTTCGTAGTTTGATGACAGATTTGAATTTTTGTTGTGTCCAATTACTTACTATTTTTGCATGCAATCCTTATCATCATCGACATCCATATTTCCTCGGATTCTTGTCCAGTTTCTGTGCAATCCCCTATGCTTCCACAGGTCTAGATTGTCTTGCTTTCGCCTCTCTGTCTTCCACTGACCTCAAAGATCTATAAATAGTGCGAAATATTTTGGTCCATAATATAGTGGAATTTTGCGCTAGTTTACCTGTCTGGCATTGGTAGTCACACAGGCCTGCGAGGGAGATTCGTTATCTATCTTGTGATCAAAGTTAGTTGAGAACCACTGATTTCTGCCATATGTTTTTCTCAATGAATGGTGATAAGAGTGGATAATGATTTTATAGCGTGTCCTATTTTTTTTTTATCTAAACTTGAGACATTAAAAACTACTTTAATTAAGTTTTGACTTTCCCTCACCTCAACTAAACTCTTAACAAGTGGAAAAAACATATGAATATAATAATGTTTGAGATTTTGTGTGAATATTTTGTGAAATTTTTTATTTGAATTTTTATATGTAATAGTATTTTTAAAAAGTGGTATTTATTTTATAATTATAATTTATTTATTTTTAAATAAAATTATGAATTTTTGAATATAGATTAATAACAAATTTTACTTATTATCAATTATTATTATTAAATTAATTATATTTTAGTTGTAATTAAATTTCATAATGTATGAATTTTTTAGACCTCCATGTCCATAAAAAATACTATGTTCACTACAAATAGAAAATAAATATAATGATCAAACTCAACTCCTTCACTTTTTTCTTATTAGCAGTTTTCTTTTCATTTGGATCATGTACCATTTTATCTATGGAGTTGGTTGTATTTTTTGATACCCCATTTATTTTATACTTTAATCTTTATTGATAGTTATGGCTCTCCTCAAGTCATTTTGTTATAAATAGATGTAATCTATATTTTCATAAAATCATTTTATTCATTTTGTCCAAAAACAAATGTTGCCTTAAATGATAATAAATTTTTACTTGAATGACTTGTGGATATTCAACTCTACAACATAACATTAATGTTTTTTTAACAATACAATGAACAAAAATATTTTTCTTATATATTTTTAATGGAAATAATGAATTTTATATTTTCAATTTAAATTAGATGGATATTGAAGATTCCATCAAAGATGAAGAGCTGAAGTGGTGCATTATTTATATTATTAATATTTTTGTATTTTGAACTCGGGAGAAGATAATAATAAATTTATAAATTCATTTAAAATAATTAGATGAGTAAGTTGATGGTTTGATGAGTGAATTAACTTTCAATGAATTTGTTAACTCATTTAAAATTGATAATTAGTTCATATTCATAAAGCAATTACTAATAGTAATGATTAATTATATTATCTAATAATTAATAATTAATAATTGTAATAGAATAATTGATAATTAATAAGAGATTATGAATGATTATAGATAATTACTAGTGGATGATAATGGGAATAAGTAATATTATAATAAGAATTATTCTAGTCTCTATACACACCAAGGGATTATGCAATTATTTTTTGACTTGTTTTGTTGATATAGACATATATTCTCAATTGAAGTACCACAAGTGCACTCTAGAGGATGACTCGTAAATCCTAGTATGAGAAAATGTATAATGCTAATTATTAAAAAATATTCCTATTTAACATATGTTCATGTAGCTAATGAAAATATAAAACAATTTTATCCAAAAACTAAATTACTCATTTTTGTTCATTATATTAAATAAATTAAGGCTCATAAACTATATGTAGAATTCTGCAAGATCTACAAAGACAAATTACAAGCACAAAAATTGAATTTGCACAACAATTTATGTGAAACAACAATGATTATTAAGTACTCAAATGAATACAGTGAAGGATTGCATATCCTTATGTAGACTAAAATGAACTCAACATTAGATCTTTGAATGGTGGAGTTCAACTCAACATGTGGTGAAGTTATGACAAAGAGATGAGTGAGATAACAAAATGCATGAAACAATTAAGTCACTTAACTGATTGAAATGCATGATTAATGGAATAACACTCAAGATCAGAACTAGATGATCTCTTCCTAATTTTTCATTAAGCACTAGAGTAAATTATTGATGATTAATTTACTCCAACACCCCCCTTGAATGAAAAATGAGAAGAAAAAAGTGATGAAGGAAAATAATGCAATAATGGAAGCCTCTATAAACTACTCACATGTCCACATGTCAGAAAGCGATGATGTCAATCCAAGATCTTCTGAAGCCAGATAGAGAACAAGCTGCAACTAATGAAGAACTGTAAAGATGCCCTTCGTTAGGGATGATGCCATTGTTTATCCAATGCTCAATATTGTCACGCTAGAAAGGAACTCTGGAAGCACACAAGGATGCAACTCTAGAAGCTCATGTAGTCAGGAACCCTGCTAGAAAGAAACTCTAGAACCACACGAGTATGAAACTCTAGAAGCTCATATAAACAAGAATCTAGAATAGAAAAACACTTTTGACTATTAATTGGAGGAGCAATGCGGAGCTTGACAGTTAATTACCAACTTTTAATATTCTAAGTTTGTTTATTCATAAGAAAAATAAAAGAAAATTATACTAGATACAAAGAAACATGTATGCATCAAGATATACATTTTTACATCTGCCTCCATTTGCAAAAATCTTCACATAAATCTACCTACAAAAATATTAATAAAACCCTCAAAAAGGAAAATCATATTCCTGGAGATGATGCTTGAAGATGAGGCAAACTGCAATTTTGAACACCACACGGGAGGTACTCTCACAACTTTAAAGGATGAGAGATGTGAAATAGCCACTCCAAGTGATGACTGCAGATCATAATGCATTGATGAGAGGAGGCCCGACCTTTATTCATACACACCTTTCTTAAACATGCCATGCATATTGTATGAAGTGTTGGAAATATCTCCAAATTCTGCGCTCTTCCTTTCCTCTTTTGTTATCGCTATTCCGCTACCGTGTTTTTTGTTGCTCGTGGTACCGCGGTATTACCGCCATACTGCAGCCTGCCTACTTACTCCCCGTGGTAGCGCGGTGTCCTTGTCTTACCACCATACCACGGCTTCCTCGTCGGCCCCTCGTGGTTGCGCGGTGTTACCGCTATACCGTGGCCTCTCTCATCTCCCCTTGCGGTAGCACGGTGTTACCGCCATACTGCGGCTCTCTTTGTTGCCGCTTGCGGTAGCGCGGTTACCTCGGCCACCACGCTTCTGTACGGTGCCCCTCGCGGTTGGGCGGTACCCCACTGTACCGTAGGCCTGTCTTGCCCCATACATGGTAGCGCGGTTTTTTGCTCGTTTTGGCGGCGGTTCGTTGTGTGTCCTTGCTGGCAGAGTTTTATTGCATAAGGACTAATATTTAATATTTTTGGATGATGACAACTTGGCCTCTTTTATAGGCTTTATTTATTGTAATTAATGGGTGTCTTATCGGGTTGCTGTCTATTTTCTCTTTATATGCTTGTATCTGTAATTTTTGGACTGTATTGTAAAATGTAGAAAAAACGTTGAATATAGAGAAAAGAAGGCTCTCAAGAGCAGAGATGAAAAAGAGCCGAAGCTCTGTGATGGAGATTTTTTTTTTGAAAAAACAATATAACATAAAATATCTGAGTTAATGATATATGTTTTAAATTCTTAATTTTAGTGTTTAAAATTTGAATCAAATTGTGCTTGTTCTTTTTCTGCCTCCTATTTTCCAACATGAAGCTCTATGGGAAATTTTTGGGCACAATAAAAAAAAATTGGCATTTGAAATTTGGGGGTCTTCAAACTTTGAGGTGAGTTGGAAGTCCACTGAGCAGCATAAAGAGGTCGTGACCTTGCATATGCAGGCCACAACTCACACAACAATCATGGGCCTATTCAAGCTCAATCATAGGCCTTAAATGTAGAAGAAAATGGGCTTCTAGCCACTGAAAGAAGAGAATCAGCCTGGCAACCAACAATCTTGAACGCAAAAGTCAAATTAGGAAGCTGAATCGTACTTCTATAGCAGATTCTGCCCTGCACTAGGTGAATCAAACCCTCCAATCACATACAATGATGCTTAATCACCCAAATAGAGAGAGATTTTGATCGCTTGGGGCCATGAAATGAAGGAAAAGGGTTGACTTGCTGAACAGTAATTTTGACTTACTATTCAATGCATTCGTCAGGGGTCTATTTATTGCGCAGGGAATTCACCAAAAGCTGCTGCCACAAACTAAAAAAAAATGCTTTCCTCAAGTTCAATCGCACGCCTCTGCCTTTCCCCATGCCTCCAATCAGATTTTGCATAATATTGCCTCTCAAAATATGAATCGGCTGCAAATTGCAGATTAAGGGGTTGTGAAAGATAAATCACAGAGATAAATCTTGTCAAAAGCATATTCTAATGCGCTCAAATCTTCACGCCATCACCTATTCGCTCAATCATTGTACAACATTCATTTTTGATCTGACAATGTCTTTGTCTGCTCGGATACCATGTAGAATTCTATAAGATCTACAAAGACAAATTGCAAGCATAAAAAATGAATTTGCACAATAATTTATGAGAAACAACAATGATTATTGATTACCGAATGAATACAGTTAAGGATTGAATATCCTTATGTAGACTAAAATGAGCTCAACATCAGATCACTGAATGGTGGAGTTCAACTCAACATGTGATGGATTTCTAACAGAGAGATGAGTGAGATAACAGAATGCATGAATCAGTTAAGTCACTTAATTGATTAAAATGCATGATTAATGGAATAACACTCGAGATCAGAACTAGATGATCTCTTCCTATGTTTGCATTAAGCACTAGAGTAAATTATTGATGATTAATTTACTCCCACACTATACAATTCTTTTGTCAATTGAATTGTTGTCTCAAGAGGTATGAGTTTTAAGGGGGATTTATGATCATGAAAAAGGCCATGTTGAGAAGGAAAAATCCATTTATGATGCTTACATTGATTATGATATTGTTAATGGGAAGCACACTAATAGTTTAGTTCATGATTTAAAAATTCCACCAAGTGGGCTCTTATAAATCTATGGTATGTGAAGAAAGGGAATTAGAGTCCATGAGAAATCCTACATAGCCCGAAAAGATTTGCCTTTTCTTTTCTTGTTTGTTTTTCTTCATTTATTTTATAGGAATGAATGATGCAATTTTCAAATGTTTTTTGATGGTTCATTGATAGTGACTAATTCACCTTGAAATGTGGCCAAATGACTTCTCACATTTCAAATTTGGTGAAGATAAGAGAAAATTTGAGTAAGTTGTGCAAATTTGGAACTTTTGTAGTGTTGAGGATGTCACATTTCAAATTTGGGGAAGATACAAGAAACAAATAGGAAGTTATGAAATTGCATGATTTTATAAGTTTTTGAGATGTTGCATTTCAAATTTAGGGAAGATTCAAGAAAAAATGACAAAGTTAAGCAATTATGGGATTTCCTACTATCTTGGATGTCATGATTGAAATTTGAGGAATAATCAAGAATTTTTTTGAAGGTTATGCAATTGAAAATATTTTGATCTTATGTAATTTTTCAAGTAATATGGATATTATTTACATACCCCTCAAACCTCTACAATAGACTTAATTTTCTTCAAAATCATGTAATTTTTGAAATTTCTAGTCAAGAAAATATATCCTTGTGTAGTGTAGAAAAATGCATACCCTTGCAATTTTACACTTGTTTGGGCCTACCTTTCTCTATTTATCCTTCTTTATGTATTAATTGCCCCTATTTTGCATCCACAAGCCTAATAAAATACATCTTTTTCTAGCTAATCCTGATAATCATCAAAGGGAAAATGATCGTTTAATGATTCTATCCATGTGTCCCTGATTTTTGGGTTGGGACTAAAATGCCACCTAGGGAATCTTAGTCCTTGAATGGTCTTGGGACCCTAATCTTGAATATACCTAAAAAGGTCCCTTTTTAGAGTCTGTGCCTGGAGATTTGAGCCTTGGGACTAAGATTCCACCAAGGGTGTCTTAGTCCTCCTTGGCTTATTTCCAAGATTTAATTTTAAATCTTGATGGGATTTAGCCTCCTTTAATTAATGATTTCACGCGTTAGCTTTTTGTGGTGTAAATTTAGGATATTAAGCATAGATAAGTATAAATACAAGGTTCCTCAACTCATTTTTATATCTTATCTCATCTCTAATCAATCAAGCATTCAACTATTCATTCAAGAGAATTCAAAGGCATTTAGAGCGATCATCATGTTTCTTTTGGAGCTAACAATTGTGATGTAGGTTTCTATAATTCAAGCTAACATTGCATTCAAGATATATCTTATTCAAGCAAGATTCAAGATCTACATCGATTACAACCCTCTCATGCATATTTGCAACATTCTATCACAAGGTTTTGGTGAGTTGTATTCTTGTCATTTTTTCATTCATCATTCTCCTTCTCTATTTTATTTCATTTTGAGGTTTAATTACCAACAAGGGGTTTGATAAAGGAAAACCCCCATTTACTAACAATCAAAAAGTTTTTCCTCTCTTCCACACTTATGATTGCAGATTTAGGTTGAAGAGTAGAAGATCATTTGGAGTGAAAGATTGAAAAGTTACAAAGTTTCATTACAAAGTTGTTGTTTTCACAAAAACTCACCTACAGGTCAAATCCAGAAGTTTCAAAACCTGAGATCTAGGAGGAAGCAAGTGCAAACCTTCGACCTCAGGACCACATTCTGAGTTTTCAAAAATCTAGAATGGGACTAATACACCACCTAGGGCTCCTAGCCCTCCCAAAGGTATTTTTCAGAGATTCTATTTTGAGATCCAAAGATTTTGCATCTACCCAAAAAAATAGTAATGAGACTAAGAATAAGGGTGTCTTTGTCCTCCCTGGTATATTTGGCCACCTTCTTTGCATTTCTAGAATCCTTGTTACATCTCCAAACTTCCCAAGTACACACATCCTATCTTGTTGATGCAAAATATCATCATTTGCATCCCTCATTTAGCTTCCATAACTAGGGTTTGTAGGTTGAATGATTTTTTTTTGCCAAGCAATTGCTTCATGGTAAACCCCGAAAAGCTAAAAGAACCCCTCCCTAGGTCATCCTGATTGAGAATTGACTCACCTTGTGAGGTTTATGTTCAATCTAATTAGGATTTTAAGGACAATATCAAATGATGAATAGATAAATAGGTGAACTCACCCTCACCTCATTTTTCTATGGTTCATTTGTGTGAACTCGACCTTGTTGAGCATCATTTTCTGATTTGGAATCCATTAATGTCTGAGATATATATTGCATTTATTTCATCTTGTATTAGTGAAAGTGCATCTATGATTTATTGCATATTGCATTAGTAAAATTGCATCTAGGGTTTCTCATATTTGCATTAGTGAAAGTGCATATAAGTGTCTTTTTTAATTTCTTGCATAATTTCATTTCATTAAAAAACTTAGAAATGTATTTTTAATCATTTTGATTGCATTTAAAATTGAAAAAAGTGTATTCAACTTTGTAGTCAATTGCTTGTTATTAGTTTATTTTCCTTCCATCCATTTGTACAATTTTCTATTTCCAAACATCAGATCCCTAAATAGGAAATCTATGGACATTGTAAACAACTTAGAATTGTCTGTTTTTCTAATAAAAACCTCTGTTAGGACTAAAAATCCCTTTCTGGCATCTTAGTCTCTCTTAAAAGGTTTTTGGCTCAAAACCTTGTCTGAGTTCTACACTTTCTGTTCCACTTTCTAGACCCTCCAAATTCCTTCAGTAGGACCAAGACACCCTTGTTGGAAGTCCCTATTGAGTTTGAAGATGTAGTTTCTAGGGTTTAAATTTTATTTTATACATTTCTATTTTCTATCATCAATTATCTATTCCAGTGGGTTGAATTTTTGTCTCATGTGATGAGGTAAAAATAACCTCATCATAATAATACCATAAAATCCTATTCATATGTGCTCAATCCTTAGTCTCTGCCAATTATTTAAACTTTAGGAGAAATAATTGTTTATCTTTAAGGAAAATTGTACAAACTTTATTTGTTATGATTAATTGAAGTATTTTACTAATATGGATTTAATGGCTTGTTTTGAGTGTTTTTGTAGAGCAATAATCGGATATCATGCAGCAGTTGCACACAATTTAACCAACACATGCCTTAGTAAAGATTGAATATATATGCTGGGAACTTGCTCCTGAATGTTAGGCTGGTGAACTGAGGATGTAGTTGTTGTTATTTTAATTTTAGTTATCTTTTTAAGTCAAAGACTTCATGGCTCGTCTCGAGCCTCTTTAATGTTATGTAATAGGTTTTAAAGACATAAAAGTTTGTTGTAAAATGTTATAGAATTTTTCAATGGCTATCCATGCCATCTGAAATCTAGGACTTAGTTAAAGTTTTTCTATAAAAATTTAATTGCCAGAATCAAAAAAAGGTGCGAAATAGTAAAGTTATGTTGTCAATATGATTTTTGAATACTTATGAATAAATAAATTACCTTATATCCATTTCTGAGTTGTTGAGTTATGAGAAATTATCTGTAATAGAGGAACTTCTGACTCAGTTGTGTATGTGATATGAGAACAACCATAGTAGCCCACGACCTGGCCACTTGAGGGAGGGTAGATAAAATAGATGAGTATTTACTTCCTGTCATTTCATTGAATGCATGTTAAGTAGAAGTTCAGTTTCTTGCACATGATAATCTTATAAAAATTGTTAATACAGTCATTAGAGAGTCTGAAGTTCTGGAGTGCTTGCTATTTGTTTTTTCCGTAGTATGTTAGTTGTCATAAACTATTACTTGCTGTACTAATTAGATGTTTCCAAGTTTATTTGCAAGCCTTGCTAATTCCGTAGTTCACATGGTTTTTAGTTTAATTATTTCCATGATTTTTAGTTTAGTTGTCATGCTTTCTAAGTTAGTTATCTTATGCTTTCTAGTTTAATATTTCCATTTTTCTTAGAATAGGAGACGTTTGAATACCTTATTTTAGGCCAAAATACCACCTTTGGCTTCCTTTTCTGCTTGGTCAAGAAAAGAGGCCCTCACAGATGATTTATAACAAAGACCCCCCCAAAATACGTTCCAAACATACATACGGAGGACCAAGGCTCAGATGACCATACTATTGAAGAACTATTTGAGCCTAATCAATTAGAGGCTTTCCACTATTTACCTAAAGATCAACCGGTAGAACAACGTGTCATAGATGAAATTATCTTTCAGGAGCAAGATTCCTCTGAACATCATGGGAGATCATAGGGCTGAACCTAACCGACATAATGCCAACCATAATGAACCTCAGCCTCCTTGAACGTTTACTTATTCTATTACTCTGGATGCAAATGATGATACTGCGATGATTTTTTTTCCACAGCTTTACTTCCAACTTTCCGTGGCTTGTCCTTCGAAGACCCTGACCAATTTATTTTTGAATTTAAGCTCCTGTTTCAAACTTATGACTAGAAAAATGATAACCATAAACTGAAGATCTTTCCTTCTACTTTGGAGGATTCGGCCAGGCACTGGTTCATGGGATTAGGTTCTAGGAGTATTACATCTTGGGAGGAAATGGAGAATATTTTCTTGCAAGAATACCAAAGCTATTGTAGGGTGATTGATCGTAAGGAGGAGCTATTTAAAATTAGGTAAAATGACGATGAGAGTTTAAAGGACTATCTAGATAGGATTCTTTTCTTGTCTAAACAATGTGGAGAAGAGGCTATTAGTGTTGATATTCTCAAGGCTATATTTCTTAAGGGACTTTATGACAATGCTAGAAGATGTATTGATCTGATGGGAAAAGGTGATGTGTCTCAATTAGCCCTGGAGGAAATATGTGAGTTGTGTCAAAATTTCTCCCGTACTCGTGGAGGATCCGTAAAACTAATATTTTCAAAGGGTCTAATGAGATAGGTAAGTTCTGCAAAGAAATAGAAAATATTAAAAAAAACATACTTGTTCAATTGAACACTACATTAGATGGCATACAAGCTAAAACTCGCAACCCCGAGACCTTGTCTATCTATCATCCTAGGTGTTGAAACAAACACCTTTTACGCAAGTGTCCTTTAGACAAGGTTAATGTTTTTCATCTCTATGAACAAAACCATCCTACCAACCAGTGTGAGCTTCTTTCTGACCTCAAGAATAATAAGAAAAAAACTACTTAGGTTGAAGAAGAGATAAATGCATTAAACCAATGCTAAGGAGGTAACTTCTCTTATGGATAGAATTCCAACCCTGCATGGAGACCAAAAAAACCTGGGTTAGTAATCAATGGACTCCACCTTGGAATCATCCACCTTCTCCACAATCTAATTGGGGAACTCCTTATTGGGGATCCCCTAAATAGGAAAATCAAACTTGGGGAAGTCAATAGTGGCCAAACCAATTACAACAACAATGGTACCCACAACATACTGCTCCCTAATGGAATAAGGGATAGAATCAATTTTATACAGGGCCTATGAGGAATAAACAACAAAATATGTTACCAACATCTTAGAACCCTCCTCAGAATGAGAAGATAAATCAACCTCAGTTTCTAGCATAACCACTTCCTAATCCTAAAAACAATCGACAGAATACGTCGGTCTACTCTACTAAACAAGATAATGTTACTAGACTTAATGCAATACATTATGGAAATGTTTTGTTGTGTTGTGGCAGACACCCAATCATACTGCTCTCACAAATGATATTGTGCCTTCTCTAGCAGTAGGAGCTATTGGCTTACCTCAAGAGGAGGAAGGACAATATTTGAATGAACATAGAAATGATACCGCTCCAAAAGAGAAAACTTAGGCACCATTTCTGGAATGTCTAAAATCAACAACTCCTAAAATGTCTTTGACTTCTGAAGCTGCATTAATTTAGGAAATCAAGCAACTACAAGCAGAGGTTCCTATACTGCAAGAAATAAAGGAAATTCCTGAGTTCAACCAACTAATCAAATAACTGTGTATTAAAACACCGAGAAGGAAGCCAAAGAAAAGAAATATTGTTCACATTGATGGCTATTTAACTAACTTTTTATCTGGGAAGATTGTCGCTCTGAAATATGATGATCCTAGGAGTCCACTTATAACTGTTACAATTAATGAGGTAGTGATACCAAATGCATTAGTGGATTTAGGAGCAGCTATTAACTTGATGACTATGGATGTGATTGAAAAATTAGGTCTTACTAATTTACGTCCCAAAACCATAGTCTTACAAATGAAAAATTAGTCTATAGCCATTCTGAAGGGCATTATTAAAAAATTTCTAGTCAAAGTTGATGGATGGGAATATCCAGTGGACTTCCAGGTAATCCAGTCGCTTACACCCAAAGATAGCTATCCAATAATTCTCAAAAGACCATGGTTGGCCACTTTTTCCGCTAAGATTGATTGCAGAGAAGGGGGAATGACCATTTCTCATGGTCAATATAGTAAACATTTATTCTTGTACGCTCCTGCTAAACCCACCGAACATGACAAGGTTTGGGTTGATGATCCAAAAGAATCTAATGGTCAAGACAATTTTGCCTCGTTAGCCATGATAGTAATTAAACAACATGAAGAGGAATTAGAGGATGAGTTAGTAGATGACATAGGACTCCTTGCTATAGCCTCGAGTGAGGAGGAAATGATGGATGCTCCAAAAATTTTGGGACAACCAATTGATATAAGGGGGATGGAAAAAAGCTACACTACAATGGGAATGCCTTGTCCCTTAGCTAATATGATTCCCAGAATGATTCATTTCTTTGAGGATATCACAAGATTTTACCGACTTATACCTCATAGTTTTCCTCTCAATACCCTATTGCGACCAATACATACTGTCACTTCGGCCCATCTTGGAACAAAATCGATTAGGCTGCTGCTAGGAAAAATCTTGAACATCAATAGTTGGCTGATAGAAACACAAGAGGATAAATTGTTTTATGTAATGGTAAGGAGGTCTAAAGCTTTTGCTTGGGACTATACAAACATGAGGGGAATTCACTCGAGCATTTGTACACATCATATTTACATTGATCCTAATATAAGGCCTATACGTCGGCCACAGAGGAGATTCAATCTTGCATTAAAGGATCTTGTCAAAATCAAAATTGAGAAACTCCTCTATGCAATATTTATTTATCCTATCTCCGATAGTAAGTGGGTGTCACCTATGGTAGTTGTGCCAAAGAAAAATAGTAAATGGAGAATCTGTGTAGATTATAGAGAACTCAACAAAGCCACTCATCGAGATTATTTTCCCCTACTATTTGTTGACCAGGTTTTGGACAACTTGGTTGGGAGGAAATATTTCTCCTTTTTAGATGGATTTAGTGGTTACAACCAAATTTAGGTTTCTCCAGAAGACCAAGATAAGATCACGTTTACTTGTCCTTGGGGCACATTTGCATATAGGGTGCTTCCCTTTGGAATTTGTAACGCTCTTCCGACTTTTCAGAGAGCCATTCTGGCTATATTTGTTGTGCTTGTCAATGATTGTGTAGAATTCTATATGGATGACTTCACAGTCTATGGGTCAACCTATGATGAAGTTCTTCAAAATCTGGAGCGAGTTTTATAAGTCTGTGAGGAAAACCGACTATCACTTAGCCATGAAAAGTGTTTAATAATGGTGGAACAAGGAATAGTCTTAGGTCATCATATTTCCTTCGAGGGAATAAAGGTTGATCCCAAGAAAATTGAAGTCATCCAAGAGTTGACCATTCCTCAAACACAAACAGATGTTCAAAGTTTCGTTGGGCATGCTGGATACTACAAAAGATTCATAGAAAGATTCAATAAAATAGTTGCCCCTATGTTTTTCCTTCTCGAGAAAGAAGTAGAGTTCAATTGGACACCTGAGTGTCAACTATCATTTGAAACAATTAAGTTTAAGCTTGTCTTTGCTCCCGTATTGCCTAGGCCAAATTGAAGTCTTCCCTTCCACATTTATGTCGATGCTTCAAATGACACAATTGGTGCAGTGTTGGGGCAAGAAGATGAGAATGGGGGTAAATATGCCATATAATTTATTAGTAAAAACTTGAAATCTTCTAAGAGAAACTACATGACAATAGAAAAAGAATTCCTGGCTGTTGTTCATGCCATTAAAAAACTCTGCCACTATATTACTAGATATAAGGTTATAGTTTATACAAACCATTCAGGTATAAAATATCTAATGAAAAAACCTGTAGTTAATGGTCGGATTATGAGATCTGGTTATTACTCTTTCAGTAGTTTAATGTAACAATCCTTGACAAGCCCGAGATATTTAACGTAGTGATAGACTTCATGTCTCGAATCAAACAAGAAGAGGGCGACTGTGCACCTATACAAGATGAGTTTCCAGATGAGAATCCGTTTGATATTTCTGTGAAGACACCTTGGTCCGTTGACATTGCCAACTATTTAGCCACCTCTGAAGTACCCCCGAGGTTTACATCAAAACAAAGGAAGCGAATTATTAGGAAATGTGCCCCATTTAAATGGATTAATGGGATTTTATTCCGTTGTGGACCTTATATGGTCTTAAGAAGATGTATTAGAGCTTATGAGACTTACAACATTTTGAGGGCCTGTCATGATGATCCTTCTAGAGGTCATTACTCTCCAAAAATAACTTCCCATAAAATTTTAGGTGTTGGATATTATTTGCCTTCAATGCATAAGGATGTTAAAAACTATGTGCATCGTTGTGATGAATGCCAAAGGGTGGGAAGACAAACAACATTTGTTGAAATGCCTTTACATCCACAGGTAGTCCTCAAACCATTTGAAAAATGGGGTTTAGATTTCATCGGACCCATAGATCCTTCCTCTCAAGGGAAATAATACATACTAGTTTGTACTAATTACTTGACAAAATGGGAAAAAGTTCAAGCCTTACGAGTTGCCAGAGAAGACCAAGTCACATACTTCCTCTATAATAAGATCTTCCTTAGATTTGGAGCCCCCCGAACCATCATTACCGACTAGGGACCTCAATCCATGTGCAAAGTACTCTTGGAATTCACCAACCATTTTCAAGTGAGCCACAAGAATTCATCCCCTTATCACCCTCAAGTAAACGATCAAGTGGAAGTGACTAATAGAGAGCTTGAAAACATATTAACAAAAAAAGTTTCTTTAGGAAGGAAAAATTGGGCCAGGAAATTTCTCGAAGCTATTTGACCATACAATACAACATGGAAATCCACAACTGGATTCAGCCCCTATGAGCTTGTCTTTGGGAAGAAACCTCTTCTTCCCATTGATTTTTAACTCCAAACTCTACGAACAACTATGGAGTTGGGTCTAGATCTGAAACGAGCCCAAGTAGAACGAGTTCTGCAGTTAAGCAAATTGGATGAGCTTCATTTAGATGCTATCCATCAAACTGAACTGGTTCAACATCAATGAAAAATGTGACATGACAAAAACATCAAAGAGAGAGAGTTCCATAATAATGACTAGGCCTTGTTATTCGATTCCAAATATAAAGATCATAAAGGAAAGCTCAGGACTCATTGGTTGGGGCCTTATGAAATTTCTGATGTCTTTTCAAATGGCACAGTTCATTTGAAACCCATTGATGGTGATACACAAACTCTCTTAGTCAATGGTCATCACCTACGTATCTACCATAAGCCTGTCAACAAGGAAGAATTTACAAAATTGGTAGAAATATAGGAGAGATCCAATGCATTGACTCTGCCAAGGCAGAGTCCATCTAGTTTTATATCAAATATATATATATATATATGAAAAATTGTAATAAAAAGACATGTGTACCAATTTTTTTTTTAAAGAATTTTTCATCAGTTCTTCTTTTTGGACTTAGTTGAGTTTTGTTTCCATTTTGCAAGTTTTCTTATAAGGAAGAAATAACTTTCGGATCACCTTTCCAGGATGCTCCAGAACTTGATGGTCTAGATGCCTAGTGCTTCGAAACTTGATGGTCCTCACGCCCGATGCTCCAGAACTTGCACACCAACTCACCACGTCAAAAATTCATTCTTGTAGAGCAGTTCAAAGCTCCTGAAGTTCATGTCCATTGTTACCACCATTTCTTCTTCTTTTCGGCTGCATCTTTCAGTGATGCTCCAGAACCTTCATTCTATAACTGCTCTGGCTGCATCTTTCAGCGATGCTCCAGAACCTGCATTTTGTAGCTACTCTGTATGCATCTTTAGGTGATTCTCCAAAACTTATCCACCTTCTTTGTTTCAAATGCATGCCTCTCGCGTGCTCCAGAACTTATTCACTAGTTTCGAGTGAGTCCTCATCTGCGTGCTTCAGAACTTATCCATCTTCATCCCAACAAATTTTGCATAAATTTGAAATTCCTCGACGCTTTAATTATCACATCTCAATATTCATTTCTTTTCTTTTTTTTTATAAATTTTTTCTCATCATAAATAAATCCGCCATTACAACCTATCCTCATCGATGACTCCGTCATTCATAAGCTTCTGCATTTATGCCATAATAAATCCCCTATCACCTCAACAAATACCATTGCATCATCTTGTCAAATCAGTAAAGGTATGAGATCTTCGAGCAATCATAGAATGCAAGTAAGTACTAATTTTTTTCATTATGTAAGTATTTATTTTCAAATAAAGCATAATTAATTGGCACAAACTTCCCTCCTAGTTTAGTAATTTGTGCCACTCGGTGATCAAATATCAGTACGAAAATATTTTCGCATGCCTCCATGTAGATTAATATCATTGCACATTAAGCTCTGAGCAAGACAAATAAATAAGCTTGGTAGATTATATTTGCAAAAATAGTTGTGTACAAGTTTCTTGCAATGTTGAATTCTTCAGTACCTGGTGAAAAATAAGAAAAATCGGGGGTGGAAAAAAGAATTCTGAGCTAGCTTTTGCAGAAAATTTTATTGGGGTTAAGTAATATTTATCATTTGTTTGAGGAGGTAGGTTGGTTAGACTTCATCAAGAGGTTCGAGGGATATAATGAAAATCCGGTGAATGCATTTGCAAAGAACTACTCAAATGGTTAGGTGATACTTCATGGAAAGCGCTTCAAGGTGAGTTCAAAAATTATCTCTCGTCTCTCTGGGTTAGATAATTCAAGCATTATTCTCAGAGATCTCTCAAATCACATATCAAAAATTATCTGAATTATTCCTTAGAGAGTGAGACCCTCACCCTATGATAGTCATTAGTACTAGAGGTCAAAATAAGGGATTTCAAAGAGCCTCTATACTAGAGCCCTGGGGAACTACAGTGGCTTGGATTATAAAATATTTCACCTATGAAGGACAACTCACTATAGTGGTAGGACCTTCATTTTGCATGTTAATCCATTTGTGCCATGGAAAGGAAAACCCTGCTCTTAGGGTTAATTTCCTAGAATTTTTGTGTGATTCTATAAATTATTCTATAGAAAGATAAGACTGGGTTACGAACACTTAAACATCATGGGTTAATACAATTAATTTGCAAATATCATTTTTGTAAGAAATCTGAAAGTAAGTGGGAGAAGTTTTTAAGGAGAATTGAAAAGGCCTCAGCTTAAAGAAAACAGATCCAAGGGAAACATCTAAACAAGTTGCTTCACCTTCTAGAGAAATTTCCCCCAAGGGCTCTCAAGCTCCTGAAGCTCCAATTTCCATAAACCGTAGTGAAGAAGTACAAGAATCTTTGAATGAAGAATTTAAAACCCCTGATCAGTCGGAGGATGTCAAACTCATCTATCCAAATATGGGCATTCCCTTGAGGAAAATAAAAAGAAAAATGCCTGTCACCTTCTAGAATACTCCTCCCCTAAGGAGAAGCAATCGTTTATCCTATGAGTCCACATAAAACGCAGTATAGAGTATAGAGAGTAGTGCAAAGAAAAAGAAGCCTAAAAGACCAACACAACCCATTGAGACTTTTGATCCTATCAATAATGTGGAAATGCCTCTAGAAAAAGAAAATTTTGTTGAGGAAATTTCTTCCCACTCAGAATATGTAGAAGAAGCCCTCATTGAGGAAATTCAAGAAAAGGAACAAGAAGGGGAAGATAATATTTTAAGCCACTTATCTCCCATTGTAAATAGAGTTGTAGAGATTGTTGAAATTGAAAATACTAATGCAGAAATGGAAAAACTCAGAGTAGAAATTGATGATATGAGAAAACAATTGTACAAAAACAAGGGACAAATTGAATTGCAAGAAGAAGAGCTAACAATACATGTTGCTGTGATAAGTAAAAGAGATCAAGAAATTCAGGGTTTGAAACTGCAGGTACAAGAAAAAGATTCATTGATTCATGAATTGAAAGAACAAATTCAGAAGTTGACTCAAGAAAATAGAACCTATAATGTTGATATTTTTGACAAAAATAAAGAAATTGAAATGTTGGAAAATAATTTTATGCTCATGTTTTCAGATTTTGAGGAAGAAAAGAAAACACAAAAAGAAGAATTAAATGATTCTCTTAGAAAAATTATAGAATTAGAACAAGAGTTATAGGAAAGCACTACTAAACCAAAAATGGAATCAAAGGAAATCCAAACTAAGCCAATTGTAACTGAATGGTTTGAGGTCCTTATTCCTCCATTACTTATGAAATGGATGGAAAGGTGCTATTTATTAAGAGATCTAGAGATTGAGAACTATAGATTGAAAAAGGAGTTGGTACTTCTAAAGGAATCATTTCATAGGGCTTATAAAGGGAATCAAGATGCATGTCAGTTGGTTGAATGTTTGTTATCCTATAGAAGTCCATCAAGATTATATTCAATGTTTCTAAATGAATAATGGATAAGGTGGAAACTATTTAGAATTTATAATTATCAACCATATGAGCCTAATGATAAGGAATTTGTTAAAAAATTTGTGGAATCAACTCTTAAAGATAAAGATCTATTTTGTGAATTCTTTATTCATGATATTTTATTAGAAAATCATACTGATTTCTTCATTAATCTATTTTTTTGGTGAAGTACAATTGAGATCTTTGTTGTCCACTATGTGAAATTAGATTCATTGGCAGAAGCACAACAAAGAATATGCTCAAGCAGATAAAACTACGGGCCTTCAAATGAGATCACCTAATGGTAGCCCTACAGCTTTTAAGGATACCTTTTTAGCTCTTCTATTAGATGAGAAAAATGAAAGAAAGATATGATGACAGTCTTTGACTCTGCTACAACCATTTCATGGAACATGGATAAAAGTTAATTAGAAAATCTTGGCATGCTTGTGAAGAAAGATTTAATCCACTGCCAGCTCATCTAAAGAAAAGAGAGGTCATCTCTCCTCTTAATATAAGATGGTTTTTCAGAAGGGCAGATGCTTTAGCTAAGATCCTAAAAGACCTCAAGAAAAATTGGATAGGGATGAGGTATAGATCTCATTTGTTGCTCAGTCCACCCCTTGCTTTCCACATTTCAACAAATCAGAGTGATAGAGTTTTCAACGAATGGAAAGAGGGAGTTGATTTTCCTAGAGGGTTCAACTATGAGCCTATAACTTTTGATAAAACAACAAGAGATGAGTATGACATTAGTGCCAGGTATGAAGAATGGAACAAAGGTCAGGGCTACAACCATGGAGCAGGATGACCTACCAGGAATTAGGAGGGGAAGGAAATGATGAGGTAAAAATAACCTCATCATAATAATACCAAAAATTCCTATTCATATGTGATCAATCCTCAGTCTCTGCCAATTAATTAAATTTTAGGAGAAATAATTGTTTATCTTTAAGGAAAATTGTACAAACTTTATTTCTTATGATTAATTGAAGTATTTTACCATTATGGATTTAATGGGTTGTTTTGAGTGTTTCTGTAGAGCAATAATCGAACATCATGCAACAGTTGCACAACATTTAACCAACACATGCCTTAGTAAAGATTGAAGATATATGCTAGGAACCTACTCTTGAACGTTAGGCTGGTGAACCGAGGATGTAGTTGTTGTTAGTTTAATTTTTTTTATGTTTTTAATTCAAAGACTTCATGGCTTGTCTCGATCCTCTTTAATGTTATGTAATGGGTTTTAAAGACATAAAAGTTTTTTGTAAACTATTATAGACTTTTTCAGTGGCTATCCATGCCATCTAAAATCTAGGACTTAGTTAAAGTTTTTCTATAAAGATGTAATTTCCAGAAGCAGAAAAAAGCATGAAATTGTAAAGTTATGTTGTCAATATGATTTCTAAATACTTATGAATAAATAAATTACCTTATATCCATTTCTGAGTTGTTGAGTTATGAGAAATTATCTGTAGTGGAGGAACTTCTGAATCAGTTGTGTATGTGATCTGAGAACAACCATAGTAGCCCACGAGCTGGGCACTTAGGGGAGGGTAGATAAAATAAATGAGTATTTACTTCCTATCATTTCATTGAATGCATGTTAAGTAGAAGTTCGGTTTCTTGCATGTGATAATTTTATGAAAAATATTAATATAGTCATTAGAGAGTCTAAAGTTTTGGAGCACTTGCTGTTTGTTCTTTTCGTAGTATGTTAGTCATCATAAATTGTTACTTGTTGTACTAATTAAATATTTCCAAGCTTATTTGCAAGCCTTGCTACTTCTGTAATTCACATGGTTTTTAGTTTAATTATTTCCATGCTTTCTAATTTAGTTGTCATGCTTTCTAAGTTAGTTATCTTATGCTTTCTAGTTTAATATTTCCAATTTTCTTAGAATAAATTGTTTTCTAGTTAAGTAGTTAGATGGCCTTAGACTAAAACTAATTTCAGTTGTCTTTAAGAAACCAAAAAATCTAAAAAAGTGTTATCTAAGTTGTCTTCTATTTCAAATTGCCTTGGACACTACCCGATCGACTTATTGATGTTTTATATTCTAAATTAATGGGACCTGATGACAATCTATCATCATGCATTTTACTAAATCTTGCTTAAATTGATTCATTACATACATTTCTTAATTCCAAATTTGCAACATTCCATTTTTAGATCATTGCATATTGTAATCAGAAAAATTACCTTGTTTCCAATCTAAAAATTGTATTTAAACATTTCACTATAGGTCATTGCATTGCACTTTAATTACTTTTCTATGATAGCATGTTTTCTTTCATGAGATGTGGCTTTGATATGGTTATAAATGGATTGTATAAATACAAAATCCCCTCTTATGTGATTAATTTAGAATATAACAATAAAGTCATTAAGAAATATGTTAGTCATCCTTCTACTATCTTTCATAACTTTATCAAAAAGTCTTAGAGAAAGCGGATCAAACCATTGACACAATCCTTAATATTACATTTCCCATTAGTGAGGATGATAGCATAAACAATCATAACAATAATACTTGTTCTTCTCATGACACCTCTCCTATTAGTGATGAAGGTATCTTGGTGAGAGAAGGTATGAGCATTGAGAGTCTTGATTGTCCTTATCCTGCTTCCCCTTTGGAAGACATTAGAAAACAAGAAGGTGAGATCATTGCCACCACTTCACTTACTGCAAATCCATCTCTCAACACCTCCCCTAATTGCAGGAAGGTTTTGTAGACATTGAAAATAGTCCTAGGTCTCCGACGACACTTTTCACTAATTTTTTGTCCAAAACTAATTAAATAATTTATTATTTAATTAGTGCTAATATTCTTCTTCTAATTCCCTATAATTAAATCAGTTTTTATTATTTAACTATTGTTCTTCTAAACCATTAATTAAATAATTTTTATTATTCAATTATTGTTCATCACTATTTCTTCCTAACTATTCTTTTTAGATTAAATAATTCTTTAATTATTTAATCTCTTACTTATTATTTCCTCTCAAATTAATTTCTTTGTAATTAAATAAATTCATTTTATTTAATTACCTAATATGGGCTCATAAATTAATAAATTATATTTGTTAATTTATTGCATTTATCCTCACCTAGATTTCACTCCCACTTATCTCTCCCACTTTCTCTCACTTAACTTACACTTTTCTCTTCCACTTTCCAATTTTCATTCCCACTTATCTCTCTCACTTAACTCTTTCTCCTTTTCCACTCATGACTCTTTCAAATCCAGTCCCCACTTTCAAAATGACAGCTTTTAGTTGAAAATAAATAATTTCCTTATTTATTTTCAATTAACTCCTCTCTTTCTCAATTTAACTCATGCTCCACTCTTTCATTCCTCCACTTTCGAAAAAGTATATTTTGATGAAAATAAATACTTTATTTATTTATTTTCAATTAACTCAGTTTTTCCTCCACTTTTAAATGCAAGTTTTATTTTTAACTTATCCTCACATTCAATCTTGTCTATTCAATTATCTTTTTGAATTCTATAAATTGAGGACTTATTTCTCACTTCGGGAGACCACATCTTTGATTTATTTGCGATCATTCCATCAAATTGCTTTCAATATTTAGTGCTTTTGATCATATTTTAGAGCTACACATCAAATATATTGAAGGAATAAGAAGGACAACAAAATAGACCAAGAGAAGCACATAATGAGGGTTTGCATTTTTTTTCTTTCTTTATGCATTTTTTTTTCACAATTTTGTTGATGTATTGGGGTTCTATTTCATGATATTTTCTTTGTGGTCTTAGCTTTTTTATATCATGTATGCTTTAACTATTTTCCCTAGATACATTTGGTGAACCTGAGAATTTTACAATTTTGCAGATAAATTCATTTGTCTTGTTGTTTTTCCTGTTTTGAAGGTTACAACCAATAATTTGCACAAAATCCCATCATCTTAGTTTGAGCACAAAAAAATGATTATCTCGGTTTTGTATGACCCGTTTTAGCTTTCTGGATCTTCAAACTATTTGAAATTTGGATATGATTTGATAAATTTATGGTCATTTTAGTGCTCACAGATTTTTAAGATTTAGTTGTAAAGATCCAAATTTTCTTTTGTTTATAAATTTTTTGTTGTGCAGGATTTTTCCAAACTTTTTTTTGGGTTTTGAAGGTAGGTCTTAGATTTCCATAGATTTTTAGAGTTTTAAATTTTATTTTAGTTATCACTAGTTTAGTTTGTTATTTTTATTCAAGTGTTTTTTGGTTTACTGATGTTTTCTTTTTAACGTGTGGATTTCATCAAGAAGATCTAACTTGTGGTTTTGCAAGATTTTTGGCTTGTTTTGGATAAGAAATAGTTTGTTTGTTTTCAAGACACTTTTTGAAGAGGTAAAATTGCATTTCACTCATTAGTTTTAAAATTTACAACAAATTGCATTTACACTCATGAGGATAAAATAAACCACGATTTGCATATGTCACTCATTTGGTCTTAAAATTTATAAAAAGTTGCATATTTCAATTATGGGCTTAAAATGAACAACAAATTGCATATTTCATCTATGGGTTAAAAATGAACAACAACATGCATGCACACTCATGGGCTTAAAATGAACACAAATTTTCATTACAACTGATTGGCTTAAAATGAACTTTCATTTTTTCATGGCATTGGCTTAAAATAAACATTGTTTGTTTCACACACAATTGGGCTTAAAATGAACAAGTGTCTTGTGGTATAGTGATATTCTCTTAAGTGTGTAGGCGATTCTCTTATGCTTTGTGTGATCTTGAGAAATAAAAACACTAAGATATTTTTACTTTATCACCCCTCACATTTCAATTTGGGTTTAAAAATGAAAAAATCTTGCTAGTGTGAGCTAAGTATATTGTGTGTGCTCTCTCTTTGTTTATACAAAAAAAGATTGATCAAACTACAAATATACTTACTTTCTATTGTTTATCCTTAGAGGGTCTTCTTGGTGGGAAAACTTAATCACCCCAAGGAACGAGCCAACCGGTAACATGCTAAAGCCAAGCAACTTCCAACCAGTATATAAGTGTGGTTACTTGAGGAAAGTTCAAGTATCACAAGGACTATTCTGACAAGAAGGGCAATAATGGTCTCTTGCTCTATGGATCGTCCCCCATAGAACCCTTGTTATAGTAGGCCAAAACCCTTTATCTATTCTTTGGTGTAGAAATGGTCATTTCCAAGGCATCCACATTCTCGTAGTTCTTAGTGGAGATGATCAACCCGCCATGCATTTTTTATAGGGGCTGGAAGCTTGGTTGACCTGAAAAGAGAGTGTACTATAAGGGGGAGCTCGTGTGGCCAAGCTTCTGAATTCATCCACTAAGAATAAGTATGGTTGGAGTAAAATCCACATGGAATCCAAAAGAATACATTCCTTCAAACAATAGGTTTGTACTTGTCTTTTATGTTCTTGTTTTCATAAACTTTGAAAGAATTTTTTTTTGCCGAGTGTTTTTCAGAACAAATGAATAATTAAACATCCCTTTTAGATCTTGAACAACCCTAAAAATTGAAACAATATTCAAAATCATTTTCAGCATAAGTCCTCATCTTACAGATTTTAGGATAGGTAAACTTGCTATACTTTGTCAAACCTTTTCCTTCAAAATTAGGTTGTCATTGGACCAAGTCAAAAATCAATCTTTTAGTCATTGTCATCCTTGTCATTTTGTCACCTTATCATACAAACAAATCCCTTGACACCTCAAAATTGAGACATTGCCTAAGCTTTGTATGGTTAATCACATCTTTCCTTAAGTTTACCAATAGTGAATGCACAATAGTGAGTGCATCATAGAACACTTTGCATTTGCATTTACACACCTTTAGTCTTCCACCATTCATTTTTAGTCTTCATTGGCACCTTCCATTCTCCTTTGTACACCATCATTATCATTTCATATAGCATTCATTATTCTAAAATTGCAAAAACATAGTCTTGGTCTCATGCCATCCACCGTGATGTCTTCAAGCCACTTCTATATGCTTGCTAGTCGAAGTGAATGCTAATTTCTTAGTAATGGTCAAGCCCAACTAGCTAGGGACTTCAAAACACTATACCTCCAATCCAAGTCCAAATTTCCAACCCCTAGTCCTCTATCCATCTATCCCTCTTACCAACAACCCATAAGTCCTAGTCCTCTATCCATTCCCCTCCCTATCATAAATCCTTTAGCACAATTCATGAAACTTGTACACAACAAAAATTCATTATTCTCCCTTATCCTAACCTTGACAAGGGAAACCAATCATCTAAAAACACATTCCAAGTCTCCATGTCCTATCCTAGTCTTTCATCCATGTCATATTCTGGTCATGCATCCATGTCCTATCCTATTCCATCATCTCTCAACCCCTTCCAAGTCTCCACATTATATCCTAGTCCTTCATTCATGTCCTATGCTATTCCTTCATCCACGTCCTATCGTTATACATCATACACTAATCCTTTCCATGATACTCCATCCCAACATACATTTTTTCATGAAAACATATCTAGTCATGGTCTCCAAAGTCTCATCTTCTTACCTACACTTGAGGATACATGTTAAGAGGCAAGTCCAAAGCATGACACCATAACTACCCCTTCATGTTGAGATCAAATTTTTCCATCCCATGACCCCATCTTTAAGACCATTCAAGAAATCCTCCTAGACAATAACGATATACAAAATACATCCATCCTTGGTCAAAATCCCATTCGTAACCATGTTATCAAAGATGAACCTATCCTTGGTCAAGATTCTAGTCCCAATCTCATCATCCAAGACAAACCCATATTTGACTAGGACACTATCCTTGAGAAAGAAGTCCCAAATGATCTAGTCCTTGATCTATATGCCATTCAAGACTAGACACTTGTTGACCCTATTCAGGATTTGACTACCGACATTTCCAAAAATGAGACACTTGCCA
This sequence comes from Sequoiadendron giganteum, assembly GCA_007115665.2. Lineage (NCBI taxonomy): Eukaryota > Viridiplantae > Streptophyta > Pinopsida > Cupressales > Cupressaceae > Sequoiadendron > Sequoiadendron giganteum. Next base: position 284,267,242 of record CM021100.1, on the reverse strand, counting down.
TCATGAGACACATAGATGATATTATTCTAGAATAAGAGTCTCCTACTCTAGACATATTTCCAAATCATCAACTTATAACTGAATTCATGGGATACTATGATAATGACCATAAAGAAGGTTTTTATATCGACTTGGAAGAACCAATATCTTTTGAATAACTATCAGAATCCAATGCTTCACAAAAAATAGACCAAAGATATCAATTATAAATATATCCAAGATGGCAATGAGGCTACAAAATCTTATCAACTAAGATCATCTATCTTTTTCAAATTAGGATTTCATGCAGATGAGAAAATATTGAGTAATGACATCCACATAAATAATAATGGGTTAGCGTCTTATTTTCAAAACAAAAAATACCCCATCACAAACAAAATCTGTTAGAGCATGCAATATCAATGAAAAGGACTAGGCCTACATGCGAAAGGCATTCGAGAACCACTACAGTTTTATGAAAATTCTAGACATGAACGTATTGGCTATTCTTCAATCAAAAAATCTAATGATGTTAGTGGTACCTCCTTGATATTGGAGGAAACTTTATCAGATACAAACATCAAAATGGCGGAGATGAGTAGTTGTTACCATAAGATTGTTGCCAACACTCCATCCATCCACACCATAAACCATCATTCCAACATGAATAAACCTTCCATTTGGAACCAAAAAAATAAAATTATTAGAAATCCAAAGTTCAAAATCAAATGTTAAAGGCCATTGAATCAAACAAAAAATCGAGTGGACAAATGAAGTTAAAATGGATCCCAAAGAAAAATGGATCAAGCAAATAAAATATTCTAAATCCAAAAGCCAATCAAAATGTGAAGCCACAAGAAAAGAGGACTCCCACATATAGAAAATGTCCACCTCCATCAAAATGATCATCAAGAAATACATATTAAAGTGTTGGTTCCAAACACTATCCCAATCAAAATTCCAAATTTTGCCATCTAACATACCAAGTTTTGAAAATAAAAAGTGATTCATCCAAATGTCCAAACAATCCTTTTGAACTAGAGTAATAGGTTGTTTACTTGATTAATTTAATCATGTTGATTAATTAATTAAGTCACCTTTACTTTATTTCACTTAAGCTAAACTAAGGAATTTTTGCATTATTAAATTAGTCATGTTGTCTCATTCATTATGATCTTGACACTTGTCACATGCTAATTTAATCTTCATCTAGGGTTTTCACTTTAGGTTTTGATCTCCTTTCTTATGGATTGATCTCTTTGTAATTATTCAATTCTTGGGTAATGCAACTTTTTCTTCATGTTTGCAAAGACAAATTCTTGTGCCTCTTGATCTTCTTTTGGTGACAGTTATTTGTTTGCAGGTGTTCATTGGGATATGTGAGGTTGGATTCTCAACTTCTACATGGTATCAGAGCTCCAGATATGTAAGCTTCTTATTCCTTTTCTGTGAGATCTTGCCTTGAAGCAGTTTTTCAGTGCATCCAGGGTCAAATAAGACCTCTCCATTAATTTAAGAGCTACCGGAATAGTCAAGATTGACCTTTATTTTTTCAAGTTTGGCTTCCGTTTGTTAGATTTGTGAGGGTTTGAAGATTTGGTCTTTTTCTAGATCCAGAGCATACCTGCAATTTGGGAGAGTTTTGAGCTCAAACAAACCTCACCATTCCGTCCACAATGGCCATAAACCCTAAGAATGATTGTGAAATCATTAAAATCTAAGCAGTTGACCTCTAAGACAATTTTTTTTTGTCTGTACAGTTGCTTGCACGTAGCTCCAGGTAAAAATTTCGTAAAAAAATTATTATTTTTTTTTTTGCAAAAAATAAATTCGACAGTTTTTTTATTGTAAAAAGATTGTTTTTAAAGATAAAAAAATTATTTTCATAGCTTTAAAACAAAAAGTTTTTTTTTGTTTTTCAAAAAAAAATTATTAAAAAGCGTAGGTACCTATGTAGCACTGCACAGGTCAGTACCTACGCAGGTCTGTACCTACACAGACCTACATAGTGTACCCACGCCCTCATGGGGATTGGTGGGGGTGGCCCATGTGCCCCCCCTCCCTGCCCCCCCCACACAATTTTTGTTAAAAAAAATTTATTAAAAAAAATAAAAAATTGTAAATGATTTTTAAATGTTTTTTTTTTAAAACTATTTTTTCCAAAATAAGAAAAATTATGAAAATGAAGTGATGGCCATTTGGCCATCAAATTTAACCTTGCATTCCTTATGCGATAGCCATTTGGCTGTCAAATTTAATCCATCAGTCTATGTTTTTGCCCCTTGAGAGTTATTTTCTTCCGAAGGCCATAACTTTTGCCCATGGTGTCGAAATTGAGCAAACGAGATATCGTCAAAAAGAGGATTCAAAGTAATTTCTAGTGGTGTAGGTATGTTTTGAAGAATTTTTCTCTAGTATCTGTTATTTTCAGTGAAAGACAGATCTATTTTTCGAGCGTTGCCTTAAGAGTTTTCGGCATAACTTTTGCATACGATGTCGAAAATGGGAAAACGAGATATCTTCAAAAAATTGTTTTCAAGCTCTACATAGTGGTGTAGGTGGTTTCTAGATTTGTTTTTTCCAAAAATCCTTCTTCTCAGCTGTTGTCCTTTTTGGACCTTATGGGCTCATAGTGCATGTTTTATTTTCATCTGTAAACACACTGAAATAAAGTGACTTAGCTTTGTATTGCACTTATATTATGGGATTTTTCACATCAATTTGTGCATTTTTGTACTCGCAATATGTTATAAAGTGTTGTGGGGGGTTTGATGTTTTGTCCTTTGTTTGCAATCAAACCTTTGTCAAGTGAGTGTCCCTTCCACAACATCAGCCTCATGTGTGTGTGCCTTTTGTTTGCACACCCTTTATATTTGTTTGTACTTTCATGTCTACACATTCAAATGTTCTTGGTTCTTCTTCATGCACTACATTCAGACATTTATTTTCAGTGTACCTATCATACCTCTCCCTTGTCAGCATTATGGGGGGCTTTCTACTGTTGGTGCTAATGGTTTCTTAGTTTCGTTGGAGTGAGCTATGTATACAAAATTTGTTCCTATGTACTAGGCAGATGCAGCGGCTGGTTACCCATGCATTTTAGTGAGATGGAGCATGTACCATATAAAAAATATTGCATTCCTATTTCTGTAGGCGACCTTCCATTTTCACATGATCAGATCTTCAAACTTTTTTTATTTTTTCCATCTGTATCTTTGAGTTCCAGGTGTTTTCCTTTGTTTTCCATCTGATTTGAGTAGTGTCATTTTCAGCACTCATATAGATTCTTGTCTTCTTGATCCTAATCATCATCTATTTCAGTGGAGGTTCTTGTTTCACCATTTTAGTAGTCATTCTTCGACAGTGTTTGCAACTTCTTCATTCTTCTATGGCGTTCATCCTTTGTTCCTATCTTTGGGACAATTTCTTCTTGATTGGAGGCTTCTTTGTCCTTCATTCTTGTTTGGAGGCTTCTTAGACCTTCACTTGTATTTATCTCTTTTGGAGAAGAGTTTTTCCCATGAGTTTTTCTCTTTTTCTCCTATTGTGAGATATCTTTTACATCTATACATGGGTACCTCGTCAAGCCTTATTTGTCAAGACCCATCTTTTATTTCATGCATTTATCCTTAGTTTTTTAGCTTCTCCCTAAGTTCATCTTAAGGGGGGTGTTAGAGTAATAGGTTGTTTACTTGATTAATTTAATCATGTTGATTAATTAATTAAGTCACCTTTAATTTATTTCACTTAAGCTAAACTTAGGAATCTTTATTTTCGCATTATTAAATTAGTCATGTTGTCTCATTCATTATGATCTTGACACTTGTCACATGCTAATTTAATCTTAATCTAGGTTTTTCACTTTAGGTTTTTATGTATTTTCTTAAAGATTGATCTCTTCGTAATTATTCACTTATTGGGTAATGCATCTTTTGCTTCATGTTTTTAGAGAAACATTCTTGTGCCTCTTAATCTCCTTTTGGTGACAGTTATTTTCTTCCAGGTGTTCATTGGGATCTATGAGGTTGGATTCTCAACTTCTACACCTTCCACATCTACCATTATCCATCATTCCAAAAATCATACCTCACGAATCCGTCATATCTTGGCAATAACTCTTTATTGTAAGGACTCTCATGGCACTCTATTGAGATTTGTGTATTCTGATAAGGCCAACTCTAGTATAAAAAATGATCACAATGACATCAAACAGTTGTATGCAAGTGCTATGATCCTAACAAGGATACTAATTTATAAAGATCATTATTGGCATATCATGGTACCAGTCTATACATGAGCACCATCAATGGATTCAACACAATCAGTGATCATTTAAAGCATCAAGGCCATCCAGAAAATATAAAAATACAAAAAAATTGAAAAATCAAAAAAATTGTCACCCTAATGAAAAATTAGCAAATAAGCATTTATGTGACATACAAAAAAATTAAAAAAATCATCACCCTAATGAAAACCTAGCAAATAGGCATTTGGTGATAGAAAAAAAAAGAAAAATAGTAAAGAGAAAAATTTCGTCCAATAGTGAAAACCATTTTTATGGTGCTTTGAATAAGTACCTTGATGAAACCTGGCAAACAAGATTCATGTGTAAGAGAAATTATCTATATTTACCATTGCATTTAGGGGCAAGTTATCTCATCTCCCATGCCTTTCTTATGAAATTTCCATCTATCCACTTAAGCCCTATCATTCTCATCCATTTTCCCACCAACCTTGATCTTGATAAGGACTGGGGTATAAACATAAATGATGCTTTGTGAAAACTCTTGAAATGTCTATCCTTTGGTCACACACTATCCATGAAGTATCATGTCATTGCCTTCATAGAATTATCCAAACCCATACCTTGGAGAAAAAAAATTATTCATATGCGACATAGTCCTTGGAGATCATATGCTAATTCTACCATTCAATAATCCTCATGTGTCCTATCCTTTACCGAAATCAATCCATTAGCCTTTCCTACCTATCGACTATCTTGGTTTTCCCTTGTCAATGGTCTAAGGATCCTCCATCACCCCATTTAGTCCTAACCAAGTCATTCAAAATGTGATAAGCCTAATCCATATAATCTTGTTATGCAACCTAAAACATCATACAAAAAATTCCCTGGCTTTGTTCCTCACCTTGTTGCAAACCTTTATCCTTTAGTCACATTATCGTCATCCTTATGTTGTTTTGGGATGTGTCCTTCCCACATCAAACAATGTCGTCATTATCATCATCACCTATCAATTGGTATTCATCTTGACTAGGGGAAAGATCATGTTTGTCCTAGGATTCTTGTGCATGATGGTTCCCTTTCTTGTAGGCATCATTCATATGCATTTTTCATGATCCTTATAGTATATCACAATCCACACTTCCCCATAACATTTAAAAAAAAAAAAAAAAGCCATAAAAATCGTAAAATGTCCTGAAAAAGCCATAAAAATCATGAAATGTCTCGAAAAATAGCCATAAAAATCATAAAATGTGCTAAAAAAATCCATAAAAATCATTAAATATTCTGAAAAAAATCCAAAAAAATCAAAACATTTCAAAAATCCAAAAAAAATAAAACATGTCAAAAACCCAAAAAAATTCAAATAACTTTCAAAAAATCCCTAAAATAGAGTCAAAGTTAGTCTTTTTCATTGTCAAACTATGTTGCCTCTGTGATTGGATGTAGGCAAGGCCATTTGTCGATGTGTCCCTGAGGCCCCCTAGGTCAGTTTTTAAGGGTTCATCAAGTCAGTCAAAATAACTTAGACATTGTCAACTCAGACATGACATAATCATTTGTAGTTCAAACACAAACCTCGAATCAACAAGAAAAGCAAGCCAACACGTCTACAAGTCAAATAAGTCATTTTTCAAATCAATCAAACCAATCAAATTGATCAAAACCAATGGTCTTATATAGGATGTATCCTTCCTGAAACAAGACCTTGTCACTGTCACACTTTGTCATTTTCCTTATATAGGTACTTGCATAATTGAAACCAGACTTGACGTCTTATACGACATGTTTCTTTTCCTAAAACTAGGCCTTGTCAAAACAGTCTACCCGCTACTCACTTTGTCCCTTAACGTACACTAGCAAACACTTATTGACAAACAATCTGAATGATTGTTGATCTTGTTGGTCTCTTTTGTCTTATCTTTTGTATTTTCTTTGGTCATGTTACTAGCCAGCTCAAGGATGTCTCATGACTTGTCTTTTATTTGATTGTTGTCTGCACTTTGTCTTGACAAAAAGACTGGGGAAACATGACCCTTAGTATGAGTCAAGACATTCCTTGTTTATAACTGTCTATTTTTACGGAAAAGGGACTACATCATTGCCCTAGCTTTCTATGCCATAGTGTGCCACATCCATTTTGCAAAATCAATCACAACTCTTTAAAATAAAGTGCACTTATGTAAGCAAGGGTTTCAAAGCTACTAATTTTTCTTTGTCTAATTTCTATTTATTTACTAACACTTCAATCCAATCAATGAGCTTATCAATCTATCAATCATTTAATTAATTAGTCAATCATCACTTGGTCAATCTATCAATTAATTGATCAACCATCAACCATCATTCTTCACTCCTTACTAACCATTCATCTCTTTCATCGCATTTCATCTTTCTCTTTAGTTTGAGAGATCATTCATGCCATTAACACATAAAAAATTTCTCAAGGGAGTATCCTACCTCCATCTCTCGGTCTACTGGGGCATGATCTTTTAATTTTTCTTTGAAACAACACTCAAAATCGCATTGTCTCAAAGAGGGGCAAAATGTAGACATTGAAAATTGTACTAGGTCTCCGACAACACTTTTCACTAATTTTTTGTCCAACACTAATTAAATAATTTATTATTTAATTAGTGCTAATATTTTTCTTATAATTCCCTATAGTTAAATAATTTTTAATTATTTGATTATTGTTCTTCTAAACCATTGATCAAATATTTTTTATTATTCAATTAATGTTCATAACTATTCCTTCCTCACTATTCCTCATAGATTAAATAATTCTTTAATTATTTAATCCCTTACTTAATCTTTCCTCTCAAATTAACTTCTTTGTAATTAAATAAATTCATTTTATTTAATTACCTAGTATGGGCTCATAAATTAATAAATTATATTTGTTAATTTATTGCATTTATCGTCACCTAGATTATAGTCCCACTCGTCTCTCTCAATTTCTCTCACTTCACTTTCACTTTTCTCTTCCACTTTCCAATTTTCATTCCAGCTTAACTCTCCCACTTTCTCTCACTTAACTCTTTCTCCTTTTCCACTTATGACTCTTATTTTCCAAATCCACTCCCCACTTTCAAAATGACAACTTTTAGTTAAATAGTTTCCTTCTTTATTTTCAATTAACTTTTCTCTTTCTCAATTTAACTTGTGCTTCACTGTTTCATTCCTCCACTTTCAAAAAAGTATATTTTGATGAAAATAAATACTTTATTTATTTATTTCCAATTAACTCATTTTTTCGTCCACTTTTAAATGCAAGTTTCCTTTTTAACTTATCCTCACATTCAATCTTGTCCATTAATTATCATTCAATCTTGTCCATTCAATTATCTTTTTGAAATTTATAAATTCATGCCTTCTTTCTCAATTTGCCAGACCAAATCTTCAATTTCCTTGCAATCATTCCATCAAATTGCTTTCAATATTTAGTACATTTGATCACATTTGAGAGCTACACATCAATTCTATTGAAGGAATAAAGACAACAAAATGGATTGAGAGAAGCACATAACGAGGGTTTTCATTTTTTTTCTTTATTTATGCATTTTGTTTTCACAATTTTGTTGATGTATTGGGGTTTTATTTCATGATATTCTCTTTGTGGTCTTAAATTTTTGATATGATGTATGCTTTAACCATTTTCCCTACATACAGGCTTTAGTAAAAGAGGATACAATCACAAACGATCATAAAAATAACATTGTTTAGGAGGACGTGGATTGAAAGTGATAACCTTATCTCCCTCCTTCCTAATGTCCCTAAAATTTAGAAAGACCTATTTGAAAAAAACCACTTAACTAATCGTAATCATGAAAACCATAGTAGTCCTTCTCTTGATGCTTCCCCTATTAATAATGAAGTTACTTTACACGACATAATAATGAAGAGAGACAACCCTTTTGTTGGCCTCTCTCCTAAATTCTCTCCTACTAGGGTAGATGGTATAGCCCAAGAGAACAAGACCTTAGAGAAAAAAGGATAAATTCATGAACAATCATAATAATTAAATAGAGCCTTCTCCTAATATCCCCACTATTGATGAACAAGAAAATCCAACCATTGATCAATCCCCTACTTGTGATGAAGTAATTTTAGAGGAACCAATCCTTGAATGTCAAGAACATTTGGTTTCTAGTTTTCCTAGAAACTTTCCTACTAGAGAATATATAATGGTGCAAGAAAATTAGAACATTGACAATAGTAATTCCTTAAATGAAGATGATGAAGTAATATAATTAAACTTATTTTCACCAAGAGATCATGAAAATAATGATAAGTATTATGAGGTTATGCACATTAGATATCCCTTGGAATACTCTCCCAAGCCTAAACTTATCATTTATCCACCCTCTCACAAACCAAAATTTCAAAACAAACTTGTCCTTATCCTCGAACCACCTAAGAACAATGTTTTACAACAATTGAGTTACAATACTGTTGCTCATACATAAAACACTAGGAACAATCTACAACCAAGATAAACACCTTCAACATCCCTCCCATTGCCTAATCATATCTTGCCTAGTGCCCCTCATTTGTCTTCAAATAATGGAAGTCAGTATGATCTTGTTGAATAACTTAAGAATACTCCTACAAAGATATCCCTTTGGGACCTAATTTAGAATTCACCTAATTATCACACTATGCTTCAAACATCCTTGCAAAAAATTATGGTTCCCTCTAGTGCAAAGCCAAATGACATAGCAACCATGATTCAAGGAATAAAAACTAACATTGTTTTCTACCCAATTGAGCTCACTACTTTGAAATTGTAAAAATAATATGATGCTTTCATGATCATAGCTTAATACAATACCACAGGGATAAAGAAAACCCTTGTTGATAATGGCTCAACCTTAAATGTGTGTAGTGAAAGGGATTAACTTGGTGTTGATAAATCAAAAATTAAACCTAGCTCTTTATCTATTAAGGGATTTGATAATGTGGGAAATAAATCACTTGGAATGATCACATTATCTATTAAAGTTGAAAAAGTTACAGTACAAATGTTGATCCATGTTATGCTTGATGATCTTTCATACAATCTTATTTTAGGTAGACCATGGATTCATGAGATACATGATGTGCCCTCTACCCTTCTTTGTATCATGAAATATTTCTACAACAACAAAGTTTATACAATCAAAGCTGATTATGAACCATATAGTTGTTTGAACATTGAGAAAGATAAATATAATCCTTTGAAAATATTAACACCATCCACACAAGTTGAACCCATACAAGATAAATAATTTTTTTTTGAGGAAATCACGAAGCTCTTAGAAGATGATTGGGGTTACTTAGATTTCTAACATACATTCATGGGAGAATACAAGATCATAAACTTAGACAAGGGAAAAGAAAAAGTGGTAATGTCAACACAAAATTTGAACAACCCTTCGAAAGCATCCACCTCAACCACTTTAGAAAAAAAGATAGAAAATTACACAAAAAACTTTCATGAACTTAATCATGAGAAACCACCGAATCCTAAAGAAATAAATAAAGATTTATGGAAAAGGTTATGAACTTATGAAACAACTTGGATATAGAGGAAAAGGATCTAGTTCTAGAGAACAAGCTATTTGTGTCCCTATAGATCCTAACATGCAATATGCAACTCATGGTCTTGGTTATTGTCCCATGATAGAAATAAAACCATCAAATAAGCCTTCACTTAATATCAACACTATCATAAAAAATTATTCTAAGCCAAATTTAGCAATGGTGCTTCTTGAATTGATAGACACCAGTGGTCTTGATGGTTATCCTTTGCAAGAAATGAAACAAACAAATAAATCCCCGCTTAATGTAAATGTTGTCACGTAAAAAACTAATGATTCGAATTCATTAGATTTAACACCCTCTTATAAATGAGTGAATAAAATCTCCCAATCTAAAGATTCTTCTATAAGTATGACACATTTTTCTAAGCAAGAGATATCTTTGTCACAAAATAAAGCAACATTTTCCACTTTTGACCAAGAGAGTATGTTGACAAGACTCCTCCAAGATTGTTTGATTTGTCTCCCTCCAAGAACATGAAATAAATTTTACTACAAAAGTTCATTTTGTGTATATCATAGATTTCATGGTCATTCTACTAATGAATGTAAGGCTTTAAGTAGTAAAATTCAACATCTTAAGGAGTGTGGTGCTCTTCCTCATGTTGAAGCACCTAATTCCTCTAATTGATTATGATTTCAACTCTAGCATTCATCTAATCAATTATTTTGGCTCATCCTTGTCCTGCAGTAAGTTGGGGCAAGGGGTTAAGTAGCCTTGTCCTTGTATGTCACTTGTTGTTGTCTCTTTTGGCTAGTTGATCATCTTTCACATGTATATAAAAGAGAAATATTGGGATATGGATGACATGCCTTAAGTTGGATCACATGTGAGATACTTATTCATGATGTAGCTTATTGGAAACATATGACTCGACATTATGATTTTTAGGTAAGCTCTTTTGTCTTCTTCTAATTTAAAGAAATTCATCACAACAATTGTGTTAGCAACTGCTTTAAAGTTGAGGAATACATTTACACTCATGTTTCATTGTGCGATTTTCTTTCTTGTTGTGATGCGTTCCTTTCTTGGTGGTGTCATTAGGTTTGATTTCCTTCAAGAGTATGATATTTCTCTGACTTGTCATCTCTTGGAAATATTAAGCACAATTTTCCCTAAGATGAGACCTCACACAAACTAAGCAAAATCCCTTCAAACATCCCCCATTCTTATTGCATTTTTCTTTTGTTCTTATCATATTCATGGGGGTATGATGTTGATATGGACTTCCCCGGGCTCAACTAGTGGAAAAATAGCTTTAGTAACCTATGTGGGCATGCATTTTTGTCCTTCTCATAGTCATGGGGGTATGGTCCATTGATATGGACTTCCTGTGGCTCACCTAGTGAACAACTAGCTTCACTAGTCCTTGTGAGCATGCATTCTACTTGCATAGTGGAAAACATGTTCCACTTGTAAACCTTTTTGGACAAATAGCCTAGACTGAGTCCACTACATTGGACAACTAGTCAAAGCTTGATCCATTGAATTTTTAATTTTCCTTTTTTGGTTTTCAAGTCTTTGATGGTGTATGTTTGCAATCTAGTTATGGCTTCATATATTATCTACAAGTGTGTTCCTTTGAGCCTATGTTGGTTTATCATAGGATCTTGATCCTGGGGACTTGGCCACTCTCTTGGTTATCCTATCTTACCAATATTCGTACATTTGAACCCCTCTTGATAGTGTGGTTGGCTACTTTAGTGTGAGTTTGAAGCAAGTTCATCCTCTCACTAAAGTGCAAGCTAAATGTAGTGTAGAAAAATGCATACCGTTACATTTTCACACTTGTTTGGCCCACCTTGCCTTATTTATCCTTCTTTATGTCTTAATTCACCCTATTTTGTATCCAGAAGCCTAATAAACTACACCTTTTTTTGGCTAATCACAACAATCATGAAAGGGAAAATGATCATTTAATGCTTTTTTTCATGTGTCTATGATTTTTGGGTTGGGACTAAAATACCACCTAGGGCATCTTAGTCTCCCAAATTTCTTGGGACCCTAATTTTAAATATGCCATAAAAGGTCCCTTTTGGAGTATGTGCCTTGATATTTGAGCCTTGGGACTAAGATGCCACCAAGGTCATCTTAGTCAACCTTGGCTTAATTTCAAGATTTAATATCAAATATTGGTGGGATTTATCCTCCTTTAATTAATTATTTCATATGTTGTCTTGTTGTGGTGTACTTTCAAGATATTGACCATAGATAAGTATATTTATACAAGGTTCCTCCACTCTTTTTCATAACTTATTGCATCGCTAATCAATCAAGCATTCAACTATTCATTCAAGAGAACTCAAGGGAATTTGGAGCCATCATCAAGATTCAAGATCCATCATGTTTGTTTTGGAGCCAAAAATTGTGATGTAGGTTTCTATAATTCAAGATAACATTATATTCAAGATCCACATTCATTGCAGCCCTCTCAAGCATATTTTTTTCCTTCTATCACAAGGGTTTGGTGAGTTATAGAATTTCCATTTGTTAATTCATCATTCTCCTTCTCTATTTCATTTCATTTCCTTGTTTAATTAGAAAGACTTGTGGTTTGACCAAGCAAACCCCCATTTACTAACAATCAAGAATTTTTTCCTCTCTTGTATGCTTGTGATTGTAGATTTAGGTTGAAGTCTTGAAGATCATTTGGAGTGCAAGATTGGAAAGTTGAAAAGTTGCATTACAATGTTGTTATCTTCATGGAAACTCACCCACAAGTCAAATCCAAAAGTTTCAAAACTTGACATCTGAGAGGAAGCAAGTGTAAACCTTCTAGCTCAAGACCACATTCAAAGTTTTCAGAAATCTAGAATGGAACTAGTATTCCACCTAGGGAATCTTAGTACTCCCAAGGGAATTTTCAAATATTCTTTGAGATTCTATTCTAATATCTAGATATTTTGCATCTGCCCTAAAAATTTGCAATGGGACTAAGACAATAGTAAGGGCATCTTTGTCCTCCCTAGAATATTTGTGCAACTTTGCATTTCTAGAATCCTTGTTAAATATTTAGACCTGTCAAGTACACACATCCTATCTTGTGGTTGTATAACTTCATCATTTGCATTCCTCATTTAGCTTTCATAACTAGGGTTTCTAGGTTGAATGCTTATTTATCTTTTCCAAGCATGTTCTTGGTGGTGAACCCCTAAAATCTGAAAGAACCCCTTTCCTAGGTCCTCTTGATTGAGAATTTACTCACCTTGTGAGGTTGCTGTTTAATCTAATTAGGGTTCTTAGGAAAATATCAAATGACTGTAGATAAATAGGTGAACTCACCCTCACCTCATTTTTCTGCAGTTCACCTTGTACCTCTTGAATATATAAAACTACTACTTTAATGCAAATTTTTGCTACACATTGACAAATTGGTGATTTTAAATACCTATGCATAGATGCTAATGGTAAGGAGGCCATGCCATGTGTCCTCTGATGAGGAAATTATAAATATTTTTTTTTCAAGCTATAAATAAGGAACTTTGGCTCTTTTGGAGGCATTTTTTGAGATACTTCTACAAGAATAAATTTGAGGGAAGCTAGTGAGAATTTATAAATTGAAGGGGATTACATGATGTATTTTGAGGAATCTATCTTGGATTTATTTTTTTATTATAAATATTATCTTTTGAATGTAAGAAGCCACACAAGTTTTTTGAACTATAATTTACTAAACATTTAATACCTCTATTGTCATTTTTTTCATTGCAAGTTAATACAAGGATATTCAAAATTGATGTAAGTTTTATTTTTTGGTTGACTCAATAGCTTATAAAATTTATTGATTCTTGACCTACCCCAAGTGGTATCAAAGATAGGAGATAATTCCTTGAGATTTTGGAAATGTTAATCTAAGACCCAAAGTTTATTGTTGTACGAAGAGTGAAGAAGAAGAAGAACCTACATATGTATAGTTTCTAAAGACATGGAACACAAAGGAAAAGGCTAAAGATCCATTCCATGAGATAGTAATACAACACTTGTAAAAACACTTAGAGGAATCACAATTAGATTGAATGTAATAGAGAAAACACAACATAGAGGAGTTCCCATAAAGAATGTGAGTGATAATGAGGAAGATTTCAATGAAGAAGAAAGAAGAGAAGACAATTATAAAAGAAGTTAAAAACTTATAATGACCAATATTATCATTAAACCACACACGTAGACCTACAAAGTTATATCAGTACCTTGAATCTAGAGGAGTTGAGAAATTGGATTTTACAAGTGGAGAAATATTTTGAGTTAGAATCCACTAAAGACCCTAAGTGGGTAAAGTTTACAACTACATGGCTAAATGGACATTCATATCTATCATGGGATCATGTACAAGTTGATAGAGAGAGAAAGGAAAAGACAAATTAGAGCCTAGGAGAAAATGGTGACCAGGTTTAAAGAAAAATTCTAATTGGAAGACCACAAAATCACCATATTCAAGAATTTGTATAACCTTAAACAAAAGGAGAAGAGTGTGCAGGAGTATAGAAAGGAGTTATATATATTGAATATTAGGTTTGATCATATTGAGGCTAATGTGGATAGTGTCTCCATGTATGAACTAATGGTTTAAATTATTCTATTGAAGATGAAATTAGCATGGTCAAAATTACAAATATAGAAGAAGCCTACCAATTTGTATCAAATTCTTAGGAAAATATCTACAAAAAATAGAATGTATCTAGGCGAAGAGGTACATATATCCTCAAGAGTGATAAGATACTCAAATACTAGATGTGGTTATTAAGATAAGAAAGGAGAAGCAATTACATAAAAAAATAATTCCTAAGGAGGTGGCCAAGGGGTGGTTACCCTAGAGAAAAGGAAAATTTTGGAAGAGGAAGAGGATTTAGTGGAACATGTTTCAAATTCAAAAAAGTTATAAATCTAGGAAATTTTAATGTTCTCAAGTGTAAGAGAGCAATGGAAAGGGAAGAAAAAGAGTCCATATAGCACAAGTTGAGGAGGAGAGAGTGGAAAGTGTGGCCTCACCAAGTCATGGAGAAGAACTTGAGGATGGATAATACTTGATGTTGGGGAGAGTCCTAAAACTAGAGAAGGTACAAGGAGAACCAAACAAGCTAAGAAATATGTTTAAAACTAGATGTAAGTTTCCAGAGGAAAATATTACAACATTTTTATGTATAGTAACAACACCAATAACATAGTGTCAAAAGACATGGTGGAGAAACTAAATGTAAAGAGTCTAAAACATACAACTCCCTATGAGGTTTTCCTTGTTAATTTTTATATTGGGAACCATAAAGATGAGATAATGTGTAATATCATTCTAATGGGTGGATTCCAAATTCTATTAGGAGTAGTATGGCATTATGATTGGTATTCCATTCATGCTAGAAAGAATAGTTTTCATAAGATAAAGAATGATGGGAATGAAAATTTATTAAATCTCTTGAAGGATAAGAATGAGGGGGTTGAGAAAATCAATAGAGATTTTCTAGTGATTGAAAAATAAGTTCTTTAATGATATCATAAGGGAGAATGTATGTTTTTTCTTCCTACCTAAGCCTATAGAAGATAGGGAAGAAAAGAGAAAGGAAGAGGTTACCATATTTAATTCAATAAAATTTTAACTTATTTAATAGAGATTCTAATGAAGAACTTTCCTGATGGGTTACCTAATGAGAATCATAAGTTATTGCATGGATTTGACACTAGGCATTATCTTATCAAACAAGGCACCATACAAAATGACAACCATGGAGAATGAAGAGGTGAAAAGACAAGTGCAAGATTTGTTAGATAAGGGGCTGATTAGAGAGTCTCAGTCCTTGTGTTATACATGTTGTACTTGCACCCAAGAAGGATGGAGAGTGGAGAAAGTGCAATGATTAAAGGGCTCTAAAAATTATTACCATTAAGTATATATTTTTATTACCATAAATTATGGATGACTTTATGGATCATTTTAGTGTATAAATATAATTCAAAAATATTGACTTAAAATGTAGGTATCAAAAAATTATAATTAGAGAGTGTGATGAATGAAACACATCATTCAAGACTAAGGATAGATTATATGAGTGTCTAGTGATGTCATTTGAGTTAACTAATGCACTCATCACTTTCATGACACTAATCGATAAGGTACTGAAGTCTTTCCTTATATTTTTTTATTGTTTATAATCAAGTAGCACTTAGAGCTTATGAAATAAAATTTTCAAATATTGAAAGAAGATAAGTTTCTTGTGAATTTGAAGAAGTTTAGTTATATGGAAAAGGAACTAGTAAATCTAGGTTTTATAGCATCAAAATAAGGGTTGAAGATGGAACTAACGAAGGTTAAGGAAATAGTGGATTGACTTTCACTTGATAGCATGTTTAAGGCTAAAATTTTTATGTCTTAGTGAGATTCTATTGGAAATTCATACAAAATTGAGTGCAATGTGTTCACCTCTTATAAAAGTAAAGGGAATTAGGAAAAGTTACAATGGATAGCCATAAACTAAATGAGATCTCAATGGTGTTTCCAAGATTTGGCAAAGCATTTGAAGTGGATTGTGATGCTAGTGGTTGTGAAACTGGCAAATGTTTTAGTGAAGAAGGTAGACCCATTGCCTAATTCAGTGAGCAACTAAATGAAGAAAATGAGAAGTATTAAATTTATGTCCAAGGATTTAATTATATGGTGTAGTCCTTGAAGCAATGGAATTAATTATTGTCCAAAAAACTATTATCGTACACATACCACCATTCCTTGCAAAAAAATCATAGTGTCATGGATGTCACATTTCAAATTTAGAGAAGATCCAAGAAAATATGAGGAACTTATAGAATTGCGTGATTTTCCTGGTGTTTAAAGGATTTCATTTCAATTTTGAGAAAGATTTGATCAAAATGATGAAATTAATACAATTGTAAAATTTTCATATGATGTAGGATAATTTGGTGTTGTGGGACTTTTTGTGCAATGTGGATATTATCCATATACCCCTCAAAACTATGTAACAAGCCAATTTTCTCTAAAAAATGCAACTATGAAACTTTCTACATAAGCATCTATATATCCATGTAATCCTTGAATTTTAGCAATTTCTACTAAAATGTACATTCTCACTAGAAAAAGTCATTGTTTTAGTTTTTTACATATTGGATCCTAAGGGTCAATGAGTCTGTGCCACATTGTCTATTATTGGGAAACCACTTGTACTCTATTTGTAAGCTATAAATAAGGATCTTGGGCTCTTTCAAAAGGAGATTTTTGGGGACTTCTGCTAGAGGAAATTAGAGGGAAGTTAGAGATTGTTTGTAGATTGAATGAGATCTCATAGTGAATGCTAAGGAATTTTTTTAGGCTAACAATTTATAATTATAAGGGTTATTTCCAAGGCATGTAAGAAGCCACACATGTGTGTCAAATTTTATTATACTCAACGTTTGATACTCAAGTACAATATTTTTTTATTTTCAAAATTTTTCTATGTAAGTTTTGTTTGCAGCCTAACTTACTAGATTGTCCCTAAGTGTTGACCTACAATAGTAAGTCTAGATTTAGGTACAATTCAATAAGAAATATCATAAGAATTATATATAATATTTATCAAAGAAGTACAATTCAAACATATGAAGTGAATCCAAGAGGTGGGATAACAATTTTTTTGTTTAATATATAGGACACAGATTCCACTCATATGAATGATACTTGGCAGCTTATAAAGCTTATAAATGATAATCAAAATATTGATAGTAAGTGGGCCTAAAAAATTAAGTAGGACAATGATCTAGTAGTGTTGAAAGACACAAGCCACAATTAATAGCTATAATATTTACATAGACATGTGGAATAGATTACAAAGATATCTTTACACCAATACTAACAAAATATACCACCAAAACGATAGTTTCATTGATAGCTAAAAAGAAATGGATCATCCATCACATTGATGTGGAAACTGCTTTCTTGAATGGGAAGATAGAAGAGGAAAATTTTATTTGATAAGTTCCATAGGATTTTGTAGTGTAAGGTGAAGAAAATCAAGTGTATAAGTTGAAGGATTTGTATATCTCAAGCAAGCACCAAGAACATGCTAGGCTAGAAATGAATTTCAAATGAGATATTTAGGTTTTATCCACTATTTTCTATGAATGAACGCTAATCAAAATGAGGATTGATTTATTTTTAAAGAAAAGTATGAAAAGATATGTTGAATAAAATTGTTGTGGTTGATTGTAAACTAGCATCCACTCCGACAGATCATGGTGTTGCATTATGTAGATATGATGGTGATGATATAGTTGATGACACAATTTGTAGAAATATTAAAGGGTTTTATGTTTGTAACTCACAAAAGTCTAGATATTTCTTATTCAAGTTCTCTTATTTCTAGGCATATGAATGAGCCATCAACAATTCAATGAAATAAGCCATGAGGATATTGAGGTATGAGAAAGGTACTAAAACTTTTGAAAATATAGCTGTAAAACTCCCAACTTTTAGCATTCCAAAGACTATCTTGTGAGTCTGGTTAGCGTTAAAGAAAGGTATGTTGTTAAATTATGTTGATTATGCAAATGCAGAAGGTAGATTTAGAATTTTGTTCATTCGATATCATTCCTTTTTAAAAAACAAATGATACTGCTAAAAGCAATTAGACGCTATATTTAGAATAAGAATTTTTATATTATTTAGAAGCTATAAATAGAGGGATTCAGAGTATTTTTGGAGATCCCTGTTTTATCTTTCTTTTTATTTTAGGGGCTGGAAACTCTTTAAATATATGGCCCTTGTTATTTGACACCAATCTATAACAAAAGAGGAGGTGAAAAACAACAGCTTAACAGTCTGCAATTTTTTCAGAGCACTTAAAAGAGTTCTTTTGTAGCAGTTTGACTTTTTCTGTAAGTTTATGTTCGTTTTAATTGTTTGTATGAGCTGTTAGTTTGATGTATATTAACAGATAAGTTATTTGAGAATAGAAGATCCTATGGTGTGCACACGACGAAAGCATACTACTTAGGCTTTTGGAATAACCAAAAAAGCGATCTGCAATGAGGGTTTTATAAGTAATCTCGAAATAGCTAAATAACTAATAGTTCCTTTGAAGATGTCAGATCTCTAGGAGGTTCTACCTGCAATAATGATGAAAACTTGAAACAAGAGCTTACTCCTGCACATAGTCTTTCTCTTCTTTCGCCTGATTCAGATCTAATGTCTATTTGCTACGAAGAGGCTTAAAGATTTCAAATAGACAGTGCTAGTAAGTGTTTGTGAGAAGGAGAATCCACTTGCAGTGCTGCAAAAGAAAAATGAAATGAAGATTTGTCAGTCACTGTATTCTTAAACATTTGAAGGAGTATCACGAGGAGTTTTTATCAAAGGCAGAAGGGTTCAAGTAGCACAAGGACTGTATTTCAAATATTTGTTCGTATACTTTATATATTCTCCAATATCTTAATCAATAAAAAAATCGTACAACTAATTGCTGATGGGGCAGAATGCCAAGTAACCACAATGCTACAAGCAAAGAAAAGCCACCGAATTTTTTGTAGACCAAAAGAATGTACAATAAATATTCCAGTTTCAAAAACCTAAACATTAAACTCTCTCTTATCTTTAAATACCAAAGAGTTATTTTACCAGGCACAGGCTAGTGTCGGTCCCCCGATTCCTGATCGGTGAGGTTCTAGCCTTTTTAAAGTGGAGTTTTTTAAGCTCTTTTACAGAAATAATAATACAATGCTATGCTTCTCTCGAAACGGGTAGCCATTTACAAAATCAAAATAAATGGCTCCATACAATTGAGGGAAAGTTATCCGAATTTGTCAATTCAGTTATAATATCCTGTCATAGTATATTCAAACAAGTATTGATTTACATATACCTAGAATAATTCTTTCTCAAAGGCCTACAAACTAATCCTACAGCAACTAACAAATGTCTTGAGAATTGACCTTGAACCAATAGTAATTCCACCATTACAAAACAGAAAACCTTTTACTGATTTATTACAGACTAGAGTTTACCCTTTTCTTCTTATCTCATACAAGGAAAATTAGAAGAGCAATTCCATCGAAAAAACAATGGAAAAGGGGAAATAAAATATAATATAAGCATAGTTAGGTCAAGTTCATTTTTTTCTAACTCCGTATCAAACTACAACCACCTCAACCCTTCAGCCTTTCATATAACACCTTCAGAATATTCCATAAAATCGTGGAATGCGACTTACAAATCTTAAATGCCTTTTCCTTTAGGGACAGTTCTGGACCACTTACCAGCCCATCCACGAAAACGGGACATTACAGCCGATCCTTCTCTTTGTTCATGAATCAAAAGAAAACCAAGACTTTCTCTCAGCAGGAGTAAGCCCTTGATTCCAACCAATATATTCTCTGCCCACTTTTGACTGTTTTTCACAGGAATTCATAGGATCTTGCTTCCTCCTTTCCATCATCGCCAAAAGCAACTTATCGTTGTTGAATCAATATGAAGTTGGCAATAGAGTGATCAACAAGGTCATTTTTACATTGTCGATCCTTCAGCGGTTTCTTTCTCTACAATCTGGATGCTTCAGCAAAAGGAAGCAGCCCAGAAAGAGAAAAGATTTAATTATTCTACATGAAAACCGCTGCCAAAGATCAGATCGACTGAAAAATATGCCGTGTTAACCACGTCTATTGCCAAAACCACATTGATTTAACAAAGAATTAACATTCGCATTACTCTGATCAAAATCTGTGCTGCAATCAATTAGAAAAGCTTAAAGAGGTAGCTCTTTAGGATGAGCGAAACTAAGCTGCGGGCAAATGCTGAAAACTTAAAAGAGCTGATTTAGGTCTAAAACTCAAAATCAAAGCTTCAGCGAAGCCTTTTTTAAATAAACACATGTAAAAATGAAATACTACATTACAAAAAAACATATGAATTCAAAAGGAAAAGTCACTCTATTGTTCTCCTATTCACCAAGATCTTGATTTATGCATTTTGTGCTCTATTGAAATTTTTATAAGCACAAATGCAACAAGAAACTATGATGAGAGGAAAAAAAAATTATATGATCAAAATTCAATGGGTTTTTTGGTGAGAAGAGGGGGTTATATAGATGTCCTCACAGTGGATTCAAATTGCAGGAGAGATGTGGGACTAAAGAGTGCAATAGAGAAACTAACATTTATCCCATATTCTTTAATCCAATGCAAATGATGGGAATGAAAGTAATAAATGAGTGGCTTTATAATATGATGCAGGTTTAGGAGTTTAGAATAAAGATGGATTTTCGAATTAGATGAATGATATAAATGGATTATATATTTAAATGATTTAATGCATTATGTAAATAGATAAAGATCAATGTGATATGAATGCATGGATATTTTAATAATGATGATATGAAATGATTTATGGATAAATGATTGTGCAAATGCATGAATGCTTATAATATTTTAATGATTTAAGTGGATTACTGAAAATAGAGGAAGATATTAAATGAATAAATTAAACAGATAATAATATCCATTTAATTAATAGATGAAAAATAGGATAATAGTGGGGACAAATTTTGAGTGTATAAATTTTTTCTGTCTTTGAGACAATGGAGCTTGTCGTGTTGTTTCAAAGAAAAAAGATTGATTAACTAATACATGCCCAAGGAATATCCTCGTAAGGATGATGATAAATATGATATGTCCCCTCAAGAGATTGATCAAATTGATTGTAAGAAGATTAATCTCTCGATAGATTACGAGGAGAAGATTTGATAATTGATGTTGCACGAGTGATTAAGCGTTGATGTCCATTGATGAAAATGCACAACTAATAGGCACAACTGAACAATTGATGGAAATGATCAGTATGGCCGAGTTGATAAGCCGATTAAGTTGATTGAGATTGATGCTAGCGCAAGCCAAGTTGATGAAATGATTGATTAATAAATTGAGTGGTTAGGGAGCATTGGAGTCCCATGCTAAAAAGCAAGTTGATTGATTTGATATTTGGATTAAAAGATAGGCATCAGTTAGATAAATTGATTAATTACCCTTTGTGATAAGGAGCATGAAGAAAATGAAATGATAGAAGAAATGATTGATGGAAGAAATGGTAGATAAAAAGGAGATATGAAGGAAATGAAGGTGATGAAACTTCTTATGCTTTATAAAGTGCTTTATCATCATAAAGCTTATTATGTCACAAATTAGTATAAGCGTTTAGATAACATGAATGTCTAGATGACCTAAATATTGTTTGTGTTTTTATTTACCAATGAACTATAAGCATCTAGATATAAGGACCTTAAATGACCTGAATACTTATTTCATGGAAGACACTATTAGGCAGGGAATATTCTTATCCACATGAGACTCATAGGTCCTTGATGATTTTAGACAAGTATGTCTTAAGATGAGTCATCCAGTCAATAAGAAACAATCTAAAGACAACAAACGAGTGAACATGCCCCATCCTCACCTCTCTAGTCCAAGACATCCTCGAGAAGTTGAAAGGCATGCCTCCAAGGATAAAAATCATAAATCAATCAAAAGATTGCAAACAAACAAACATCATACTTCCATGTAGATCTAATTCTTGTCATCGTTTATGCATTTGGTTAGATTGCAAGATAAATTGATAGGTATGTTGTAATGTTTGTTTGATTATCAATCTTGAAGCGTTTCAATTTTGTTGAAGTTCAAAGCTGTGTGGTGTTATGTGATCTTTTTTTGGATTTTTTGGATTTTTTTTCTTTTTTTTAATTTTTGGAATATTTGATTTTTTTTTTGGAATATTTTTTTTTGAATTTTGGATTTTTTTTGAATTTTGGGGATATTTGATTTTTTCGGATTGTTAGAATTTTTTTTGGATTTTTAGAATATTTGATTTTTGGAGTTTTGGAATATCTTTTTTGGATTTTGGAATATTTATTATTTTGGATTTTTGAAATATTTGTTTTTGGGTTTTTGAAATATTTTATTTTTTGAATTTTTGGAATATTTGATTTTTTAGGACTTTTGGAATATTTGAATTTTTTCGATTTTAGGAATATTTGATTTTTTTGGATTTTTTTTTATGTTTTACGATGGAAAGAGATGAATCGCAAGGAAGCAGATAGATAGATAGGGTAATTAATCTGACCATGAGATGCTAAGTATCCCAACCCATAGCTAAGGCTGAGGAAATGCCCGAGTGAGGGATACGACAAAGCTAGTATGCATGGTGAAGCGAGCAAGCAAGGGGGAATGTATAACAATTCACAAGCCATGGTGAGTGTGAAAAGGCTATTATGAAGTGGAGGGTGAATGGAAATGGGATGGAAAGATCAAGTGGAGCTCCAAAGAAAAGGGGGGCAAAGCCTCCACACATGGCATTGATTTCACCATTTTCACCATGGTACTTGCTCAAGGCACCATCGAAGTGGTTTTCACCATTGTAAGAATTCATTTCTCTTTACTTTTTTTTTATCATTTTGTTCATTTTTCAAGACTTTTTTAATTTTTTTTTGTATTTTTTTAAGACTTTTTATCCATTTTTTTTGTATTTTTTAGGACTTTTTTCATTTTTAAATTTTTTTAACACTTTTTTCTAGTTTTTTGCATTTTTTAAAGATTTTTCCCATTGTTTGTATTTTTTCATGATGTTTTCCCATTTTGTTGTATTTTTTTAGGTTTTAGCTTGATGCTCTAAAGCTAGGTAGAGAATTGATAAGCAGCAGATCTGTAGACTGCCTTGACGATGCCCTGATCTTGTGTGGATGACCATGCTGGATGAAAGGACCCGATCTAGATGATGAGTGCAAGCAAAAAATATGAAGGGTGGTAGATGCAATGGTTGAAAGAGGTTATGATATGATCCCTAATATGCACACTACATGGGTCATCAAGCTTTGTGCGAAAAGGAGTTTAGGAAAAAAATGAGTTATAGTACATGAAGGAGTTACCATCAAAGGTCCATTAAAAAATATTACCAATGGTGGTGGGATTATATGACAGAAGGTGGAATATGAATGGATTTAATGGGATGTATGGAATGGGTGATGTTGGTTCTTTTTTAGGTCCAATCTTCAAAATGGGTTCAACCGAACAATTACCTCAAAACTTGTGCCCATGCACCAAAAATGAAAAGAAGGAAAAGCAATTGGAAAACAAAAAAAGACAAAAGATAAGGCCACGTTTGCAGCCTTGACATTAAATAAACCTTGAATAAGATGCACTATATTCTCCATACTTTAACATAAGCCTAATTTGTACTAAATCCAGGCTATGTAGTGCGTTCCTATTTGTTTGTTATTCACCATGGCTGCAAACCTCAAACTTTCGAATCATTAACCTGCCATCCTTAGTGCAAAACCCCCACTCCCTCCAAATATCTATTTTTCCACACTAGGAATTCATCTTTTGTGGGCCAATCAAAATTCATTACTTCATCAGCCCTTTGTCTATAAGGTGCATATTTGGCGACAATCTGGTTAGCTTCCCTATAATTTCTAGCAATACAGTCTCAACATCGACCAACATGTCCATATTCATTGTCAATGTTTCCATATCAAAATTTTGATAAATTTTTATAGCTTGATCTGAAATAACATTGTTTACTTCATTTCTCCATTCTTGCAAAGTCTTAATGCTACCATCACTCCTTAAGATAGATGGGAGAAGTCCATGATGAGATTCATGGAAATATTTCACCAATTCTCTTATTTTGTTCTCCAATGTTTCAACATTCCCTCTATATTCCTCAATATTATTTACCAGAAGAACAATAGGTTTAAATCTCTTAGGTGGATTAGGGTCTTTCTTAACCCTAATCCCCATCAACATCAAGTCTTTTTTTCTAGGGATCCAGATCTCCATAAGTGGGATGGATTTTTCTTTGTCGATATCAAACCTTCTTATGGCATAAACCATGGATGAATAGCTATGATGAATTCTATTTAGTCTGTTGTTCACCTTTCTGTTCAAGTGCTCAAGGATTGTTGTGACAATTCTCATGTTGCTCTTAAAAGTATCTTCATCATGACTTTGACACCTTTCTCTATATTCACTTATTTGTCTGAGCAACTCTTCCTTTTTGAAATCCCCTTCATCCTGTGACCCTTTTGATACATTGGGTTCTACTATTGAAATGGGAACATTTTCCATATTATATGGTACAATTCCCATGAAGTACTTACATCAGTTGTAATTTCAAGGGATATATCCTCTTGTATAGTAGTGGGAGAGTCAATATCATCTTGTTTGAGCTTTCCAAGTTACAATTTTTGCAATACATCCTCTAACAATGTTATATTTGTGTGTAATTGCATATTATTTCTCTCAAGATTTTCATATTTGACCAAAAAATTGTTCAATTATGTTCTAAGTTTATCCTTCTCAGCTATCGTGCAGATTCCATAGTAGCCCTAGTAAATTGTGCAGCATAAACAAATAAATTTGCAGCTTCCAAGGCTGATGTTTCTAACACTCTCTTAATTATTAGGCCTCCCTTGTAATTAGGTGGAAGCTTAGAAATGCCTGGTTTTCTTGTGTTTGTGGCTAAAGACCAAATAGACAAGGCTTCCCACTCTTCATTGAAAGCCGACCCTTGTAACGCAAGTGCAACTTCTTCCTTTGTATGATAGAGTGGTCTATCACATTTTTTGATTTTTTCAAAAGAAATGGCTGAGGCTAAGTCCCATTCTAGTAGCAACAAGATACCACTTGTTCTCACCAATTCTTAACCTTCCTTAGTAGTCATGTTTTCAAACCTGCCTCTCATCTCCTTCAATAACTTTTTTTGAATGACAATATCAAGCAACTCTAGATGTAGGCTCCTCTCCACAACTAAGCATTTTATTTTTCACAAATGAATCATCATCCAAGAACTTAGTACATGCCTCAACTCTCATGTCATCACTTCCATTTAATCCTCTGAGATCAACATTACTTAATATTTTTCCTAATTGACTACTTTCCCTTACTACAGATGTAGTTGGCACTCCTTACTGTATTTCTTGCTCAGATACCCAAATATCATCATCAGAGCTTTCATCATCATAATCCACTAAACTAGTGGTCTAGTTTTCTATTTTTCAATGGTGGGTCCTTAGGTGGTACTTTGCTAGATGGTGGAGAATCAACATCCATAGTTCAGACTCTATCAACCTTGGTGGAGATAGGGGATAAATTTGTGGCATGAGAGAAGAAGGTCTATGTTCCTCATGCTGAGTGTGAGCACAACCTTCATCGGATTTCTTTGTTTTACCCTTTCTTCTTATGAAATTTTTTATTTTTGGCTCCTTAGGGGCTTGTGATGTAGACTCCCCTTCAATAGAAAAAATTCCTCCTCCACTTTATTCTTTAGCAATTGGAGATTTTCCTTTATCTATACTAACCACCCCCTTAGTTTCAAGGTGGCCTACTATTGAATCAAAATTTCTTGCAACATGCTCCACTTTTTCAATTATGTTCTTAGTCTCAAGGAGGATTTTGAAATCAGGCTCTTCCTAGTTTATCTTACTTTGCATCTTGTTGAATGCAATCCACCTTGAAAACCTCCTTTGTTTCTCCACACTATTAGATACATTCCTTATTACATCCTCTGGGTAATGGAAAATATGAGCATATTTGTAACTTTTGTTTCTAACATTCAACCAGGCCATAAATCCTTCAGGATCAAATATAACCCTCTCAATTGTCCTTTTCATGTGATATACTTTGAGCACTTCAATGATACTATCCAACCTCATTTAGTCATCATAAAATCATAAAAATAAGTGTATAAAGGAAAGAAAGTTCTCTTTCCTTGATTTAACAGATGTTCATTCTCAACATTTCCTAATTGCCACATAACCTCAAGGAAACATATTGTTTCAGTCACAAAACCTGGTAATAAATGACGTGCTACCTTAGAACCAAATTCTCTTAAAACAGTAAAATCGGGGAGAAAAATAACATCTCCCTAGTTATGATCAATGCCTATCTCAGGTTTTCATTACTTTGGTCTCAAGAAGTCATGTAAAGAAATAGGAACTCTAGGTAACCTCACAATCAAAGCTGTTTTTAGTTCAAAGGAAAAAAAAATCTAGAAAGTGACATAATCATATGTCTTATCATCCTTATCCAAAACAGTGGTCCAACATTGCACAGGGAAATTCAAATCACCTGCCTATCTCTCCAAATCAATATTCTATCCAAAATACACTACACCCTTGTATAAGAACATATGCATCAGTAGTGAGTACCAGTTGCATCCTACCCTAGATTCTCCTTTCTTTAATCTAACCATCCCATCATGTATTTTTCAGAAAGGAATCCTACATAATCGAATACTACACAATATTGGGGATGTTGAATTTGAGTAGCCATATACATCCAAGCCATTGTGATTCTAGAAACAGGATCATAACCAATTATTTTACAAATGGAATAGAAAATACTCTTTAAATAAGGAACAAAATAATTGGCAGTAAAAGGCTCCTTCTCATGTGATCCTATCACAATCTTCTATCCTACAATTTCTGCTAGAATCTTGGTAAAATGTGAACCCTAAAAGAATCCTTCGCCTTTTCATACTCTTGTCTAAGAGCTTCTTCATTTATCTTATACATTTCTTCACTCTATTTAGTGAGCCTAAAAATAAGACCCAATTCCTCCTTAGTGATTCTAATCATTTCATTTCCATCAAAGGTCCTAATAGTCCTCATGACTGGGTCATAATTAGCAGCGATTTCCTTCAGCAAGTCAACATCCATATAAAAATTTGGAACAATTAGCTTTCCCAGATCATAGTTCCAAGGGTTTCCCACTTGAACACCCATATTTTTGTTCTTGAACCATCCATAAAACAATTCCCATCAAGTATAGGATAATTTAGCATCTTTGATAGAACCTCTTTTGTCAAACAAACCTTTTGCTATTTGTGGTCCCCTAGGAATCAATTGACGTCTAGGTTTATCACTAGTGGAAGGTGGTAACTGATCCATAAGGTCTTTATTTAGAGGTCTCTTGGGAACAAAAATCTTTCCTTTGGATGAAGATGTTTTTTCTTTAGGGGCCATAATGCAAGAAATACAATGAAATAGGATTTTTTGGTCTAACTGAGCAATGCCTATGGATTTTTCAAGGGTTTAGCACTAATTATTCAAATGTAGAATTAATGAAATCCCCTTTTATAAATGTCAAACTTAACAGTTGAACCAAGAAAAAACCCTAATAGACTTAAGCTTGAGGAAACAAAACCTTTCAGTAATGCCAAAAGGAAAATAATAATTGACTTACTATTTTTACACAGGTTGACATCCCTAGTTCCAACGTGAAAAAATGTTGAGTGACCACAGTCTTAGCTCGTGGAGTGTATTTAGTGTACTTGTAATACCAAATTATGCCTTTGATGTAAATATTAATAATCATGCAATTCCTTACTTGAGTATCTCAATGTCCTTTCAATTATTAGGAATCCCTCGCACGAACTAGAATGGCTTGTTTTCTATCAACTTTCTTTTGAATACTAACTATTGATTTATTTAACCAATTGATCAATCCACAATCCAGATTTAATTATCTTATTATAAAATATCCAACTATACACAATCAAAAAAATTGCCCAATGACAAAAGGCCACTTGGAAGTAGATGTTCATAACGTGTGGGCCCTACCATCTCTTTTTATTTTCAATCCCAATCCATGTGTCAATATTCCCTTACCCTCATGAGCCATAACTCACGTGTAACATTTATCATCGGGAGGATGGGGAATGACTGAGATTGAATTTGGAGGCTTCATCATACAAACTGCTTAGCTAAACACCCATCAAACATCATAAAACATCAAGGGCTCAGATTAAAATATATTTAGGCAAGTAGGATATATGAGCTTTAATAACACACATGTTACCCTCCATGTTAAGATTTATTCCACAAGGTAAACACCTGCTTCCCTATCGAGAAACTAGCAAGGAGTATGGGACTCGCACGAGATGGCAGAGAGTAGTCTAGGTTGATCCAAATCACCTACAATCATTCATCAATCAAGGTGAAATTTTAACAACAATATTAATCCTTCAATTGATCATAGAGAAGACAGGTGGCAATCATCCGCTAGCCCGTATGGTTACTTCAGTAACCAAGAAAAATAGACGGGTCAACAAGGAACAACCTAGATGTGGCCACCTCAATTATCGCCAACCGTTGATCTAGATTTAGCAAACACTTGTACACCTTCTCGATGATGCTAGGCCCAAAAATCATCAGTAACACATTTCCTTCACCCATGAGCCCAAATGAACAAAAGAATTCAAGATAAAATAGGATGGGCAAGCAGGAGATGGTTCAAATTTTCTTCATTGATCACATGACACACATGTAAAAATGTTAATGCTAAAAGGGATGTTTCCTAAGACAATTATCCCATGGCCACAACATAAGGACTTAAGATCCTTATTAATGGGAAATATTTATCTCAACTTAGGACAACCACCAAATAACAATCCAAAAGTTAAAAGTTATAACTTGAAGAGACCAATGACCGGCATAAGGGGTCAACCAAAAAATAAAACAAAGACCAAGATATAAAATCTATTGTTTGTTTTAATATAAGACCAGAGTAAACCTAAAAACCTTTGTAAGCAGGATATAAGAACCCAGAACTCCCTAGACTTGGCAAGATCATGAAAATGGAACAAATTTTCAAGGGGTTCCAACAGTGGCTCTGACTGGGGACGTATGCCCCTTTTCGGCATAGCGAGATTCTTGAATCAATGGTTGAAGCAGACCAGTCAAAACAAACACATGTCAAAACCAAGGAACTACCTGAACAAGCCAGTAAGATAGAACCAGATGCAACAAAAATAAACACACCTATACACAAAAATGTACAAAATTTACAATGTACAAGGAAAAAACACATACTTAGGAAAAGTATGATTTTAAGAATTTTCCATGTACTGGTAGTTTGAAAATTCACCTGTTAAGCTTTGGAGGAAATAGGAATCCTCCCCATGTGCACTAGCTATCAAATAAGGACCTATCCATAATGTTTCAAACTTTCCATGCTTTCCCTTGTCTTGAGCTCTTGCATTCCAGGCCAACACCATACTATTTACCTCAAACTCTCTAGGAGATACTATCTTGTCATGTAGATGTTTAACTTGCAATTGCATCTTCATATTTTTACCCTGAGCTTCTCTCCTTATTTCATCCAAGTGTACCAAATTTTCTATCTTGTGCTGCATATAATCACATATCTCTTCATCATATTCTTGAATAAAATTATACATCTTTAGTAGGTTATTCTGTGGTAACCTAGCATCTAGGCCATAAACTAAACCAAATGGTGAATTACCCGTAGCCTTTTTCACAGTCACTCTATCTACCCAGAGTGCCAACTTTAGTTTGGATTCCCAAGCTATATTATTCTTCTTAATAACTCTCTTAATGATTTTTATTAAGCTCTTATTTCTATATTCAACTTGACCATTTCCTTAAGGATGGTAAGGCGAAGAGAAAGAAACTTGTATTCCATGTTTGTCACAAAACTCTTTGAATTCATCAGATCTGAAACACATAGCATTATCAAAGACAATCTTCTCAGGAACTCTGAATCTGATGAGAATATTATTCAATAGGAAATCCACTACCACCTTGCTTGTGGCCTTCTTTGTGGGTATTGCTTCTACCCAATTTGTGAAATAATTAGTAGCAACAAGGATCCTGATAGAGCTTTTAAATTTTTACAAAATTTTAACTGGTTTCATGAAAATTTATCAAATGGTTGCCCTTCTACTTAGGGGTCTTGTGTAGGGTTTTGGGGTTTTGCCACCCTTGTTTAAAATTTTCATCTATCAAACCCTTTACATTATATTTTCATGTTGACCCACTATACCAGGTCACTAGCCATATTAGTTGCGACTTATGGCATCGATCCCATTGCTATACTAAACCCGTTACTTAGGCCCACTAGTCATCAGGTGTGTGAAATTTTAATATTTTTATTTTTAAGACTTATGTTTCAAGTCCTTATTGTCTTAAGGTTAATGTCTGCCACCTGGACCATGGAACCTTTTCTTATGAACAACTGCAAGCATGTGCTGAAATCCAAGCTATTGGATTTGATCCATGAAATCCTGGCCCTTGCACACACACCACACAGTATTAAAATAATGTATTCTAGATGGGCTGCACGATCTGCGCAATTGTACCATGTGTCTTTCATATCGTGTGGGACCCGTTTCCCACTATGGACTTGATCTCTTGTGGCAGAGGATATACGTCCATGATGCACCAATGGGACTTGATCTGAGACGTAGTGCACATGTCACACAAAATATTTAATGGCTTCACCTAATGCCTTGCATGGCCTATGGGATGGCACTACATGGACTCGGCTGGTGGCACAAGGAGGCTTGATGGGGCCCGTAGGTGGTACACATGTTTTTCGATGGGGAGAACTCTCATTGGCCAATGCACCTGCCATGTGACAACATGGATTTTTCAAAGTGTTTTGACTCGATTTGAGTCATTCAACAAGCTAGTGCACTGGCGCATCGATGGTTTACTTTCAAAATTCAAAATTAGCCATGTGATGTTCATTTGAGCTTTGTGAGCGATGGGCATTAATGGCACAAGCTATTTAGAGGATATGAGCCTAATCTCCATCTGTGTGAAAGGCTATTTTCCTTGAAATCATGATGGATAGTACACTGATTTCCATGTACTTGGGAATTAATGTTGGTGATACTGACACCAATGAATAATCACTTGTTTGCTCGTGCTTCAATTGGAGCATTGATGACCGTTGCATTAATTTTCTTGATAAATGCAGATGATGCTTCTCTCATTTTTACCATAGTAATTAGGCTTCTCGAGTGCTATATTTTTAAGTGATTAATTTTGTGGAGGTTTGAATACATGTGCAAGATGAGTAAGTATGTTGCTTCTCCATCGACTCTGTGCAGGTCAACAAGGGGAAACACTCAAAAATTAGGTGGTAATTCTCCATCTGATGATTTAGATAGTCTTCAAGGCTCTCTCAGCCCGAAGAATGAAAATATGAAGCCTACCCTAGGGTCATCAGGCGTAGTTCTCGGCTCAAAAGCTAGGTTGCAAAAGTAGAGGTGGCGGCATCAAGCAAAGGTAGGGATTTTGCAGAGAATGGAAGGGGTTCGAGGGCCAAGATGAGATATGGTCGTGGTTATTTGGGTCGACAAAACTCGCCCATTGATCTCTCTAGTAGTTCTAATGGTGGTGACTCAGAGATTGACTCCAATTATGGATATTTCCTCAATGCTTTGACTAAAATGGTTGGTGTCAACGAGGAGGTCCTCACGGTTTCTCCAATTATCATGGTGGCACCATGTGATGGTTCTGATTTTGGTGTAAAGAAGCATGCCAATGAGGATGCGGTGGTGGTTTCACCTCCCACTAAGGAAAAAATGAGGAGCACTTGTCTGTACCATGGCCGTGGTACTACTTCAAGCTCTGGGTGATGGTGTGTTTTGCTTTGCTTTTCAATTTTTCTGTGATGATGGTGTTGTTGCTTTTGGGTTTCAATGTGAACATTAATTACAAGGCCTTAATGGAAAAAATTTATGTGAAGCGATCGTGACACTGACTGGTTACAAGGGTTGTAACTATTTTGATTCCCTTATGTGATAAAATAATTGCATCCAATTGTCGGGGAATTTCCAAATGCAGATGAAATTCTTTTAGAGATGAAAATTTGAATGAAATGTAATTGCAAATGGGCTCAAAGCTTGTCACTCTCTTGTGTTATAAAAGAGATCTCAAGGCTCATTGTAGGGGTCAGATTTTTGAGTCCAATAAGTATTTGGGAGGGCAAAGCACATTCATAAAACACATAATTCTTCATGAATCTATCATTACTTTGTCTTTGGTAGGGTATATGTATGAAGCACTCTTAAATGCGTTTATGTAATTATTGATATCAAAATAAATCTAAAAATTTAAAGTATGTGTTCTCTTGTGTGTTGTTGTGATGGATTGTGGGTGAAATTAACAAGTGTAATTTCATTTCTATTTTCAAAGGATTGTTTGAAATGTATGATTCCTCTATTTGCTTCAACTCAATGAGGTAATTAAATTCTTAAGGAAGAGTTGTAAATTTTTTGTAATGAGCTAAGGATTTTGATAAGTAATAATGCTTTAAATACAATGAAGTTTCTATGATGTAATGCATTATAGAAATGGTCACCCACCAAGTTGAAGTGTTGCATATGACTTGATATTTCATGCTTGAATCCTGCCCAATTTGATGAGGCACTGTCTTGTTCATTTTGGATTCACATAGTTTGTTGAAATTAGAGAATGCCCACTCATGGATTCAAAGTCAAAAAAATACTTACTTCATATTTCATTCATTATAAGATGAAAATCGCAAAGTTACCTAATGTTCGTAGCAACCTAGGGTTATTTATTTAAGGCTGGTCGAGCCTTTGATAAACCACATCTAATTGCATTCAAATAGGGAAAAATATGTGTATGAAGTGTTCTTAAGGCATGATGAAAATTACAAGAACACACTAAGGAAAACCCTCCTTAGTCCCACAAAGCCTAAAGAGTAGGAGAAAAGGCCTCAGGACCCTTGCTCGTTGTGTTGGCTTCCTAGCCTTGGATGTTCTCAGGAATAAGGCATAACACTCCTTTAGAGAATATTTGGGCCTAGCAAGAAAAAGATGAACAGATCCAAGTATGGCCTCCACTTGATTTTTCTTGTATTTCTCTAATGAAATCAATCCCCCATTGTTGGAAAGGGGTTGGTGCTGTTATAGGCCTCAGTGGTAAATTTCCTAAAAACTTTAACTTTCCAGCAAATATTTGGCACGAATCACAAGTTTCAACAAAATTGTGAGCATCTTTGAAAATTGTAGGCCACTAAAATCCTGCTCTTAAAATCTTGTGAGTATTGGTATTTTCTATGTAGTGACCTCCACACACCCCATTGTGCATTTCTTGCAAGATTTCTAGTGATTTCTTCCCATCCACACATTTGAGAAGTACACCATCTAAATTCCTCCACCATAGCTCATTGTCAATAATTACATATTTAATTACATGCAATTTCAGTGTCTTTTTGTCATTATCAGTCATGTCTGCAAGACATTGTAGAGTTTGTAAGTATTGGACAATTCTTCTATATCACCCACATGTTTGCATATCACATATAGGTGTAACATCAATTAATTTTGTTCCATTGATCTGATTTACATCCAAATTATCTTTTTCCATCAACTTAGCGAGACCTTGACCTCTTACCAATTTGGTGATTTGAAAATCAATATTAAATTCTTGGATCATGTTGATCCATCTACACCTTTTACCTATAGACTCCTGCTGAGTGAAAATATCTTTCACAACAACACTTGGTACAAATGCTATGATAGTAGCTCCCTATAGACCTAAGTCCTGAAGTTCTTCACCGCCTTAACTAGAGCATATGCTTATTTATCGGTTGTGTCATATTTTAGCTCTATAATTTGCAAAGACTTACTAAAAAAGGAAATAGGTTGTTCAAAAGATTCTTCATTTTTAGATGTAACAATACAACAACAATAGTGTGAAAAGAAGCAAAAGAGAAAATGTGCATTGGTTTAGAAAAGTCCCGGGACTTTAAAACTAGAGCCTCTTTGATATCTTGTTTAATCCTTGTTAATGCTTGACTTGGCTCTTCACTCCAAATCACCTTTTCTCCCTTCTTAAGCATCTTGAAAATAGGCCTTGTGATCTCTACAAAGTTAGTCAGAAATCTTCTTAAAAAAATTTTTGTCTAAAAAATGAATGAATGCTCTTAACATTTTTTGGGTAAGGGATTTTATCTATGGCTGCTCCTCTATCAAGATCTATTCTCACTCCATATTTTGAAACAATATGTCCCAATAATTTCCATTCAATTACCCCAAAAGCACACTTCTTTGGGTTTAAATAAATCCCATATTCTAATGATCTGAGAAAAATATTTTCTAAATGCATACAATGATCTTGTTACTTTTTAGAGTAGGTAGTCAAGTCATCTTGATATACAACCATAAATAAATCAATAAAATTTGAAAAGGCTAAATCCATTGCTCTCTTAAAACTAGCACCTACATTTGTTAAACCAAAAGGCATTCTTACATAAACATAGGTACCCCAAGGAGTGGTAAATGCAATCTTATACTACTCAGACTCCTTTACCTTTACTTGAAAGTAACCTGAAAAACCATCCATCATTGATAGTAATTCACAACGAGTTACCTTTTGTAACATGGCTTCCATATTCGGTAATGGATAGTTGACCTTGAGTGAAGATATAGTCAGGTTTCGAAAATCAACACAGAGTCTTATGTCACCATTCTTTTTCGTTACTGGTACCAAATTAGATACCCATGAAGAATGTCTGATTGGTTTTATGAATCTTGTATCTCTTAACTTTATCAACTCTTCTTGCATTTTGGGAGCTACAGTTGGATTAATTGGTTTTTTATTTTTCCTAAAAGGTTTATCCTTTTCTTTCAAAGGAACCTCATGCTGAAATAGTTCCTCCATGTAAGCTTTGACGTCATCATATGACCAAGAAAATACATGTCTATATTTTCTGAGCAAGGAAACTAGCATTGATTTTACCTTTGGCTTTATCTTCTTTCCTATGTAAAATTTCTTAGGAGTATTTCAGTCCCCAAATTAATTTCCTCCAAGTTCTCTGGGTGCGCAGCATTTTTTTAAATGACCTTATTTCTATCCTGACTATTAAAGACCTTTTCAAGAGCTACCAGTCCTTTATGAATTTTTTTTTTTTTTAACTAGATGATCTCTTTTCCAAACACCGTATCCTTTCCATCAACATTCTCAAAAAATCCATCAAAGTCAATCTCCTGACTTTCATATTTATCTACACAATTCAAAAATTTGAGAATATCTGCCAGTTGTAGATATTGTCAAGAATGGAAGGCCTTACTTGTAACTCCACCTTAGAAATTCCTATAAAATTTATGTCATCATGTCTTAAAGAAATGTTAGCAAGTAAGTTAGCTACTCTATTATGTCCTCTTTCCATCCAATCAACTCCAAAAGCATCAAATTGCTCAATGGAATCCAAAAATACATTTTTGAACTACTTCAACCTATTATTTTTGCATGAATATTTAGCTCTTACTTGGAAAATTACTAGCTCAGATTCACCAACTACCATCAACTTCTTTATTTTGTGTTTCTCAACCAATTTCAATCCCAATAATAGGGCTTCATACTCTACCATGTTATTTGTATAAACAAAAGATAATGTGAAGGAAAACTTGTAAGTATTACCACTAGGAGCTACCAACAATATCCTTGCTCCTAGCCCTCGTTTAGAATTCGGGCCATCAAAATACATTTTCCAAAGTCCATCCTTGTTAGAAAACACAAACATTTTATCTTCTATTGGTGTAAGACACCTCTCTATCTCTCTTGGTGCTTCCTCTATTTTGAAATCACTAATGTCAGTATCTAATGAAAGAACAATGTCATCCTCAAGAGCATGCTCTAACATATGTTGCACCATCGGTTCTCTCATTACATGAACATTCTTACGATTAATGGGAAAAGTGTCATAAGACATATCAAACTACATATTGCCTCCCACAAATGCACTACACTTTTGAGATAACAACATTTCATAATTAGGTTGGATATCTACCACTACCAGACTCATTTTGAATTCTTTATTTGGGTAGGTTGCTAGCTTATAAGGAAGTTAATTTATCACACCAATGATAGGGACCTCTCTTGTGTCCATAGCATAGCACTTTCCATGTGTGCTATAGAATTTCAATCCTAGTGCGTCCATGATTTTAGCTGGCATGATATTATTGGATGCTCCAAAATCTACAATATATTTTTTTATAAAATTTCCCTTGACCATTAAGGTGAGAAAAAATGGATCAATCTTTTCAGGACAAGTAGTTACAAAATTTCCCAGGAAGATATGGGGAATTTTAGTAATAACTCCCTCAACTTCCTTATCTTTCTTATTATTTTCATTCAAGTTAGGTGGAGTGGGCTCCACCAAATCATTACAAGCTATAGCAGTACCATTGATAAGGGCCACTTCCTTATTCTTATGTTCATCTATTCT
This sequence comes from Sequoiadendron giganteum, assembly GCA_007115665.2. Lineage (NCBI taxonomy): Eukaryota > Viridiplantae > Streptophyta > Pinopsida > Cupressales > Cupressaceae > Sequoiadendron > Sequoiadendron giganteum. The sequence goes on along the minus strand of CM021100.1, from coordinate 284,230,407 downwards.
CATCATTTCAAGAAAATGTACAAAAACCTTTACTTGGGTAAGTAATTGAAATAAATCAACAGGGGTATATTTAGGTAATTCAAATGGGAGAATACCTTGTTCACTTTTTCTCTCCTTTTTTCAATTTCTTAATGCTTCAACTTTTTGTTTAGCATCTTTTCTTGTGATATCAAGAGTCTTCTTCTATGTCTTTACCTTTGCAACTGGAGATTTGAACTCTTGAGTAACCTTTGGCTTTTCAGATTTTTTAGCCCAAATTTTGTCTCGCTCACTTTCCTTAGCTTTGGTTGTCTCCATTTTTCCAATAGGATTGTGTTCTTTACTCTTTTTTTTTTTCTTCTTTGATGAAAAGACCAATAGGATTACCTTGCTCATGTCCAATTAAATTCTATTTCTCAAATGATAGGAACTTCTAGCTTGAGCTGCTAAAGCTGTAGTATATCTCTCAATCTCTTCCTCTAAGGGTCTTCTTAATGAAATACGTTCTTTAATTTCTTCCAAATTGTAAACCTCAACTTCATTTTCAACATCCTCATCAAAAAATACTTGTTGATGATATGTACTAGCTACTTGCCTTTGGTCATCCACATCTATTTCACAAAAATCTTCATCAAAAGAGAATTCACTACTGGCTACATCAGAGTCACCCATTGCCATAAGTACATTATTTTCTTCTTCATTCTACTGATCAGGCTCTCTAGGCATATCTTCATCTACCTCAACCATCTTTGCAACTGCACATTGTTGAGAACAATGTGGCATTTGACAAGTCATACACTAGGGAGTATCTTCAAAAAAATTCCCTGAATTTTTCTGCAAAGGATCCAGAGGGACTTTATTCTAAGTATTTATTTGATTATTTGGAACATGATTTCCATTATACCATTTGGTATTGTATGGGTGGTCTTGTAACCGAGGAAGTCTTTCATTTCTTTGATAACTTTTTGGTTGCACCTTTTCCTATTTCACAGTCTTATCATTTACAATCTTCATAAAAATTTCAAACTTGTCCTCAATAGTTCCTGCCAACTTTACCAATTTCTCTACTAATATTATCAATATTCTTTGCCATCTTGAAGGCTTCCCTCAATCTCTGAGGGTTCTTATCTAGCAAGCGGTAACTCATTTTTGCATCAAAAGCATTACAATAATTTACCATACATACATGATCATTCAATTGTAACTGAGGAGGCAATATATTTCTAGACTTTTGGAAACTTGTATTAAACTCATCAATAAATTCATTGGACCCTTTTTTCAATTGGTTCAATAAGAAACTTGAATCAGTCTTGTCAACATATTCTCCCCTAAAAATTATTTTGAATTACTCCCAAGGTCCAATGCTCTCAGTAGACAAGCTTCTATACCATTCTCGGGCATCTTTTATGAGAGACTACATGAACAAATTCATCATAACATCTTCTACTTCTACCTCAAAATCATCCATAACATTTGCAAATGCTTTGAGATGGTCTTCACCACTCAAGGAATTATTACCAAAGAATTTGACTAAAGCAAGTCCGAAGTCCTTAGGGAATGGGTTAGGGTAACCAAGTATTCTGGTGAAACATAACTGTTGGTATCTATCTACTTGGAGTGGTCTCCTAGTATTTCGATCCCTATGACTATCCTTTTTCTCACCACCTCTCTTAGTTTTTGAGTGGTTGTTATCTTCACCCTTCCCACTCTCACCATCACCACTACTTTTCTTACCTCTTTTATCATCATCCTCAAAATAAGATTTACTATTCTTATCTTTTTCTCCACCTCCACCACCTTGGTCACCACAACCTCCTCCACTAAGAATATGACACGTAGACTTCTTCTCTTCTGATTAAGTATTTTTATGTCTAGAACTTGAAGACTCTAGAGTGGATGTGGACATTTTTTTAAGGAACAAAATATTTCTAGCCATCTTTGCATTTGAAGCTTCCATCTCGGCCTTCTTCAAATCTTCCTGCAACTTTCCATTCTCCATTTCCAACCTCAATATCTCTGGATTTGGAGATGTAGAAGATGGGTTTGGAATGATTTTGGCCTTTTGTGTAGGGATTTCAGCAGATGAGGTATTGGTACTAGTATTGGTATTGAAAGAGGTTTTCTTAGGTTGATCAATAGGTCTCTTCCCATGATCCATAAATGATGTATTCTTAGTATTAAGAGGAGGCTCTAGGGCTTTAGTAGTTAAGATAGATGTGGTATAGGTATTAGTAGAAGATATTCTCACTAGGATTGTTTCTTCAAGAATATCATTGATTATTTTAGAATTGAACCTAGAAAGATTCTCCTCAAAAGTTTTGCGTCTAGCCGCCTCTTCTCTCATTTTCTCCAATTTTTGCTTTCTGGCATCTCCCTCTAGTTTCTTAGTTTTTATTCTATCTTCCCTTTCCTTTAGTTCTCTCAATCTATTTTCTTCTACTTCTCAAAGGATCATCTCTTTTTCTTCCATAGCCTTCATATCTCTATCTATGTCTTCCTCATTTTCCAAAATATCTCCATGCTCACTTGGGGCAAGAGTATAGTAAGGTTGGTCAATAGGATCTTCCTCAAGAGAGAGATGCACTTGTAGCCTAGTGGCTTCATGTCTTGGATTGAAATTTTTCTTATTAAAGACAGAACCAACTCTGGGGATGAAAGGCTTAAAAAACTCATTATCCTTTCCCTAGAACTCCCACCTATCCTCCTCTCTTGAAATATTAAGCTCAATATCAAATAATTTCTCGGTTGGGAAGCTTCCTTGGTCTATGTTTGATGCTTCAACATCTTGTACCTTCTCATGGGTACTAGCACTAATTAATTCAATATTAAACATAGGAGAAGCTTCAATAGGAGAATCAATGGACTTACTTAATTCAAAACCCTTCTTTACCCAAGCGAGTTGTTTCCCTTTAACTAGTTCAATTTTTTCCTTCTGCTCAAGATGTTTCTTCGCATAACTTCTTGTCTTCTTCATGATGCCAAATATTTTATAATCTCATTTCTTACGTTCCTTTTGAGAACTGAACTCTAAACTAGTATTAGAGAATTTAGTGTCACCACCTCAGATATTGGGAAATATTAAGTGATTGGTTCTTGACTTTGTACATGTGACTTCAAAGAGAAATTAAAACATAACTTGAGACAAGGTGACATAATGAGATAAGATTTGATGCATAAGACTGGGGGTGATATGATCGATGCAGCAAAATTTAGACTATTTATTGTTCACACATTGAATAGTATTATAATAAAACACTTGACTCTAACAGTACCTAATCTGAGCTAGAGACTTTGGACCTAGCTGTCTCTCCAATAGAGTTGCCAATCTATTGGTTATTTTCTAAGAAACAAACTTATCTCCAGAAATACCTATGGACTTTACCATTTTCAATAATTAGTATTCTAAAGGGATTGGCCAATGAATGAGTGGAAGCTGCAAAACCTCTGATACTCCTACACTTTGGGCTCTATAAAAGTTGGGAGGGTTATCCCACAATGCAAAATTCTGAATTCATATAATTATAATCAAATACATTGCCAATAATAGATACTTCTAATTAAGCTACTTAAGATACTAATAAATTAAATAAGTTGGTGGCTCATTTATCAACATATTATACTGAAAACATGAGAAGGTAACATTGTAACATGTAACAACTACAATAGTAACCACAAGAGTTTGCAAAATAAAACTGATTAGTTGATGAATCAACATAGAAAATGAATCATGGATAATTCACATGAACCAATACCTTTATCTTGAGCACGAAGTCATAACCTACCTATATGATCAGATAGCAATTCATGAATAGCAACATATAATTTCAAGAGATACTACATTACAACATTCTCCTATTACATTCATGATTAATACTACTTATCAATATCCTAGGACTTGATTCCTATGAGTTATTAATCTCATCCAAGCATTTACATCAATTCATTGAATCAATAAGCAAGAATGAAATCAAACATCCACTGGTAAACAATGGAGACAAATAAAAGACATTTGTGATTACTTTCATTTATAACTCATAAAACGAATGTAAGGAGAGACAATAGCCATGAAATTGGCATTTCTCAATATATATTTTTCTTTTCTATTATCCAAACTACATATAAAATTATGAAGTCTCAAACTTAAGAAAAAAACTCTAAAAACATACTTAGTATATCTCTTATAATTTACTGTGTCAAATGCATAAAACAACGAACCCCTACTTCCTGGCCCTGAATTCCTTCTTATAGAAATGAAGGAGTAAAAATAAACCACAAACCAAAAAGTACACATGTCAAAACCCTATTGGACTGCTAAATCAAAGATTCTTTCATTTAGTTAAAATACACTCCAAGAGGTAGGAGACATGTAAAGAAAATGAATGTATCCCATATTCATTGCAGGAGATTAGGTCCAATCTTCAAAATGGGTTTAACTGAACAATTACCTCATAACTTGTGCCCATGCACAGAAAATGAGAAGAAGGAAAAGCATGAGGAAAACTGAAAAAGAAAAAAGAGAAGACCACATCTGCAACCTTGTCATCAAATCAACCTTGAATAAGATGCACTATATTTTCCATACTTTAACATAAGTCTAATATTTACTAAATCCATTCTATGTAGTGCATTCCTATCTATCTGTTATTCACAGTGGCTACAAACCTAAAACATTCAAATCATTAACCTGTCAGCCTTAGTGTAAAACCCCCACTCCCTCCAAATATCTGCCTTTTCATGCTAGGAGTTCTTCTTCTGTGGGCCAATCAAAATTCATTACTCAATCAACCCTTTGTCTGTAAGGTGCATATTTGGTGACAATCTGGTTAGCTTCCCTATCAAATTCTACCAATATAGTCTCGACATGGACCAACATCTCCATATTCACTGTCAATGTGTCCATATCAAATATCTGACAATTTTTTATAGCTTGATCTGAAATAACACTGTTTACTTCATTTCTCCATTCTTGCAAAGTCTTAATGCTACCATCACTCCTTAAGATAGATGGGAGAAGTCCATGATGAGATTCATGGAAATATTTCACCAATTATTTTATTGTGTTCTCCAATGTTTCAACATTCCCTCTGTATTCCTCAATCTTATTTACTAGAAGAATAATAGGTTTAAACCTCTCAAGAGGATTAGGGTCTTACTTAACTGCAATCCCCATCAAGTCTTATTTTGTAGGGATCTAGATCTCCATAAGTGGGATGGATTTTTCTTTGTCGATATCAAACCTTCTTATGCCATCAACCATGGATGAATATCTATTATGAATACTATTTAGTCTATTATTCACCTTTCTGTTCAAGTTCTCAAGGATTGTTGTGACAATTCTCATGTTTCTCTTAAAATTATCTTCATCATGACTTTGACACATTTCTATGTATTCACTTAGTTATCTAAGCAACTCTTCCTTTTTGACATCCCCTTCATCTAGTGATCCTTCTGATACACTGGATCCTACTGTTGAAATGGGAACATTTCCCATATTATATGGTGTAATTTCCCATGAATTACTTATATTAGTTGTAATTTCAAGGGATATATATCCTCCTGTACAGTAGTGGGAGATTCAATATCATCTTGTTTAAGATTTCCAGGTTACAATATTTGCAATACATCCTCTAAAATTGCTATCTTTGTGTGTAATTGCATATTATTTCTCTCAAGATTTCCATATTTGACCAACAAATTGTTCATTTTTATTCTAATTTTATCTTTCTCAGTTGTCATAGTTTCCATAGTAGCCTTGGTGAACTGTGCAGCATGAACATAATCTTTTTTAGCTTCTAAGGCTCGTATTTCTCTTACTATCTTGATTATTATTCCTCCCTTTTAATTAGGTGGATACTCAACAATGTTTGGTTTTCTTGTGTTTGGGGCTAAAGCCTAAATAGCCAAGGCTTCCCACTTTTCACTAAAAGTAGACCCTTGTAATGCAAGTGAAACTTCTTCCTCTATATCATAGAGTGGTCTATAACATTTTTTGATTGTGTCAAAAACAATGGCTAAGGCTAAGTCCCTTCTGGTAGAAACAAGATACCACTTGTTCTCACCAATTCTTCACCTTACTTAGCATTCATGTTTTGAAACTTTGCTCTCATCTCATTCAATACCTTTTCCTGAATGACGGTATCAAGAAACTATAGATGTAGGCTCCTCTCCATAGCTAAGCATTTTAAATACTCATCTCATTTAGCCCTATAGGAAAAATCCATAAAATATTGAGTTTAAACAAATGATTCATCATCCAAGAACTTAGTACATGCCTCAACTCTCATGTCATCACTTCCATTTAATCTCTGAGATCAACATTACTTAATATTTTTCCCAATTGACTAGTTGCCCTTACTATAGATTTAGTTGGCACTCCTTCCTGTATTTCCTGCTCAGATACCAAAATATCATCATCAAAGCTTTCATCATCATAATCCACTAAAATAGTGGTAACAGTTTTCTATTTTTTCAATGGTGAATCCTTAGGTGGTACTTTGCTAGATGGTGGAGAATCAACAGATCCCCAATTTTAGACTCTATCAATCTTGTTGGAGATGAGGGAGACACTTGTGGCACAGGAGAAGAAGGTCTATGTTCCTTATGTTGAGTGGGAGCACATGGTTCATCGGATTTCTTTGTTTTGTCCTTTCTTCTTATGAAAAACTTTATTTTTGGCTCCTCAGAAGCTTGTGGTGTAGACTCCCCTTCAATAGCATAAATTCCTCCTCCACTTTGTTTTTCAACAATTCGAGCCTTTCCTTTATTTGTACTTACTGCCCCCTTAGTTTCAAGGTGGCCTACTATTGAATTAAAATTTCTTGTAACATGCTCCACTTTTTCAATTATGTTCTCAATCTCAAGGAGGATTTTTAAATCAGGCTCTTCCTTATTTATCTTCATTTGAATCTTGTTGCATGAAATCCACCTCTGCAACATCCTTTTTTGCTCCACACTATCAGATATATTCCTTATTACATCCTCTAGGTAATGGAAAATATTAGCATATTTGGTAACTTTTGTTTCTATCATTCAACATGGCCATAAATCCTTCAAAATCAAATTTGACCCTCTCAATCGTCCTTTTCATGCGGTATCCTTTGAGCACTTCAATGATACTATTTAAACCTCCTTTAGTCATCATAAAATTAGAAAAACAAGTGTATAAAGTGTTAGGAATAAGGTGTCTCAACCTTGGATAATTCCTATTCTTATTATTTATTTTGTAAAATGTATTTCTTGCAAATAATGTAATTAAGTGTGAGTGTACATGTCTAGTTGGCATGTTGATGTGTCACTCCACTTGATGTGTCGGCATCTTGAATTGTGTGTAAGGAGATCATGGCTGAAACGGTTATGACGGATTCCTATGACATGTAAGAGCTATGTCTGGAAGATTCAATGATGGGTGAAGACATGTGGCAACTGATAAAGTTATCTTCGGAAGTTTCCCTAAAAAGGGAAGCGCATGATATAAGCATTTTTTAGGGTTGCGAAGATGTGTGATGTGACTGTATTGTTGGAACGTTTTGATGCTGCCGCATTTTGTCTTCAAGTGTTGGAAATCTCCTGAAAGAACTTGCATTACAAGTGTGTTGTAACCATTGTGTTGAAGATAATACATTGTGCAGGTTTTGGAGTGCTGGGGTTTTTTACCGAAAGGTTTTCCCCAGGGTAAATCATTGTGTCATTCTTTATTTTTTGTATGTATGGTATATTGCTGCAATATCATTGTTAATTAGATTAACGAATCTGAAATTGTAAGGGTTTAAAACGAATTTGCACCATACTTTCCTTAAGAGATTAGTGTAGGAAGTTGTTTCCGCACTTGAGTTTCCTTACATAAAGGAAAGAAAGTTCCCTTTCTCTGATTTAGCAAATTTTCATTTTCAATGTTTCCTAATTGCCACATAACCTCAAGGAAACCTATTCTTTCAAGCACAAACCTTGGAAATAAATGAGGTGCTACCTAAGAACCACATACTCTTAAAATAGTAAAATCAGGGAGAAAAATAACATCTCCCCAATTATGCTCAATGCATGTCTCAGGTCTTCTTTCCTTTTGTCTCAAGAAGCTATATAAAGCAACAGGAACTCTAGGAAACCTTACAATCAAAGATTTTTTCAATTCAGAGGCAACCAAATTTTGGAAAGTGACATATTCATATGTCTTATCATCCTTATCCAAAATAGTGGTCCAACATTGCATAGGAAAATCCCAATCACCTACCTTTCTCTCCAAATCAATATTCTTTCCAAAATACACTGTAGCCTTATATAAGAACATATGCATCAGCAGTGAGTACCAACTACATCCTACCCTAGATTCTCCTTTCTTCAATCTAACCATGGTGCAGGAGCACCATTTAATAAAAAATGTCAATTCAAGAGGATATTGTGTAGGCTTTAGGATTTTGGAAGTTTTTTCAAAATAAGGTCTCGAGACCATTTAATTGAGGTAATTAGTCATTTTAGGTGTTTGGGGTGGTCAAGATTATTTGACATTACAAAAATTGCATTTTTGGCAAGATGTAAAAAATAAAGTTGTAAAAAGATAGATTAGAGGAAGGCAAACAGTCATGAGCTTTAAAAAGTCATTTTTAGGAAGTTAGAAGGTCATATTGAAATGGAAAAAATATATATGTGATGTAAAATCTCGAATGAGATTGATCTTGAAGATTAAAAATCAAATTAAATAAAGAGTATCCCTGTTTTTTGTGATTTTCTATGTTTTTTTTTTGTATTTTCCCTTTTGTGCAGACTTGTACAATCCCGTACAAGGGTATTTTGGCTAAGAATATATGGAATCACTTGAAGGCATGTGTTAAGTAGTATTTATGGTGGGTTTGAGTGATTTATATTAGCCTTGAGGCATTTTATCTCAAATTTCCTGTGCTTGTTCTGGTTACCCTATTTTAAGGGTTTGTGGTTCAAATAATGAAATGAAAGCCCATTCCATTGTCTATGATTGTTGTAGCTAGGTGGAATGGGATTTTTCTTGTAGAGTTAGGTGGTTACAAGCTTTGTGATTCCAGGGGAGGCTGGGTATTGAGCTGAGAATGATGCTCCAATGGTGAAATTTTTTATTTTCCCATGAATTTGAGAGATTTTGATATGTCAAATTAAGAAAATGAGTGGGGGATTGTTTAGGCGTATGAAAAGGTTTTTAAACCTTTTTTAGTTATTATTATGGTTGTGTGGTGATGGGTAGTTGGATTTTCAATAACACCCTAGAATTGTGGCTATAAGTGAGGGTTTTTTGAGTTTGGCCCTTGTCTGAGTGAATTTCTGAGAACTAATAGTGATTTATTTGATTTTGACATGTAAGGATTGTTGTCCCAAGGTTTTAGTGGATTTGGAAAATTTTAGTTATAAGTCTTTTTGGAAAAGAGGGCTTATTTGAGTCCTAAAAGGCGAAAAAGGCCTGGTTTAGTGAAGTTATCCCAAAGTGACCAATGGTGGTTTGTTAGCATGTTGTTGAGTTGAATGGGCGAGGTTATGGCCTAAGAGTAAGATAGTGAGAAGATTTACTTGGTTGAATTGATTTCTTCTATGGGTATTGTTAGTTCTGCAACAAATTTGGTCACAAGGTGAACTCTTGCAGATTTATAAATCCTAGAACTCCTAGATTTGGTGCTAGGTAGAATCATAGCCTTGCAAGATAGATTAGATTTTTCACATGCAATTCTTTGGGTCATTCTACTAATCAATGTAATGCTGATCAACAAAATAAATAACATAAATCTATAAAGGTCTGGAAACCCAAAGCTGTCAACAACATAGAGCATACCATGTTAGTTCAAACTGCCTTCCACTCCAAGAAAAATGACTTATGGGTCCTGGAGAGTAGTTGTTCAAACCGCATGACTGGTGACAAAGAAAAATTTACTAATATAGAAGAATATGTAGGTGGATATGTAAAGTTTGGAGACAACTCTAGAATTCAAATCAAAGGTAGAGGTTCTCTTTTTCTGAATGAAGACACTCCTATTTACAATGTGTATTATGTAGAAGGATTAAAACATAACCGTCTGAGTGTCAGTCAAGTCTATGACAGTGGCTATCAAGTCCTGTTCACTTCACAGGGGTGTGAAATCAAAAATAAGATTGGAAAAGCTATTGCTACTAGAAGAAAGACTAAGGGAAATGTATACAATTTACTTGACACTTCTGGAAATGAAAACAATAAAGGTATGTGCTTAATGAGTCATGTTGAAGAAAGTTGGTTGTGGCACAAGAGACTAGGTCATATTAATTTTGACAATATGGTTAGAATTAGTAAAAATCAGAATGTAAGAGGTCTGCCTATTCTGAAAAAGCCTGATAATGCAGTATGTAAAGAATGTCTCAAAGGAAAGAAAACTAAGGTAAGATTTAAATCCAAGGAACATTCCTCTACTAAACCTCTGCAAATTGTTCATACTGAATTATGTGGTCCAACAAGGACTAGATCTATCAATGGTGATAAATATTTCATGCTATTTGTTGATGACTACTCTCGTATGGTATGGGTTGCCTTTCTTAAGAATAAATCAGAAGCTTTTGAACATTTTAAAGTCTTTAGAAAAATGGTAGAAAGAGAGTCAGATTTAAAATTGAAATGTCTAAGATCTGACAAAGGTGGTGAATTCACCTCACAAGAATTCATTGACTACTATGAAAGACATGGCATAAAAAGACAGTATGATGATGCTAGAACACCTCAACAGAATGGGGTAGTTGAGAGAAAGAACATGACTCTAAAAGAAATGGCAAGGACTATGTTGAATGAAGCAAATTTGCCACACATGTACTAGAAAGAAGCTGTTCATACAACTATATACATTTTGAATAGAGTCCAGATCAAAGTGAAATCAAATTTCACTCCATATGAACTATGGTATGGTAAATCTGCCTCAATTAAATATTTGAGAATATTTGGCTGCAAATGTTTTATCAGGAGAGATGATGATAACTTAGGTAGTTTTCAATCCAAGACATATGAAGTTATATTTTTAGGATACTCTACTCACAACAAAGCCTTTAAATTCTTTAACAATAGGCTGAATAAAATTATTGAATCTGTCAATGTCAAATTTGATGAAAATTTGCTTTTAGATGTTGAACCTATGCAGGATGATGAGGAGGAAGAATTTGAACCTGATATAAATTCTGAAGGCTTTGAAACTTCAAAGCCTGAAACAAAATCAGAAAGTCCTAAACTAGCTAAAGAAAATTTTGAAGATGTTGAAACTAGCTCTGAAAAATGTGTAACTAAAACTCCTTCAAAATCTCTTGCTAGAAACCATCCTAAAGATCTGATTATAGGAGATAAATCAACAGGAGTTCAAACAAGGAAAAGAATAGTTAACTATGATGAAAAAGATCACATAGCTAAGCTTACTACTTTTTGTTTAATCACTCATTTTGGGCCAAAAGCATTTGATGAAGCTCTAACTGATGAATGCTCGCTTAATGCAATTCAGGATGAAATTGATCAAATTGAGAAAAATGAGACTTGGGAGCTAGTCCCAAGACCAAATGACAAAAATGTCATAGGAGGTAACTGGATTTTCAGAAAAAAACATGATGAAAATGGACATGTTGTTTGCAAAAGGCTCGATATGTCTACAAAGGATATGCTCAGCAAGAAGGTATTGACTTTAGTGAAACCTTTGCACTGGTAGCTAGACTTGAATCAATTATAATTTTCTTGGCATATTTCGTTTTCAAAAACTTTACTGTATATGAAATGGATGTTAAAACTGCCTTTTTGAATGGGTATTTGGATGAAGAAGATTAAATAGAATAGCCTAAAGGGTTTACTTGTAAAACCAAACCCAATCATGTCTATAGGCTGAAAAAGGCTCTATATGGCCTAAAACAAGCTCCTAGAGCTTGGTACTTCAGATTGGGCAGTCACTTACTATCAAAAGGTTTCATTAGAGGAGTAGATAGCAATCTTTATGTTAAAATTGAAGGGTTTGATGTTCTAGTTGTTGAAATTTATGTTGATGACACTATCTTTGGCTGCAACAATATTGCTGTGAGTCAAAAATTCTCATAGATTATGGAATCTGAGTTCGAAAAGTCCATGTTGGGAGAACTGTCCTTCTTCTTAGGTCTTCAAATCTCTCAACTTGAATCGGGTATCTTTCTCTCTCAAACCAAATATGCAAGAGAAATGTTAAAGAAATTTCAAATGGATGAATGTCATCTAGTTAGCACTCCAATGGCTACTAGCTGTAAACTCAGCAAGGTTGATGATTCTCCTACTGTCAACCCAACTGGCTATAGGTCAATGATAGGTAGCCTATTATATCTAACAACCTCAAGACTTGACATAATGCAAGTTGCTTGCATGGTTGCTCGATTTCAATCATCTCCTAAGGAATCTCACATTAATGTTGTTAGAAGAATTCTTAAATATGTTCAAGGCACTATTGATTATGGACTCTGGTATCCCAGAAACAATGATTTTTCATTAGTGGCATATATTGATTCTGACTGGGCTAGTTGTCTAGATGATAGGAAAAGCACTAGTGGTGCTGCTTTCTTTCTTGGTGATCGTTTAGTGGCTTGGCACAACAAAAAACAAGAATTTGTTTCACTCTCTACTACTGAAGCAGAATATATTGCTGCCACTTCTTGTTGTACTCAGGTAATCAAGATGTCACAAATATTATCTGACATGGGTATTGAAATCCCTAAACCTGTTACTATTCTGTGTGATAACACTAGTGCAATCAATATCTTGAAAAATCCTATTATGCACTCTCGCACTAAACACATCGCTATTAAGTTTCACTTTCTTTGTGAAAAGGTGTTGGCTAATGAGGTTTATGTGCAATATGTTCCTACACAAGCACAGGTTGCTGGAATTTTTACAAAACTGTTGGCTAAAGATGTTTTTTAAAGACTTAGGTCTAGATTAAGAGTTTTCTCTCAATCTCTGTTATCTTAATCAGTCTATCCTAGTGATAGGGGGACTTGGTTAGCTCTTCCTGCAGCTCATACTTTGCTACTCAAATGTTACATCTGCAGCTTCATGGAATTTCACTGTTGATTTTGATCTATCTTTGTTTTCTTCCCTTTATCCTTGTGACAAAAAGAGGGAGAATTATGAGAATTTGGTTCTAGTACTATATTTTGGCTTGGTGGCTCAATTTTTTCCATCAAGGAAAAAGGGGGAATTTGTTGAATCTCTCTTGTGCTAATTTGTCCTTGATGACAATTTGTATTACAGTCTGGCATCTTGGTGATAGTTTATTCAGTTGATCTGCTTTTCTGATTGGAATATTTAATTCACTTTTGATACTATATGTGGTGGCATTGATATCTTGACTCCATGTGCAAATCTTGGTTGAGGTATTCTGGTTACAGGTTCTTTGTTCTATTGATCAGGAGACATGTTTCTGGTTTATCAATTAGTATTTTAGTGATGCACTTAATTATATGACCTTGACATGAATCAGTGTTCTATAGGTTGATATGTTGTGGCTTGATCAGTTTCGAGCTTCATGAAATTGTTAATGGATGTTGATTATTTTCAGAGTCATCTTGCTCCATCCTCTCTTAGGTAATGATCTTTGGTTCTTGATGCTTGGGTCTATGAGATACAGTTTACTTTTCAGTTTTAAGAAAGTCCTATCGGGTTTCCTTAATCAACTGATAATGGGTTATGGTATGGGAGAATTGCATTCTGAAATTTGCATGAAATCAACCTTTTTACACTTCACAAGTCTTTGGGTATACTTGACTTAATAAGGTGGAAATTGACCTTGGGTAAAGGCATTCAAATTGTTCTCTAATTTTCATTTAAATCGGGTCTAAATGATTAATTTCTTTGTCACATTGGAAGTGATTTGGTTTGATTTCTTGAAAACACATTTGTCAATGGCAATCGACATTTGGTAGCAATAATGCAAGACATGATATAATTGGAATTTTTTTAGCAATGTGGTCATGTCAAATTATCTTTGAAGGCATTATTTGGTCAGCATTTTACTTGGTAATTAGTAAATGTTTTATGAGATTTTTGGTCGGCATGATTGTCTTTGATCTGCCCGTAGATTTCAAAGGGTATTATGAGTTTTTGGCTTATCAATAACTGTCCTCTCAGACTCCAAATGATTATCAATATTTGGAAAGGAAATAATGTGTTTGTTCATTTGGAATTTTAGGTCATTATTTCACTTCTCTTGATTCAAAGGGTTTGGAACCCTAATCTAGCTGCCACCATGGAATCACTCTCTCAGCCGTTTCATTGTGAAATCTACTAGTATTCTGCAACTCTTGGACAACATATGGGGAAGCTTGAAAGACCATCACCATGGTCGATTCTCTTGTCGATTTCTTGGCAACGGGTAAAAGCTCGAAATAGAAAAGATGAACAGGTTGCTCAACTTAGTTGCAAATCTGGTAAACTCTTTTATGACAGCAACTCCATCACTATTTTCAGGTATTCTTTTAGTCTTCTTTACAGATCCGTTACTTCTCAGGAAAGTTTATTACGAGTTTAGTTTTTCTTTGCAAAAGGAAAGGTGAAATTAGTCTATTCCTTTCATGATTAGATTTGAATTGATTGCTCCAAAACTTGACTGCATTTTTATTGAAGGTTATCATGCCAGTTTTAAAGGGATTGTGATTTTTGTTTATGGGTAATCCTAAATTCTTCGAAACTCTTCAGATCCTTACCTAGAATCTTTGGTAACTGCTCTTAAAAGCAAGATTTCGGTTATGGAAGCATTGTTCTTTCAGTTACTTCTTTTTGGAGCAGTTTTTCAGTGGTCATTATTTTAAAATTACATGCATGCCTTGATGCTGTTTGGTTAAAACATTGCTTGTGCAGGCTATTTGAGAGGACAAGTTTCAGTCTGCCTTCTAAATTTGCACAATGCTTGAGTATTCCTGTTAGAATACCTTATTCATATTGATCCTTCCCACATGATCACGGTAACATCTAGCACTGTTGCTTGATAGTAGCATGGTAACTTGATAATTATCTTTGAGTTATTCTTTGAAAGTGAAAAATGAGCAACTATTGTAACCCTTGATGGAATGTAATGATGTTTTATATAAAAAGAGGAAAACAAAGAGATTAGGGCTTTATCATTACTGAAAAACCTGAAAAGACAAAATATAACAAAAGTGCAATATATAATAGTTTTGTATTAGATATAGGCTATTATCCTTTTTTGCTGGAAAAATTCGAAAAACACAGTGTGTTAACTATTTTAAACAGTATCATGAAAATTTTATGAAACAGAGTGTGAGAAAAAGAAAGTTAGTAAACACCACTGATAATACAGTTTGATGAGAAGTTTTATTGAGACTGTAACTAGATTTTCCTCAAGCTGTCTTAAGGCTTGATAATGGGTGGAACTCTAAAGTGTCATTATTGACATTTGAGAATTCTACACATTGTCTGTCAAGAGGCACTTGATAGAATTCAGGGAAACAAAGAGATCCTCTATAGAATTGTATGTTCTATTGAAAAATAGAAAAGGGGTTGGTGCTCCTTGAGATTGGTGTCTCTAAAAAGAGGGGTTGGTGCTCAGAAATCAGCCTATGAGGCATTGTCAAAAATGATTATTGAAATGAAAGCCTAAAAAAGGCAGCAGGTTCAGGAGTGGTTTTTCTACCCCAGGAGGGTTTTCCACTTGACATATCTTGTGTCTATTTGAGTATCTGTGGTTCATTTGATTTAGTGCTTTAATTCTTTAAATTGATATGGTTTACTATTCTCATTTTAGTTTATGTCATTGCATTCAATACATGAATGAGTTTATCATTGATAAATGAGAGCAAACATCTAGTTTATTTCAATTTCAGTTAAATTTGGTAAAGAAGTTAATAACACTGATTCACCCCCCTCTCAGTGTCTTTTCACTCCAAAAATGAAAGCCCATTCCATTGTCTGTGATTGTTGTAGCTAGGTGGAATGGGATTGTTCTTGCAGAGTTAGGTGGTTACAAGCTTTGTGAGTGCAGAGGAGGTTGGGTATTGAGTTGAGCATGATGCTCCAATAGTGAAAATTTTGATTTTCTCATGAATTTGAGAGGTTTTGATATGTAAAAGTAAGAAAATGACTGGGGAAGCATTTTTTTTGGATTGTTTAGGCATATTCTAGGGTTTTTAAACCTTTTTTAGGTATTAGTAAGGTTGTGTGGAGGTGGGTAGTTGGATTTTCAATAATACCCTAGAATTGTGGCTAGAAGTGAGGGTTTTTTTAGTTTGGCCCTTGTCTAAGTGAATTTATGAAAACTAATAGTGATTTATTTGGTTTTGACATGTAAGGATTGTTGTCCCAAGTTTGTAGGGTATTTTGAAAAGTTTAGTGATAAGTCTCTTTGGAAAAGAGGGCTTATTTGAGTCCTAAAAGGTGAAAAAGGCTTGGTTTAGTGAAGTTGTCTCAAAGTAACCAATGGTGGTTTGTTAGCATGTTGTTCAACTAAAAAATGGGTTCCTAGAATGGGTCAGGTTATGGCCTAAGAGTAAGATAGTGAGAAGATTTACCCAGTTGAATTGATTTCCAAGGCTACAAGGAGATAGGTTGAATTGGAGGAGAGTTAAGAGTTTTGAGATTCAAAACTTGAAGTTTTTTTTTTTTTGTTGATTATTGTTGTAGGACCTCCCCTGACTTACATCAAACCAGCCCATTATGTATTTTTTCAAAAAGGAATCATGCATAATCAAATACTGCACAATATTGGGGATGCTGAATTTGAGCAACCATATACATCCAAGCCATTGGGATTCCAAAAACAAGATCATAAAAAATTATTTGACAAATGGAATAGAAAGTCCTTTTGAAATAAGGAACAAAATAATTGGTAGGAAAAGGCTCCTTATCATGTGATCCTATCACAATCTTATGTCTTAGAATTTTTGCTAGAAATCTCGGTAAAATGTGGACCCTAAAAGAAGTATTAGTCTTTTCATACTCTTGTCTAAGAGCTTCTTCATTTATCTTATACATTTCTTCACTCCATTTAGTGAGGTTGAAAATAAGACCCAATTCCTCCTTAGTGATTCTAACCACTTATTTTCCATCAGAGGTCTTGATAGTCCTCGTGACTGGGTCATAATTAGAAGCTATTTCCTTCAACAAGTCAACATCCATATAAACATTTGGCACAATTAGCTTTCCCATATCACAGTTCCAAGGGTTTCCCACTAGGACACCCATATTTCTATTCTTGAACCACCCATAAAACAATTCCCATCCAGTATAGGTTAATTTAGTATCGTTGATATAACCTTTTTTGTCAAATAGACCTTCTGCTATTTGTGGTCCTCTAGGTTTATCGCTAGTGGAAAGTGGTAACTAATCCATAAGGTATTTATTTAGATGTCTCTTGGGAACATAAACCTCTCCTTTGAATGAAGATGTTTTTTCTTTAGGGGCCATAATGCAAGAGATACAATCAAACATGGTTTTTTGGTGTAACTGAGCAAGTCCTACGACTTTTACAAGGGTTTAGCATGAATTATTCAAATGCAAAATTAATGAACTCCCCTTTTATAAACGTTAAACTTAACAACTGAAACCAAGTAAAAAACCTAATAGACTTAAGCTTGAGGAAACAAAACCTTTCAGTAATTCCAAAAGGAAAATGATAATTGACTTATTGTTTTAGTGCAGGTTGACATCGTTGGTTCCGACGTGAAAACATGTTGAGTGAATAAAGTCTTGGCTCCTGGAGTATATTGAGTGTACTTGTAATACATAACTATGCCTTTGATGTAAATATTAATAATAATGCAATTCCTTACTTCAGTAGCTCAATGTCCTTTCATTTATTAAGTCTGCCTCACGTGAACCAAAATGAATTGCTTGCTATGAACTTTGTTTTGAATACTAACTGTTGATTTGTTTAACCAATTGATCAATCCACGATCCAGATTTAATTATCTTATTATGAAACATCCAATTGTACACAGCCAAAACAATTTCCCAATGACAGGAGGCCGCATGGAAGCAAATGTTTGTAACATGCGGGCCCTACCATCTCTTTGTGTTTTCAATTCCAATCCACGTGTGAATCTCGCCTTACCCTAATGAGCCATAACTCACATGCAATTTATATCAATGAGAGGATGGGGAATGATTGAAATTGAATTTGGAGGCACCATCATACAAATTACTTAGCTAGATTCAATTTTATTTCTCATTAAACATCAAGGGATCAGATTAAAAGATCTTTAGGCAAGTAGGATATATGGGCTTTTGTAACACACACATTACCCTCCAGGCTATTAAGATTTATTCCACATGGCAAACACCTACTTCCCCATTGAGAAACTAACAAGGAGTACCATAGGGCCCACATGAGATGGTAGGGAGTTGTCTAGGTTGATCCACATCACCCATAATCATCTATGAATCAAGGTGACATGCAACAATATTAATCCTCAAACTAATCATTGAGAAGACAGGTGGCAATTTCCTGCTAGCACGTATGATTTCTTTAGTAACCAATAAAAATAGGTGCTTCAGTGGGGAATAACCTAAATGTGGCCACCTCAATTATCACCAATTGTTGATCTAGCTTTAGTAAACACTTGTACACCTTCTCACCAATTTCAAGCCCGCAAATCATCAGTAACACATGTCCTTCACCCATGAGCCGAAAGGAACAAAATAATTCAAGATAAAATAGGATGGGCAAGTGGACGATGATTCAAATTTTCTTCATCGATCGCATGGTATACAAGAGCTTCTTGGACACTCGCATGTAAAAATTTTAACCCTAAAAGGGACATTTCCTAAGACAATTATCCCACAACCATGACATAAGGACTTAAGATCCTTATTAATGGGAAATATTTAGCTCGACTTAGGACAACCACCAAATAAAAATTCAACCCTATTATCCTATAAAACCAGACCAGAGGGCCAATCACTCAACGAGATTTGATTTCAAAATTTATAACTTAAAGAGACCGATGACCGACAGAAACAGTCAACCAACAAATAAAACAAATACCAAGATATAAAATCTAGGGGTTTTTTAATATAAGACTAGAGTAAACCTAAAACCCTTTGTAAGTAGGAAATACAAACCTAGAACTCCCTAGACTTGACAAGATCATGAAAATTGAACAAATTTTCAAGGGGTTCCAATAGGTGAAAGGGATATTGATGGAGACTTTAGATCAACAAGCTCTTCTTTTGACTTTCTACTTTGATAGAAATTTCCCTAGTGATTTTAGATGGAGAGGCATAGCTCGAGATCAATTTTTTCTTACTTTCAATCTTTTGAATGATTCCCCTAGTTATTTTAAATGGAGGGGTATGATTTTTCTTTCTTTCATTCTTGACATCTATTTTTATCTTTGATTTGACTGGTAGCTTTTGATTTTGGCTGGAGGAATTTTCTTTATTTTTCTTTCTTTATATGCTTTCTTTTGATTTTGGATCTCCTTTTAAAGATAGTTCACTCCTTGGAGCTTCACCTTTACTCTTTTCTTGAGCTATGAAATGTGTACGATGTCTATGATGCAAATAGATGCACGAGTGAGGTGGATGAAATAGGCGAAGTGACAAAAATATTTAGTGAATGAATGGGAGTGGTGATTCCATCAATAGAGTCTTCGGAACTATCATTTTTGGTATTGTTAATGTCAAAGGAAGCTCGCACATCCTTAATGACTTGGAAATATGGCTCAGTAAAGGAAATATTAGGATATGCATACCCTAACACAAGATGGTTGAAATGGAAAAATGATGATTCAGAAGATGGAGAAGGATAATCTTGGATATCTTTAGTAAGGTCATGATCAAAAAGTAAATGATCATAGATATCATGATCAAACATGGGATTATTATGGACATGAAAGGATTGGGCTAAAGTGGACATGGTAAAGGTAGATGTATCATATGGATCCCAAAATTTTCAATCCAAGCATGGTCATCTTTTTGCATACTTTTGGAAGGTGTCTTGACATCATCGTTGGAATTCTAGACACCTTTAGCCTTATTATCATTGTCACATGCGGATAAGTTGTCCATACGGTATTCTCCACATCCCATGTCATGGATCATGACTTTGGTGCTTGATGGTGTGGTAAATGAAGTGGATGACTTAGTCATATCTAGAATTCCATAAATGTGTGGAGATAATGGAACCTTTCGAATGCAAAAGAATGATCTAGGGTATATTCCCCTACTCCTTGTTCTTTCACTTGTATTTTGATCTCAGCTCCATTGGATTTTGAGGTGGATTCTTGTAAGCACTTGGGATCAACATATGCTTGAGAAGGAGGTGCCTCACGGTTTCTTGGGATTGCGATTTTAGTTGTAGGACTTATATTATGGAAATACTTGAAAGGATTTGGATCTCCTTGTATTTTGATTTCAATACCATTGTGTGGAAATTTAATGCACTGATGGTATGTAGAAGGTACCGCTTGCATTGCATGAATCCATGGTCATGCAAGGAGGCTATTGTAAGTCAGAAAGATATCAAGGACTTGGAAAACCACATCCTTTAATACAGGCCCAACCTTGATTGGTAAAGTAATCAATCCTTTAGAGAAGCATTCTTCTTCATCATATGCCTCTATATGGTAATATTTTTCCTTAGATCAACTACATTTTTAGAAAATCCTAATTCTTTGATCAATTCTCGAGTACAAATATTAAGACCAACTCCTCCATCTATCAGAACTCACTTGATATTAACTTTATGGACAAGGACTTTAGTGTGTAAAGGTACCTTATGCGGTTATTGGATGGAAAAATCATCATTATCAATAAAATTGAGAGTGTGAGGAAAGGTGATGTGTCCCACCATAGCTTGGAATAGATCTACATGCAAGTCATCAGGCACTATAGTAGTAGCAAGCACTTTATCTAAGATAGCTTTATCCTTAGGAGATAGGCATAGCACCTTAAGTATAGATATTTGCATGAGCATTTTATCTAAATGCTCTATGAGGCTGTATTGTAAATTTGGTGCAATGGGTTTTAAATTAGGACCTTGAAGGGTAATTGTGCCTATGTGACTAGTAACATTGTAATCAGGTTCTTTACCTTTTATAATGAAAGTGTTCAAATGATTATCAACCTCACCGGTGTTATTTATGATAAAATAATACTTAGTAGTAATATAGTTTACACCATCACTATATTTAAGGGCCTTTCCTTTGTCCTTCTCATGCTTAGAGAAAGGGTTTTGAAACATATTGAGATCAAAGTTACCAGAAGGAGTGTGTCCATTAGCCATTATCCTACTATCATCAATAAGGTCTTGTATTAGATGTTGAAGTTTATTGCAACTATTAGTCTTATGTCCTTTGTGTCTATGATAGTTGCAAAAATTATCCTTATTCCACCATGGGGGTTAAAATTGTGGATTATATTCTTTTATCTCAGGGAGTGTTATAAGATTAATTTCAAGGAGTTGTTTTAATGCAGATTCAAGCAATTGTACCAATGGTGTAAAATTTTGTTTACAAAAACTTCTTTGTTTTTCTTTTCCTTTATTTGAAGATGAACCTTTAAGGTTGTAGATAGGTGATTATTTTTTAATTATTTTCACATCAACAACTCCTTCACTGACCACATTCTTTTTCTTTACCCAAAAATGTGTCTTGTTGGTTCAACCTGATTTTTGATCTTTGTCGTTATTAAGTTTAATAGTTTCATCATCGATGAGATTTTGTTTCATTCGAAATCACATTTCTATGGCTTCATCAAAGGAATCCAATCATTTGAGGTGAAGTTCCCTTCAAATGTCCTTTTTCAAATTTTGACAAAAGAGGTCAACCAATTCTTTGTCTAGAATGTTATAAGGTAATATTATGTTAAATCTCCCCATCTTTGTAAAAATGACATAAACAATTCTCCTTGTTTTTTTTTGGTGTTAAAAAGGTTTTTCATGGCCACTTTAAGTTCAAAGTTGAAACTATAATTGGAGATAAATTTATCAGCCACTTCTTGAAAATATTTGATGATTGAGGGTAGTCGTGAAAACCATTCCATAGATTCTCCTCCTAGACTACGAGGTAATAATCTCACAAAGTATGTCTCATCAACTACAAATTCCATGGTAGTAGCACAAAATTCTCTTGAGTGGTCTTTAGTATCTCCTTTTCCCTTATATTTATCAAGTTTCAGTATATCCCAATGACTAGGAAAATGTGGCATTGGTACACTCATGTCAAAAGGATAACGAAATATATCTGCAATAGAAAACTTGTGGGATGATGTTTCATTGTTCTTGAGAGTATCCAATTCTTGTCTCAGTGCTCTAAGATCATCTAAAATAGGATTGTTTTTAGGTGCAGATTTTGATGTCTTTGAAGATTTCTTGTAACCAGGCTGTAAATAAAAGGGTATGTGATCTTTGATTCTATCCTCATTTTTTGTTTTTGTATGCTTAGGTTCACCAAATTCATTTTTTTCATTCATCATAAGAATATGTCAAAATCAGGAGGTAGTTTGATTCCATCATCAACAATGGTCTTGAAGTATTGTTGTGGATTATGTTTGACTAACTTTGTAAGTAGTTTAGTGAATCTATGATCATATAGTGCTTCATTTATGGGATTGAGTTATTTCATCGTTGTCAATTTCATTTGTTTCACTATTTGCAACACTAATGTGATCTTCCCCATCAAATTATTTTCCTGAAGGGTTCCCTTCTTCTTGAAACATTTTTATTCTTTTGTTAGGGGTTATAGGCGATTGTTCTAACCTTCAATCTAAGACAAGATAATGTATGCGACATAAGACTAGGACATCTGCAATGAAAAAATATATGATCCTAAGATGAGATATGATAATAGTATGGTATGATATGATGAAAATGCAAGAACTTAAGGCAGCTCTAGGTCTAAATATAGCTATGATGCAAGGCTTTCCTTGTGCTATTATGGATAGACACAAGGAAAGATGATCAAGAGATGGAGTCCTAAGGTAGGGGATGATGAACTCAAAGAAGATTACCCTACTCAAGGATGATGGTATTTATCTAACTCAAAGATGACAAACACAGGCGATTAGTAGTCAAAGGATTGATTTCAAGACCTAGGAAGAGTAGCTTAAGTGCAAGCTAAAGGTTTGGTTGACCAATGATGGATATGCAAGGACTATGTGGAATGCAAAGATTAAAAGATTAGAACTAAAGTATTATGACCCCAAGATATTTTAATGATAGGTTCATTTTGGATGTTTTTAATGTTTGAATTTTTGGGTTCGTGAGTTTGAGATGTTGCAAATCACTAGGTGTAGTGTTTGGTTGAGATTTGTTTTGAACACCCATGCAAAGCGAAAGAAGATATATTTTTTTTTAGTTTGATCTTGATGTGAAATTAAAAATACTTTGAAAACACTTTGCACAACCTAGGCTTCTCAAGAGATACCATTCACTAGATCCCTATTTGGATTTCTCCAGCGCCTTAAACAAGGTAGACAACTAGAGACTTGGTGGCCCTGGCTCCCCCTTACATGGCACAAACTTCTCAAGAACACCAAGACTCATTTCCCAAAGATGATTTTTTGTGTCTACACTTGAATAGTGAAATCATGGGGTGGCTTTAGAACGATCGGTCCTGCACTAGCAAGTGAAAGGGATTTTGACCACTAAAATAATTGATCTGTAGTAAGGGCTTTCATTCAAGGTGGCCATACATGTGACAAGATTAGCTCAAGATTATTTCAATCAAGAGGCCTCCCAGTCCCTTCCTAAGAAAGGATTTTGAAATTTCATGTTGACACTAGGGGTGGCACTTGTTGGTATGACACATCCACACCCGTTTCTTATAACTTTCATCATAATTTTTTTTATTATATATAACTGTTCGAAAGAGCTTATCTTTAGCTTGTTAGTGCTTGGGTCATTCCCACCTTTTGAAGTGGGGTGGTAGGCCCTCGAAACGTATACAAAAGCAAGGAAGGGTGATCCAACAAAGTTTTTTTACAATTTCTGGGAGATTCTGATTTTTGTTGAAATCACATATTTTTAGAGAATATAATGATTTAAGCCTTAAAAAGTTCCATTTTAAGGATTTCAATTGAAGAGGGTTAGATCAAACCACCTTAGATCAAACCCCCTTGGATAGAACCCCACTAGTTTTAAACCATACCTACAACGGAGTCTCCTTTACACCTATCAAAATGTTGATAAAAAATCACTTTTGATTTACCTTTTTGGAGATCAAATGAATTCATTTAAAATTTATTTTAGATGACCATGGTAGTCCTCGAAACGAGCTATCTAACGAATATAATTTTAATATACATTTTGGTATTATTATGTATGTGTTTTTTTAGTTTTATTAAACATAGGTTTTTAACCAAAAATCAAGCTCTTTATTTTGTACATGTGGAAAAATAGCATATTATCAAAATAAAATTTAAAAATATGTTCATGCTAGGTATTGATGTCCTTCATCCATTAATTTTTTTTTTTTGAATTTTGATACATATAGAAAAAGTTATGTTGTATATAGTCCGCCTATGTTTCAATTGTAATTGGTTTGACTTCGAAATTTGATTAAGGAAAAAATATTTAATAAAACACTATGAAACCAAATGAAAGTGATACAAATCTAAATTTGAACAAATTAGAATTTTATCCTTCATACAAAATTTTTTTTGTTGTAAACGGTGATGTAACAGATCACTAGTTTTCATCATCTTCAAATTCCTCACAGTTTAGCCACTATAGGAGCCTAAAAGTTAAAATTTAGTTAAAAAAAATTAGTTTAGTGTCCAGTTTGCCCAAAAATTATAAACCAGTATTGTGGGATCAATCGGAAGTATTCTTTTTATTTCCCAGATCACACAAAGCATAAGGAGAGAGCATACACAATGCTTTTTTCTCACACTTGCATGAGGTTCATTTTAAATCCAAATCATTGAGTGGCGTGAGAGAGCTCCTGAGCATACACATTCAATGACAAAAATGCAAACCACAAAACATGGTAAACACTTCTTAATTTTAACATTTTTTTATGATTAGACAAACACTTGAGTTCATTTTTAGATCAACAAATCCAAATGTGATCTAATATTAAAAAAAAATACACAATGTCTTAAGATTAGATTCTTTGACAATTGAACCTACAACACACCGATTAGTAGTTTGAGTCAATGTTCTTCAATAAATGAGAGTTTATGTTTTTCAAATTTTAAGTCTTGGATAAATGTGCAAAAAATCCTAAGATTAACCACATAATCAAAATTAAACTAAGAAAAAAAATGACATTAATCTAAACCTAAATTAATCCAACTAACTAAATTAAATCTAAACTAAATTAAATCTAAACTAAATTAATTCTAAACTAAATTAAATCTAAATTAAATTAATTTTAAACTAAATTAAATTAATTCTAAACTAAATTAATCTAAGAAAAAACAATTTAATCTAATTAATCTAAATTAAATGAAATTAAAAAACCGAAACATAGATCTAAATCTAACTAAAATTAAAAAGTCTAAATTAAACTAAATTAAAGAATATAAATCTAAAAATCTACATCTAACTAAATTACATAAAAAATCTAAATTAAAACTATATTAAAAAATCTAAATCTAAAAAAACTAAATCTAACTAAATTAAAAAAATCTAAATTAAGACTAAATTAAAAAATCTAAATCTAACTAAAATAAAAAAAATCTAAATTAAAAATTAAATCTAAATTAAATGCAAAGAGAATAAATAAAAGTTCATGCAAAATGTGAAAGCATATGTAATAAATTGATTGTAGGATGAACTACATTATTTTGATGTGTTTGGAGAATTCGTTTAAAATGGAATGTTCTAAAAATGCCGTGACTACAGGATATGTTGAAAATGGGATGTTGTGATTGAAGGATTCAAACAGAATGACATGATGGAGTGTCACATGACCAGTTTGAACAACTATAATCCCCAATTTATATGCCTACACTAGATAGTCCAAATTATAGAAAGGTTTTTCTTGCTGAAATCTTCTCCAACCCATTGGACATGCTGCAATTTTGAACTAGAAGCAGGCAGTGGCTGGTGGATAATTTTGCATTTTTGATTCACGATCAACCAACTATTGATACTAATTATTAATGAGCAATTTTTTTAAAGTATTTTTTTAATTTTTACTTTTCTTAAACTATTTAAATCCTATTGTTCTGAACCAACTGACTTGAGCCAGAAACAAAATTCTCTCTAATCAATTGGAAATAATAATAAAATGGATTTATAATTTTAATTTAGTGCAGCCAATTGCTAGTTTCTTCTATTTGTTTATTCACTTTGAATTGGTTTATTTCGAGGGTTCTTGCAATCAAACAAATAATACAAATTTGATTGGAATATAATTATTTAAGCTCCATAGAATTAAGTAAAATTTTCTCTTCAACTCTTATTGAAATTTATTAAACTAAAAGCTCAAATCATATGAAAGAATAAATTATTCTAACAAGGCATCAAATCTAAATATTAATATGAAATAAGAAATTAATGTAAAGATTTGCTACTCTACAAATATGGGTGTCTCATCGTTAAATGTTTATGTTGAAAACTGAAAAAGGTGATTTAGATCTATAAACTCAAAATCAAAGCTTCAACATAACAACAATGAAGCCTTTCCTAAATAAACACATGCAAAAATGAAATACTACACTACAAAAAACATATGCATTCAAAAGAAAAAGTCACTCCCTTTTTCTCCTACCATTGTTCTCCTATTCAACAAGAAGCTATGATGAGTAGAAGAAAGGATTGTATTCAATGTGCTTTTTTGGTGAGAAGAGGGGGTTTATATAGATGTCCTCACACAGTGGATTCAAGTTGCAAGACAAATGTGGGATTAAAGAGTGCAATGGAGAAACTAACATTCATCCCATATTCTTTAATCAAGTGCCAATGATGGGAATGGAAGTAATAAATGAGTGGCTTTATGATATGATGTAGGTTTAGGAGTTTAGAATAAAGATGGATTTTCAAATCAAATGAGTGATATAAATGGATTTATATATTTAAATGATTCAATGTAATAAGTAAATAGTTAAAGATCAATGTGATATGAATGCATGGATATTTTAATAATAATGATATGAAATGATCTATGGATAAATGATTGCATGAATGTATGAATTCTTATTATATTTTAATGATTTAAGTGGATTAATGAAAATAGAAGAGGATATTAAATGAACTAATTAAACTATAATAATATCCATTTAATTAATAGATGAAAAATAGGATGATTGTGAGGAATTTTTTTGAGTGTGTACATGTTCCTTAAATAATTGCATTGAGGTGGAGACCTAGAGAGCATACTTGTTTAGGTTGAGATTTAGGTCCCACATAAATAATTAGTCTATTAAACCATGAGGATTTTGAAGATGATGAAAAAGAATTACTTTTGACATTTTGAGTGTAGATTATAAATATATATATTTAAAAAAAATTGAAATCAAATTCCATTTCTTTTTCCATCTCCTTCAAAACCTAATTTTTAACAATAAACAACATTGTTAAAGAGTGACATGTACTTGGTAACACATAATTTTTTTTTCTAAGAAGGATAAAATTCTATTTTTTTTAATTTAGATTCGTAACTATTATATCTAGTGCATGCATTTGGCTTCATAGTTTTTTAGTGGATACATTGTTTTCTATCGAGGCATTGAAGTAGACCTGAAAAAAGTCAAAGAAATACTAGACATGCCTCCACCTAAAGGAATCAGTCAATTTATAATGCTACATGGTTGACTCTAGTCTATTATGTGCTTCATCGCACAACTTGTAGATAAATGTCAACCTTTTTAGTATTTTTTACGCAAGGGTGTCTCTTTTATTTGGACAAACAAGTGTGAGACAAATTTTCAGTAGATCAAAGAGTATCTCTTGACACCTCCTATCCTAATGCCACCTATCGATGGAAAACCCCTAATTTTTTAATTTAAACCAGTTACAATTTAGACATGTACTTACTTCCTAACAATAAAATTTTTTTATGTATTAATTTTTTTTTGTTGGATCAAGGACATCAATATCTAGTGCATAGATATTTTTCAAATTTTTTTATAATATACTATTTTTCCACATGTGCATAACATAGAGCTTGATTTTTTGTGGAAAACCTGTGTTTAATTAAACTAAAAAAAATACATAATAAAACCAAAAATATATTAAAATTATATTTGATGGATAGGTTGTTCTGAGGTCTACTATCATCTAGTTGGGTTTGTGAATTTTCCTCCTTTTCATCCTCAACATAAGCCTAGAAACACAAAGTTCTGAAAAGATTTGTTAGAGGAAGGGGAAAAGGGGAAAAAGGGGAGGTTCTAGCGAACCTCCTTTTAAATGATATTAAAAAAGAAAAATCCATTAAAGAGTGGTTGACTAGAACCCCCTTTTATCAAAACCTTTAAGGGGTTCTAGGAAAAACCCCCTCTAACAAACCTCCCTAAAGTTTTTTACCACCCAAAATGCATTTTCCCTTCTTCAACGTAATTGTAACCTACTACTGTGGGACCGCCTTTTTAATGTACCAAATTATGCATTCCAAGGCCTTATTATTCCCATTTTTTGAGAAACAACCATATTAAACAATTGCCAACATTAATTAAAATGCCTTAGAAATTGAGTGTCCTAGATTTAGGTCATAGGACCCATTCACCCTTGGGTCCCCTTTACGTATTAGGGCCTAATTTTTATTTCTTTTAGTACAATTTTATTGATTCAAATTAATGTTTCAAATGTCTACTTGTGGAATCTAATTTTTGGGAAATTAGATACACACCTATAAGTACAATTATTTTATGAATTCAAATCTAATACTTTGAAGGAGCAAATATTATTGTTGAAAGAATTGAAGAACAGATTTCACAATCATCTTCAACAACAATCAGGATAATATCATCAGGTAAAATTTTATGCATCTTCATGTCATGTTTTGGAGCTAACATTATGTTGTAGGTTTCAAACATTCAAGAAAGAATTCAGACATAAAATAAAGGAATCAATCAAGCCAATTCATGTAAGATCCAATCCTTAGAGAGATGTGTTAGACTTCACTCCTCTAAGGGTAGCCATTAAGGGTTTGGTGAGTTCTGAAAAATCTTTTTTCATTCATCAATTCCTTTCATTTATCATCATTTCATTATCAAGTTTTAATTACCAACATGGGGTTTGACTATGGTAAACTCCCATTGAACCAAAAAAAAATTCTTCTCTTTGTATGCACATATTTATAAGTGAAGTATTGGAAGTTGATCAAAGGATAAATTTTGCATTGTTGTGAAATTTTTCATCATTTTTTCAAGCCACAAAAACTCACATACATAATTTATTTATAGCTTACCAATAGTCAAACCTAGAGATATTATAATCTTAGATCCAAGATTTGAGGACTACAAAATTAGATTTTGGACCCCTACACATTTTCCCAAGGTGAACTAGTACTATTACAAAGATCATAACCCAATTTTTATGCCAAGTTCAGACCATTCTACCCTTCTCAAATCCACTAACAAATTATCACTTGTGTTTATATTATCATAAAATTCTACATTTCAAGTGTTAGGTCATGTAATTAACCTAGTTAATGTATTGTAAATCATCCCCCAAAACTACCAATCAACCATTTATGTCATAAGAAACCAATAAATTTCTGAAATAGGGTTGGCTCACCTTAAGCTTGAAAGTCTTGATCCTATCCTTTGGAGATCTATTTTTCTAATGAAACTAGATAAAGTGTGAGTGTGTTTGAACCTTTGGGTTAGATACCTTTTGATCATTCCATATTGAACACCCATTTACATACATACACATCACACCCCCTCTTTTCCTATGTTTCAAACCCATAAGTTTCTGCTCTATTTATGCCCCTATAATTGCAAAAGAAAGAAATGAGATTTGGGATTGGATGTCTATAAATATTCCTCAAGATAATTGGGTATTAGGGGATGAATTTAATATCATGGAAAACTATATAGACCAAAGTTGGGCTAATCATGCCAAGTTAAGTAATCAAGAGTTTGATAAGTTGTTATATTGTCATAATATGCTAGTGTATAGGGGTGAATTTTCACCCCTTACATAAATTCCCCTTTCGTACATCCTCACCCTAAAAATTTAATTCAAAGGTGAAGTTCCACATCACCCAGGCTTTCTTCCTTCCACTTCTTATCTTTCTATTGTGTCGATGGGAGAAAATTTGTGGGTAAAAGCACAAAGATGTGTCATACTTTATAAAGGAAATCACCAACATCGATCCAAATTTTAAACTTGAATCACTAAAAAGTGGCATATATGTTTTGAATTTTTCAATGATGTAAACCAATAAAATATGTACTTTTTAGTATATTTTATGTTTTTATTTAAAATAAAAATAAAAAAAATTGATTTTAAACTAGTTTTTAATAAATTAACACTATAATTTGGTTGCTAATAAAATGCTGAAAAATGAAGTTACATGAGACATCAAACTTTTCATAGTAATTTTTTTTCTTTTAAATTTTTTGTGTGTATTTATAACTTGAAACTTTAGTGCATGTATATATTTTTTCCAATTTTGATAAATATATATTTTTAAATAAATATTAAAATGCGCGTGATTCAAAAAACTGTTGTTTCTATCGAATGTCAACTTTCATATTAAATATGATCTAAAATGGAAAAAAATATACAATCTTGAAATAGATTCTTTTATCTAGTGCATCATATTGTTTTCAATTTGTTTTAATAAGTTTTAGTATTTTTCTTTGGCATAGTAATCAACCTAATATTTTGTGTAGATAACCTACTTTTAGTAAAAATAAAAAATAAAAAATAAATAATAATTAAAGTATTAAAATAAATATATTTTTGAAAACTACACTTATGGATCTACAAAAGGGTATTTTTAAATTTAAAAATAATGTTATTTATATTAGTGAGAGTTATTGAAACTTCAAGTTTTCCAAATAATTTTATTTTTTTGATAAATTGGACTCAAAGTGGTGCTCCATATATGTTTAGCCAGCAATTTTAGTTGAGAAAGTTGTGGAAGTTTCTAACTTATCGAGAATGAATCTTACTAGATCATATGTTTAACCAAAATTGATTTTTAGGTAGAAATACTTAAATTAAGTTGTGCTAATAAGTTGGCTCAAAGTGTGATACAAATTTGTGCTTTTACCCTTGTAGGGGATGCACATGCGGTGCGTAGACATCCATACGGTACACTATCATCCCTAAAGGATTCCTACATCTAAAGTTGGCAAAGGCGTTAGACTTTCGATTGAGGCCAATTTGTAACATCCTCTTCAACTAACCAACCCTGAAAATGGTAGATTCTTCCCACTTTTGCTTGAAATTCATCTATATTCATCTCATTTGATCCTTTAGAAATCTCTAAGAATTCTCAAGCACTTCAACTTCATTCTCTTGGAATTTTTCAATAGCACTTCAACACTCCATTGCAGCAAAAACACTCCATCAACTCCACATAGCAATTGTAAAGAAAGCTATAGTAGCTTAGGATTGGAGTCTTACGAGACCTCCCTTCATCAGAGTTGATGTTGTGGTGACCTTGCCAATTTTGCATTCTCCACCATTGGCTAGTGAGCTTTTAGGTGGAGGTGGTAACGTTTCTCTCCTCTCCTTTTTTGATTTGTTTGAGTAGCATTATACTATATCATAGTTTTTATTGAAACTTCTAATTTATTCACTTCCTTATCCCATATCTCCACTTCATTTCTATTTTGTTGTCCGTGGAGGTCAAAACACCAAAATGGGGGTCTGACTAAGGTAGACCCCTATACAGCCCCAACCATTTTCCCCTCCTTTTTTTTTTTTTGATATGTAAAATGCAAACTAGCTGCATATATTAAAGTAAACCAAAAATTACATCACTCGGTTGTTCAAATTTTTAGGAAAAACCAGTCTTTCAGTTTCATACATTTACAAAATATTTTTTTTATTAAAACTACCATAGTGCTTGTCCATCCTTCATCCAAAAAATTTCCATCTAACAACCACCCACAGGTACTTTCAATTTGCTTCATCATAGAAGCTTGTGGTCTCCACCAAGTCCGCAAACTCTTGACACCATTAAAATCCAGCGACCACATCCAGACCCAGCCTCTTGCATAGGTAGTTGAATCCAATTGTAGCCCAATTTCTATGCTTTTCCAGCTTCTCCCCAACCATGTCCATGATGAATAAGTGTCATACCACCTCTACACCTTGCTGGAACATCCTCGCCATGTCATCCGAGAGCAAGATCCCTACTCCAAGCATCGCCATAGCCACCATGTATGAATTTTCCACCAAGATTCTTGCCTTGAAAACCATCCGCAATAGCACCAATCATCTCACTTTCAACACATTCAAGTTGAGTAGTGATGCGAGAAACTGAGAGGATATGTCTAAGTTCACATTTGTTTTGTTGCCCAAAAATAGAATCTCCTTCCAAGCACTATCCTCACCACCTTGAGACATAAAATATCTTTGTTAAGGCATATGTTTTTCAGCCATAGGTCCAAAATGAATCTTGAGAATGTTGCCTCTTTCTTCACACATTTGAGCTTGATTGGGGTATCCATGGTAGTGCAAATGTGTTTCAAAACTTGGCTTAAAATAGATACTATCTAAAACTCCATCATCGAGATCCCAACTCACATATTTAATGCACCCTGTACCAACCTCCCATCTCAGGTCCTTCATCATAACTTCCTATCCTCTATGATCCAAGTGTTTTCTTTCTAAGAAAATCATCTGTATATTTTCAGATGATCATTCCCTCGTGCATCTAATCCACACACTCCAAATCTTCATATTCCTTTAGATGAGATCTTTTTTTAATCTAATTGAAGTCCCATTAATTCCCATATCTAGTTTATTTGATATGCCTCATGTAGATGAGAATACTGTATCGCTTGATGCCCAAACCAATGCTCTCTGTCAATTTTTCCATCGTGAGATGACTTCGCTTGCACCAATTGGGTATGGTGATGACCATTTTGAGTCCATGATCCATGTCACTCATGATATTTCCCATATGTCGAACTATCCATCTTGGTACAACATTTCCCCACCTTTGACACATGGGAAACTACCTTATTTTCCTATTACACCTTGATTGGACAAGCCATCAGCCTCCTTATTTCCTTCCCTATAGATTTGGTTTTGGTAAAGATTTCAAAGGTTTGCAACAGTTCCACTACTCTTTCTAGGAGGGCTCAAAGCTTCTAATTGGGGGTTGTACCTTTCCTAAGGGAATTTATGACTAGAGAAGAATCCCCTTCTATTGCTATCTTGGTCAGCCCTTGATTCTTATATAAGTTCCTTCCATGTATGACTGTCATGATTTCTGCTTTGTTTTTCATTCCTTCTAACAATTGTTTAGTTGAAGGGAGAATTGTCTTGCCTTGCCAATCCCTAACTATGCAACCTACCCCAGAGGGTCCTAGGTTCCCTTTAGAGGCCCCATCAAAGTTCATTTTGAACCATCCCACCAATTGAGGGGACCAGAATACTCAGGCCCATTCATGAGTTGTTTTCCTTCAACCATTTTGTGCCCATGATAGGATCTAGAGAGAAGGCATGCTATTCACAACCTCACATCCCACTCTAAGAAATATTTGTCCTTGGCCACTTTCTGGTCAAATTTAGCATTCAAAGTCTCTATCCCCACTGCCTCAATATTGTTGAGAAGAAATGTTGGACACATTTTCTTGTCTTGAAATAAATGCATGTACCTCTCCTTCCATAATTTCCATATAATTATTGATGGGTTGGAGATCCACATATCCCTGAACACCGAATTCCTCTTCAGGGTTGGCCATGCCCTGAACAAACTGAGTAAATCCTTGGGTAATGCATATGCCCAACCGAGCCTTGCACATAACCATTACCAACATTCTTGTACATATTCATAGCTCAGGAGATGATGGTTGGTGGATTCTTCCTCTTGTTTGCATATTACACATCAAGAAGGACCTTGGAAGCCTAGTCTTCAAAACTTGTCCACTGTTAATTTTTTGTTTTGTAGTGCGGCCCATGCAAAATTTCTAGCTTTGGGAAGGAAGACATTGCTCCAACACAAGTGAAAAGGAAGGCTATCCACTATCCTTTCTCTCTCACTATATAAATTTTTGTATCCATCTCTGGCATTGTAATTTCCCATCTTGGACTCAAACCATATCACCTTGTCACTACTACTTTGGAGAGATAACATTATTTTTCTTAAGACTTCAGTTAATGTTTTAAATTCTTTGGGTGGCAAGTTTAGGCCTAAGAAATCTCGCCATTTTCATTTTTAAGACTATGTTACTACTGTATAGGCTTAAATAATCCTTAACCTTCACACCCTAAAGGCATTTAAGTGTTCTTATAACTTCTCCTTTCTCGGTTAGGCTATCCAAGCTGGGATACCCCACCCATGAGTCTTCCAAGAAAAGGGCTTTACTTCAATCCTTGATGTCCCAAGATATATAATCACATAGGATTGATTTGCATTTTTGTATAAAATTCCACAATCTAGATCTAGATGGGGGATTGGATATTATGAGAGTGTCACCCTCAACCTCATTCTTGAGATACTTCTAATGTAAGATTTTTTCCCATTTATTCTTTGGTTCACTGTGCATGCACCATAATAATTTTGTTCCAACGGGCTTTGTTCTCTAAGTCCAAGTGCTTGAACCCAAGCCCTCCATCCTCCTTCGATCTACACACCTTCTCCCATGCTATCAAGGCTATCTTCCTCTTCTCATCATTTCCTTTCCAAAAGAATTTCCTATACAACCTAGATAATTTGGAGGCACTATAGCTGGGGATGCACAAGATAGACATCAGGTATATTGGAAGTGTCGAGAGGACTTATTTGATTAGAGTTATTCTGCCAACCCAAGTTAGTCACTTAGTCTTCCAAGAATTTACTTTTGTGGTTGTCTTGAGGTTAAGCGGGTCCCAAAGACTAGTTGACCTCAACCCTTTTGCTAGGGGAATACCTAAGTAAGTGCATGAAAATTCTCCTTTCTTGAATCCCAAGACCTTCAATATTCTTACTCTTTTTGGATTGAGGTGTTGAAGAAGAAGAATTTAGACTTCCTTGAATTGACAACTTGTCATAATGCCCTTGCATACATTTTAAGAATTGTGTTCACATATACTTCCTCTTTACTCTTTCCTACCCCTAATAGAGCTGTATCATCAAAAAATTGCTGATGGGATACCACTTGTAATTCACTTGTCACCTTTACTCCTTTAATTTGTGATGAGCTAATGCCAAGGGTAATTGTCCTACCTAGAGCTTCTGCCATTAGTACATATAGGAAAAGAGAAATTGGATCCCCTTGCCATAGTCCTCTTGTGACTTCAAAGAAGCCTTCCAGAGATCCATTTACTAGGACTAATAATCTTGGCATGGATATGTAATTAAAAACCCAATTCATCCATCTCTTGTTAAAGCCAAATTCCTCAAGAAATTTGAGCAACAATCTTCATGCCATCATGTCATAGGCCTTTTTGATGTCCAATTTTATTAGCATGTTGGCCTGCTTATTTTGTTGGATTGAGTGTATTTCTTCTTGCATTACGATGACCCCATCTAAAATTGCTCACCCTAGGACAATGAGTTTCAGCCTGCTCTCCATTACCTCTGTTAAAAATTTGTATATCATATTACACAAGGAAATCAACCTATAATTATCTAGTGAAATTCTAGCCTCCTTTTTTGGAAATAGGGATATGAATGTGTTGTTGAATTCCTTGAGTAGATAGCCAGAGTTCCAGTATGCTTCAATTGCCTCAAATAGCTTATCCTGAATCTATCCCCAAAATTTCTAAAATAAACTCGCAGGTAGACCATCAAGTCCTCATGCTTTATCTGGGTGTAGCTGGAATAAAGAAGCATTAATTTATTCTTTATTAAATCTCTCATTTATCATTCTACTTTGAGCATTTGTTATTAGTTTGGGGATACTCTTTAACAATTCTTTCTTGTTGGGTAAATTTGAACCTTTTGTGTTGTTTTGAAGATCTTTGAAATAACATACCTTCAACTATCTCGTAAGGGTCCTCAATGAAGGATTTGTCCCTTCTCTTGAGGCTCATGATTCTATTCACACTTTTTCACTACCTTGTGCTATTGTGGAAGAATTTTGTATTCTTATCCCTTTTCCTTGAGCAAAAACTCTCAAGATTTCTGCTTCTAAGAGATTTATTCTTTGGCAAGAATATCCTCATATTTACATAGCAACTATTTTTCTTTGTTGTAGCTTTGCATATCATTTACATTCTTCATTATATCCACTCCTACACCTTGAAGTTCCTCTTCGATGCTCTCCATTGTTTTGAAGATATTTTTGAAGGTATGGATGTTTCATTCTTTGATTTTCTATTTTAAACATTTAGTTTTGTTATGAGGAAATTTTTTTTTGACCCATTGGCTTTGAGTTCTTTCCACCATTATTCCACCAGGCTCGAAAATCTTGGATCTTTGAGCCACGTGTTTTCAAATTTGAAGGGAGAGTGAGAGGGGCTCTAATCTTCTTGAATTACTAGCTCGATTGGTAGATGATTTGACTGTTAATTTAATATTGTAGCTCGGATAGTTGTTTCTCCAATTCCAAGAATTAGCATTTAATTCTTGAGACTTCTAGATAGAAGTTAGTTAGGTCCAGATATTTAATTATTTAATTAAATAATTGATTCCTCTAGAGACTTCTAGAAACCAGTTAGTTAGGGTTTGTTAGAGTCTAATTAATCTTAGCCATTGATTGAGATTAAATCTTGGCCATTGGTTTTCCAATGAGAATAGTTTTAAAGGGGGTCATTGGGCATTTGGAGAACACATACTGATAGACACAAGTTGGAGAAATATTTGCAGTGATAGCAAATAGTCTTGCAGTGATAGCGTTGGAGGCACCAGCAGTGGAATTTCAGCAGGAGAAATTGAGAGAAGAATATTTGGTGAAGAATATTGTCGGAGCTTTGTCAGTGAGAGGCAAGCAGTTACTTTTGTATCTCTTGATTTGCTGAAGATTAATATAATTCCTCATCTGTAGTACTGGTTTTCCCTCCTGGGTTTTTCTAGGGACAATTTGTCCAAAAATATTGTGTTTATTAGTTTGCATGTTTTCTTCTCTATTCCTGTGAGTTTTATTTGTGAAGTTGCAGTTGTATTATTTTTTAGTATTTGCTGTGAATTAATTTTCGGCAGTAAAATAATCTTTATAGATAGGAGATTAATAATCAGTAACTGCAATAGATTTTTCACATGGTATCAGAGCAGATCTAAGGGAAGAAAGAGCTCAGCACAGGCACAAGAAGAAAAGAAAAATAGAGGGTTTATAAAACCCAGTTCTACCTCTTCAGTATTAATATTTTTGTTATTACTATTTTTTTTTTGAGATGGCCTCAACAGGTTTAAGAGATCAGGACAGATTGGATGGAGCCTCAAATTTTGGTGTCTGGAAAGCCATAATTTCTTTATTGTTGGAAGAGAATGGTATCAAGGAATATGTTACCAGTGTTGTAGCTGTAACTATAGATCCAGCTCAGCTCTTAGCATATAAGAAGGAAGATTCCAAGGCAAGGAGGTTGATTCTTGATGGTGTTAAGGATCATATTGTTCCACATATCACAGAGTTGGATACAACGAAGATGATGTGGGATGCCATTTTGAATCTGTACCAGAATGCTACCACTAACAGGAAGCTGATTCTCAGAGAAAAGTTGAGGAATACCAGGATGAACAAGGGAGAAGACGTTACAAGTTACCTCACCAGACTTAGAATTGTCAAGGATGAGTTGGCAGCTATTGGAGATGAACCAGATGATGACGAGCTAGTACAGATAGCCCTAAATGGGTTTACTAAGCAGTGGCATGTCTTTGTTCAAGTTATTAATGGATGAGACACCTTACCAAGTTGGGATCGACTATGGAGTGACTTCACTTAGGAGGAGCTTAGACTAAGCCTTGTCAATGGTGCCAACAGTAAGAGTCAGAAAAGTGAGGCAGAACAGGAAAACATTGCCCTAGCAAGAAAAGGTAAAGTAAAGAAGGGGTCTAGCAAAGGATCAAATCCTAAAGGCGAGAAGAAGAAGGACTTGTCTAAAGTCAAGTGCTACGATTGTCACGAGTTTGGCCACTATGTCAGCAATTGCCCACAAAAGAAGAAAGGCAAGAAGTAGACGGCAGCTTCAACAAGTGCAGATGAGCTCTCTAGCAGAATGGGAGATGAGTTTGCACTCATAGCTTGTATGGTTAGCTCAACCTCATAGGGTGTTTGGTATATGGATAGTAGGGCATCATTTCATATGACAGGAGTTAGAGAGTACTTCTCCAGTTATAAGGAGGAGGACATCAGAATCCAGATTTCTATGGGGAACATGTCCAAACTAAATCCAGTTGGAAAAGGGACTGTTCTATTTCAGAGGGAGAATGGCAAGCCGATTCCCATTCATGATGTGTTGCATGTGCCAGGCTTGGGTATGAATCTTATTTCCGTATCTGTCCTTCAGGATAAAGGCTACAATGTACTCTTTAGAGGGGCAAATGTGTTAATCAAGCACAAGGATTGGAAATCACCCATAGCTATTGGAGTTAGGAGCGGCCGACTTTACAGGTTGCAGTTTGATACTCATAAGGCACTGATGAGCAGCGGAAATTCTAGAGATCAAGGAGAGCTATGGCATAGGAGGATGGGCCATATACATCATGGAGCACTCAAATTGCTTCGTGAGACAGTGACAGGTGTTCCAGAGGTGAGTACAAAGCATGATGATGTATGTAAGGGATGTGTGTTGGGGAAGTTTGTGAAAGCAGCTTTTCCAAGGAGTGACACCAGATCCAAGGGTGTTCTTGATCTAGTACATTCAGATATATGTGGACCAATTTCGATGAAGTCTCTCAGAGGATACAAGTACTTTGTTACTTTTATTGATGATTTCTCCAGGAAGACCTAGATATATTTCTTGAAGACCAAGGATGAGGTTTTTAGTCATTTCCAAGAGATCAAAGCTCTTGTGGAGAATTCGACAGGTAGGAAGATAAAGGTTCTTCGGTCAGATAATGGAGGCGAGTACAAAGGGAAAGAGTTCTAGGAGTTCTGTACCAGGGAAGGAATCAAGAGAGAGTGGACTGTTCCTTACAACCCACAGCAGAATGGGGTTACTGAAAGGAAGAATCAGTCTATATCAAAGGTGGCAAGGGCTATGTTGTATGACCAGGATATGCCACGTTACTTATGGGCAGAGGCATGCAGTACAATAGTATACATACAAAACAGGGTTCCACATAAGGTATTGGGAAAGATGACACCAAAGGAGGCATTCTTAGGAAAGAAGCCAAATGTTAGCTACTTCAAGATATTTGGGAGTTTAGCATATTGTCACATTCCAGGTGCTACACGTTCCAAGTTAGATCAGACTGCAAAGAGAGGGTACTTTGTAGGGTACAACGAGACCTCAAAGGCATATCAAATATTTATTCCAGGGGCTAGGAGGATTATAGTCAAGCGTGATGTCAAGTTCATGGAGGACAAGGCATTTAGAAGGTCTAGAGATTTTCCAGCAGATGATCAGAGTGAGCAGTCAACAGAAGCTCCAAGGATTGAGCAATCAGATCAGGGACAGCGAAGCTCGAGTACAGTGACTAGTACAAGCACAGGCTCAGCTGCTGAGAGTTCGCAGAGTATGGAGCAAAAGATGCAGCAGATCCAAGAGATGCATCAGGAACACATGGGGGTTGATATTTCATCCTCTACAGTTGGTAGCAGTAATCAAAAGGATACTCAGGAGTTTGTGGGAGCTCCTAGAACGAGTAGTAGGCAGCGGAGACAGCTAGCCAGGTATAATGACTATATGGCTTTAGTTAGTCAGTTGGTAGATAGTGAGCCTTCCAGTTATCAGGAGGCCGCACAACAACAAGTGTGGCGAGATGCAATGGTTGAGGAATATACCTCAATAGTGCAGAACGATGTGTGGGAGGTTGTGCCTAGACCAACAGATAGGGCAATGGTTGGATCACGCTGGATCTATAAGATCAAGCACGGTGCAGATGGTAGCATCGAGAAATACAAGGCAAGGTTTGTGGCCAAGGGTTTCTCTCAGAAGGAGGGAATAGACTATGAGCAGACATTCGCTCCAGTGGCCAGGTATACTTCTATATGAGCTGTGATCTCTCTTGTAGCATAGATGGGATGGAAAATCCATCAAATGGATGTCAAGACAATGTTTCTTAATGGTGAACTGAAAGAGGAAGTATACATAGAACAACCAGAGGGCTTTGTAGCACACAACAGTGAAACCGACGTGTGCAGATTGAAGAGAGCTTTGTACGGACTCAAGCAGGCTCCCAGGGCATGGTATGAATGCATTGATGAATACTTGCAGGGATTGGGCTTTGTGAAGAGTGAGGTGGATGCTAATCTCTACTACTTGGTAGTTGGGGGTGAGATTCTCATTCTTGTTCTATATGTGGATGACTTGTTTTTAACAGGTTCACTGGGGCTCATAGAGGAGTGCAAGAGGGACCTTACAGCAAAGTTCAAGATGAAGGATTTGGGGCTTATGCACTACTTTCTAGGCATGGAGGTATGGTAGATAGATGGTGAAATTTTCCTTGGTCAAGGGAAATACTGCATTGAAATCTTGAGGAGGTTCGAGATGGAGGATTGCAGAGCCATTGGAAGAAGGTAGACTCATCCAGGGAGAAGGATGTAGACCCCACCTTAAATAGACAATTGATTGGGTATCTCATGTATTTGGTCAACACCAGACCACACATATCCTTTGTAGTAAATTCTCTTAGTCAGTTCATGGTTGAGCTGAAGAGAATGCATTGGACAGTAGCAAAGCATGTGTTGCGGTATTTGCATGGTACAATCGAGTATGAGATCAAATATACTCGAGGTGATGGTATCAAGTTGATAGGCTATACTGACGTAGATTGGGCAGGCAGTACAATGGATAGGAAAAGCACTTCAGGGTGTTGCTTTAGCTTGGGATCAAGAGTTGTCTCTTGGTACAACAGGAAGCAGAAGTCCGTGGCCCTGAGTTCTGCAGAGGCAGAATACATAGCAGCTAGCATGGCGACATGTGAGGTGATATGGCTTCGGAAGTTGCTGGTAGCCTTGTTAGGTCAGAGGGTTGAGACTACGGTGATACACTGCGACAATCAAAGTTGCATCAAGTTGTCTGAGAATCTGGTGTTTCATGATAGGTCTAAGCATATAGACATCAGGTATCATTTCATCAGGGATTGTGTACAATGGGGGATTATTCAGCTACAGTATATACCTAAAGATCAGCAGGTAGCAGACATTATGACAAAGGCATTGGGGAAGGCAAAATTCATCTTCTTCAGAGATATGTTGGGTGTTATGCAGAACACCTTCCTCGCTAAGAGGGAGTGTTAATTTAATATTGTAGCTCGGACAGTTGTTTCTCCAATTCCAAGAATTAGCATTTAATTCTTGAGACTTCTAGATAGAAGTTAGTTAGGTCCAGATATTTAATTATTTAATTAAATAATTGATTCCTCTAGAGACTTTTAGAAACTAGTTAGTTAGGGTTTGTTAGAGTCTAATTAATCTTAGCCATTGATTGAGATTAAATCTTGGCCATTGGTTTTCTAATGAGAATAGTTTAAAAGGGGGTCATTGGGCATTTGGAGAACACATACTGATAGACACAAGTTGGAGAAATATTTGCAGTGATAGCAAATAGTCTTGTAGTGATAGCAAGGGCGTAGTGATAGCATTGGAGGCAGCAGCAGTGGAATTTTAGTAGGAGAAATTGAGAAAAGAATATCCGGTGAAGAATATTGTCGGAGCTTTGTCAGTGAGAGGCAAGCAGTTTCTTTTGTATCTCTTGATTTGCTGAAGATTAATATAATTCCTCATCTGTAGTATTGGTTTTCCCTCCGAGGTTTTTCCAGGGACAATTTGTCCAAAAATATTGTGTTTATTAGTTTGCATGTTTTCTTCTCTATTCCTGTGAGTTTTATTTGTGAAGTTGCAGTTGTATTATTTTTCAGTATTTGCTGTGAATTAATTTTCGGCAGTCAAATAATCTTTATAGATAGGAGATTAATAATCAGTAACTGCAATATATTTTTCACACCCTATGCTTGGAGCGAATGAGGCATTGAAGGTGTATTGAAACTATCCAAACCACCCCAAAAAATAAACCTATCTAGCTTCTCAGGAATCATCCACGGGCCTGCTCTTTTATTTTTCCATGTGTTGGTGCCATTTTTGAAATCTATGTGCAACAGATGGTTTTGCATAACCCAGTCTTTAAAATATTTTTGTGATTGGTTTTATTTTTGAACTCCTCCTAGTTTGTCCCTATTTTCCAATATTACGTTGAGATATCCTACCAGTATAAAGATTTCATCCTACTTTGAATTCAAGAACTCTTTTATTTCTTGCCATAGGTTGCGCTTCCTTATACAAGAATTAGGCCCATAAACATTAATGAGTTCAAATTTTAACTTAGAGTGAACACATTGGACCACACAACACTGCCAACATGGTTTTTCTAATACCATTTCTACTCACATTGTACTAGGTTTCCAAAAGATAGCTATCCCTCCTAAGGCTCCACTTGCTTGGACTCCTTCCACATTCCAACTCATGATCTTTCTGTCTAACATTTCAAACTGCTCCTTGTTGATTTTTGTTTCTTGTATGAGTATTACATCAGCCTTGGTTAGAAGTATTCTTCTCTTGACCAAGCATTGTTTGTTAGGGGTGTTTAAGCCCCTAACATTTCATGATAGAAGTTTTATGACTCCCCGAGAAGGGGGGTTCCCTTCCCCGATTTCAACAAAGAGGTAATTATTTGTTTTCCTTCTACATCCCTGTCCATTAGTATGAGCTCTTGTAGCGATTTCTTCTAGTATTGACTTTGCCACAATTCGGTTTGGATCTACAGGAGGATTGCTAAAGTATTCCTATTTTTTTCAAGGGTGCGATTTCCTCCAAATCGTCTTGAGAAGACTCAGTTGTCTCCAATATCAATTGCTACTCTGTTGGAAGTATAGACTCATGTATCATGTCTTCTGGTTCCATATCCATAATTTTATCTCCCTCACCTATCCTCATGACTAACTTCATGAAGCTTTAATTTATATCCTCTTTTTCCTTTGTTGCCATTTCCCACCATTCTCCTATCTCCTCGGCTAAGCTCTCCAGATCATTTCCTTTATCTTGTATATCTATTCCCTTATCTTTTCCTTTGTTCAATATTTGTCTTGTGTTAGCCATGATGTTATCATAGTTTTCCCTATCCAATTTATTTGTGTCAATCATTAGAATTTTCAATTCTACCAAATTGTACACCTTATCGTTAGGGTTTATTGGCATTCTATTCTTTTCCATTTGGGGCCTTGAGGCACCTTCTTTTTCTTTTGGATCTCCTTCCATATGCTCTTTCTTCTCCACTAGCTGAGGATATTGCTTCCAAAACTATTTGTAATTTTGTTGTCCATAACCAAGTCTATAGTTTTCCCTGATCCTTTCAAGGAGTGGGCGACATATCTATTTCTTAGTCTGCAATTACCCCCTTTAGTGTCTACCACTATAGTCTAGAGCCATTCTCCCTTCATAGTGAGGATTTTGAGATTATCCAAAAATCTAAATTCAGTATTCAATTCAACCAAAATTTTGGTCATGCTAGATTATCCCAAGTAAAAGTCC
The DNA here is from genome assembly GCA_007115665.2 of Sequoiadendron giganteum. Classification (NCBI taxonomy): domain Eukaryota; kingdom Viridiplantae; phylum Streptophyta; class Pinopsida; order Cupressales; family Cupressaceae; genus Sequoiadendron; species Sequoiadendron giganteum. The sequence continues at coordinate 284,186,813 of CM021100.1, read as the reverse complement.
TCCTCTATACCCATGAAAATACCTAGGGCATCTCTGATTTTCCTTTCTGATTTGTTCACTCCAAAAGTCCATGGGGAGATCCACAAAAGTAATCCAATGTAGAAGATATTCTGGTTTATGGTTTCTAGAATCAAAATTGGGATCCCAATCCAATTTGTAAAAATAAAAAACCTTATAGAACAAAGGATCTCCAAGTAAAATCTTCTCTTTCAATTTTTGATTTTCACATTCTAATAAAAGGAAATTAGCAATTAGGGGTTTTTCCCTTACTCGACCTTTGTAGCGATCCCTAAACCACTCCATCATTTCTTGCACTTAGACTTCACCTCCCATCCATTTCACGAATAGGCCACAATCCTTTAGGTAATCCCATCTCGGTTGCATGTAGCTTGAAGCGATCAAGACAATTCTTCTTCTTCAATCCAATGGATAAAAGAGCAACCCATTCTATGTTTTTTTCTTCGAAACCCAAACCTTAGGGTTTTGTTTTATGTTTCTTCACCCATTATCCTTCCGAATTTGAGTGCACTTCTGGTTATTCCTCAAATCCCATGTCGATGCTCTTCTATTCTTTGGATGAAATGGTGGTTTGTCTTGTCTTTGGTTCCCTAACCATCCATTCTGATGAGCTAGTTATTTCTCCTCCTGCCACAGTTGGTTTCTCCTATTAGTTTCCCAAGATTTCCATGAAGTAGGCCTTCGATTAGATCTCCATCCATTTGTCTGCCTAGTTTGGTTTCTCTTTCTCCACCCATTATTGTCCTACTAGCTTTTTCCATGGAATCATCCCTGGATTCGCTACTACTTTCCCTGCTCTCGAAAATTTCTTTCCTTCACCATTATTTTTCAATTCATCTTAGTTTTTTATTTTCCACTCTTTCTTGTGTGTAGGAAAATGTGCATTTGAAGCTAGCTGGAAAATTGGCACCTTGGTGATATAATTTTCATTACTCTAGCTTTCATCTATCTACTTTATCACCCTCATTTGTACTTTTCATACTTTATTGTTCGTTTTTGTTCATTTAAGAATAACTAGTTAGGTTGCTAGTTTATTTTCTTGCAGTTTATATTGTAATTTATGCCCTCTATCCATATGGATTCTAGCATTCCTAAGAGATTCTAGCACGTTGTACTTTCATCCTAGAACTGCACTGTCATCCTTGAACAAAGAGCTATTTGAGGTATAGTATTGACTCTAAAAACCAGCTTGCCTAGCCTGACCTTTGATTTTGGGTTTGAATGATGATAGAAGTACTTTATAGTCTTCATCATTCTTGATCTCTATCTAAAATACCCCTTTAGAGTGAGGTAAGTTAGGGAAGCCCTTCGTTCTCAACTTTCTATGTTTTGGAGACTTGCTATGGGTGTTCCCCCTCTCTTACATTTTTGGTGAACCCGACATGAACCATTTTTGTTCCATTTAGAAGTATTGAAAGCTCCTTTTCTCATGTTCTAGGATCATTGTAGGTGTGAGCATTGCAAGGATTTTCACCTTGCAACCCAACCTACGACCCCTAGTAGGCATAGTTGGAAGGTTTTGTAAGTGTTGTGCAACGAAACCTTAAGTGGATCATTGTTCTATTTTACAACTTTTAGAGTGCTTTGTGAGAATATCATTTAGTGTGCATGATGGCGTCTTTTCTACATCAACCAATCCCCTTTAAGTAGCATGTGAGTGGTGTTCCAAGTCTAACCTTCACCTCATAGGACCTACCGATGGGCTTCAAGAAAGAACCATCTCCTCTTTATATCCCTACACAAATCAATGGGAACATTGCATCAGGTGTTCTTATTAACCTGATGTCTCAAGTGAATATCATAATCGAAGAGATTATGTTAATTAACTTCATGCACAAAGATGGGTACAATGCACCTATGAGCACCATATGTACACATAACAAAATTTCTATACCTCCCCTAGGTAGTATCATTTTGTAAGTCCTTATTGGACCTAAGTCCATAAACCTATATCTTGAAATAATCCCAAGGTCTGAACTCTTCAAAGTGAAGCTGGGTATCCCCTAGCTAGTAGCTATGAATGTAGTTCCCTTGATTGTGCACAAATTTCTAAAGTTCATTCATGGGGGATTAGTGCATGTGATTCATGACACTAGTTATAAACCACCAGTCACACATGATAGCTACTCCTTAGATCACTTTTGGCCTACACTTGTTGGTCCTTTTCCACTTAGGAAGGACCTCTTGTACCAAACATACCAAAATTACAAGAAAGGGTGCTTGACATCTGAAGTGAGGAACACTCCATCACCTTATGCTATTTCATGTAGGACATACCTAAAAGCTGACAGTGATGCCACCAAGGCCCATAGGAGAAAAGAAGAAAATCCCTCTCAAGATCCCTCTTCTCATCAAATTATTTGAAATGTTAATTGCACTTGTATTATCATAGAAAATAAAAATGGGGTCATCATATAACACTTTGATTTCTTTCAATGTTTGTTTCATCCATAGAACTTGTGTACAACAAGATGCAATAGCAATATACTCAGCTTCAACAGTAGACAAAGGAGACTGAATCTTTCTTTTTACTCGACCATGCCACCAATCTGCATTCGAGAAAGAATGCACCACCACTTGTACTTTTTTTGTGATCTACACATCCAACTTGATGGCGCCCCAAAAATTTTCCTAGTTCTATCATGAAAAATGTGAATTTGTTTAGCTTAAGTCCCTTGTTTTCTGGTTTTAGGTTGTGTTCTTTGCCACTGTGATAGGGTTTTACTTTCATAAATTTCCCAAGATTTTGGCATAAATCCTTGATCATTTTAATCTTACATTGACTTGTCTTTCATGCTCTCGATCACTTGAGTTGTCACTTGTTCCATCAGAATCATTAATTTACCAGCCCCTAGTCATAGGTTGACGGTTGCTTCATGTCTTTTCAGGTTTAATAGTCAGAGACTTAATATAAAGAAAATTTTAAAATCCTTAGCCTTAGTTATGGATCGACATCTCATTTCCCCTAGGAGAACCCCTTTTTTATAAAAAAATTTATGTGCAAGATTATACATTGTATTAGTCGTTTGATCGAATTAATCAATCATGACCATTCCTCGTTGGCCCGTGATGATTTATCATTTCTTATTTAATTCATACGGGCTGGTGGGCTTCAGTCATGTGTATGGTACGATGGTGGACCTGATATCCTTGGTAACGATGACTGGCTCATTTCAAAGTGATCAATGATTGATTAATGGATGACATGGCCAAATCTTTACCACTCCCCGCTAGCTCATCTTATTTTTTTTAATATTATTTTATTCACATGCGCTAGCGGGTGATGGCCAAGTAGTACTGCTTTGTGGTGGGGCCTAAATCCTCGCAGGGAAGTGGAATTTGTTTGAGGCATAATCAACAATAGGTTTTATGGCATGTGTTCTCATTAGGACCATTCCTCACATGCCTATATATTTGCAACATTAAGGAGTAATGGTCACATAGGATGGTGAGTGAAACAACATTTGTCACTTTGATTAGTCTATTAGACCATTAGAAATCATGTTTTGCTTAGTGTGGATTGATATTGATGTTCGATGGTGAGTGATGTGGATTAATTCTGACCACCCCCTTCCATCCCATGTGGGTCTTTCTTATGTCCTACATATTTTGATGGGCACATGGGTAAGTGCAATGCAAATTACTTCTACAAAAGGAGTATGCAGCTGGAGATAGTTGATAATTTTTCTCTAAGATAGAAACAACGCTAGAATTAGAGCTAATTCTTCAGCACACTTGTGAGATGGTTAAATAATTTCAAGGTCATCAAATCTATTAGAGGATGGTACACATGGGAAGGTGAAATTTAAGTGAGGCATGGTACAAGCATATATGCTAAAGGAAAATCATGATCGTTCCCCACTGTCCTGCTATGATGAATTACAAGCGAGTTATTTTCTATGGGCAAGTGGCTAAATGTGACATGACATGTACGATTGGAAAATTAAGCATATGATTGATATGCAAAGTAAGGAAATACTTAAGTTTCTTGATTTGAGATGAGTATCAAATGCATGTGCTTAATCTTGTCATCATTAATAAGCAACAATTCTTGACTGTTGATTCAATTAAAACCTTTGATCAATGGTTGAGATTTGAAAACAAGCTTGGTTGATTTATAATGCTCTCACATAAGCACTCCTAGAAATTTAATGCAAATGCACACCAGTTACTTTATTTAATGAGGATCACTTACTTGATTTTCTCACTATCCAATTAAGAAAGAATTTAAGGTTTGTGTAAGGAAATGATTTGAGCTAGTTGTCTCTGAGAAAATTGATAATTCTATTGGAGAAATTTTGTAGCAAAATAGAAAATGGGGAAGATAAGTGTAAATGTTAGTCTAGTGTGCTATTCCAAGAGGCTCAACCCTCTAGAATTCTAGAACTCTCCTCAAGATAAGGAGTGTGGACCAAAGATACTAACAACTTCGATGAATAAGAAAAGAGCTACTAGAGGTTCAACACGAGGTGTTGTTAGGCATGTCTAACACCTTAGGGGCCAAACCATCTCAGAGGAAATAATTAAAGGAAAAGGTAAAAAGGTTGAAAGGCTAGAAAGAAAAGCTACCAGGAAGAACTGGTATCATTGCACCTATATGGGATGTCATTAGTCTCCCATTGAGGTCTTTGATGATCCTTCTGACATTTGGGATGAAACTTATTTTGGCTATCACCAGTATCTTATGGCCATGAAGGATTGGGTCGACTCTGAGGATGAGGTGATGATGGTTACTCCTCTGAAGATAAGGACATCGAGTGGGAACACCTATTCACCTGGTGACATATCTTATTACTTTCCTTGTTAGGTGCTTGGGTTTTTGGTCATGTGTGATGTTTATTCTCTTGGGCTGGTGTGATGTGAAGTGGGTTTCTAGATTTTTTGGCTTTTTATGTTGATGGGGGTTGTTTTTTGGGGTTATATGGACCTAATTATTTTTGGTGCTGCCACAATGACACTTTTTGATGACTGGCGGGGTGGCTCTGATTGACAATTCCTTGATCTCTATTTTGTTTTTCATTTGAAGGTTGAATTCCCCAAAATTAGTTGGGAGATTTTTTTATTTTTTTTGTTGAAATTCACTTTGAAATGAAAATGAAATGTAATCTCATGTGTATTCCATCCCGGTACTTGTTGATCCAATGATGTTTTTTCTTCCATTCTTGAGACCAATTCCCAATTTTGATTCTTCTCAATATGCATAATTTCTTCTTTCATTTCTTCCTTCCAATGATCATGTTTACAAGCTTCACTTACAATCTTCGGTTAAATCTTAGAAAGTAAGCACATATGCACTTCATTTTCAACCATATATTTGAATTTCTTGAATCTATCTAATGCATCTGATTTATCTCTAAGAAATGTAACCCATGTATAACTAGAATAATCATCAATTAAAAGCATAAAGTACCTTTCACCAAGTATATGTCTCACTCTTGTATGACCACAAAGATCTATGTGAAGTAAATCCACTAGTCTGATAGAAGACTATTCTTTTGTGCTGTAATTATTTGTTTCTTTCTTTCCAAATTGACAATTCTTACAAATAGCATTAACAATATTTGCAATTCATGTGACATATTATCCTATGCCATAACAAACTATCATTAATCTAAGTAATAAAGCATAATCCATCAACACACTTAAGTTGATAGATATTCCCTTCATACTTATTTCCTCTAGCAATCAATGTTCTAGATCCTTTCAAGATCTCACATCTCTCACACTTAAACACAAGATCATATCCTTTTCACCATATTTGACCAACACTCAACTCATTATTCCTTAAACCCTTAACATAGTAGACATTGCTAGTATGATGCTTTAGCACCAGTATCCTCTCCAAACATAACCAAACCTCCATCATATTTTTTAAGCTTAACAAACTTACTCTTATCACCAGTCATGTGATGTGAACAACCACTATCAACTACCCAATATTTTTTCTCTTTACTATTATGTAGAGAAAAGATAACCGTACCATCATTTTTCTCCTTTCTCTAGAGGGATTTATTTTACCTATTTTTTAGAATTAGCAGAAGTAGGTTCATCCTTAATCGCCAAGAACAAGCATTCATTAAAATTAAGATCTTCTTATTTTTAATCCTCATCAGATATACTAGCATTCTCATTCACATAATAATCTCTATTAATCTTCTTTCCTTTATTTTCTCTCATATCTTTGTTTATTACTTTTAGCTCTTTCTGGACAATTTGCAACATAATGACCCATTTCCCCACAACTAAAGCATTTAAAGGGAAAATTACCTTCATAATTATTAGAGCCTTTCCTCATCCTTCTTACAAAGTTAGCTTTTATTTCATCAAATTTTTCTTCATCCAGAATCATTAGCTTTTGAAGCTTTAAAATTAGTCTCTGATTTGCATTCATTACTTAGACTCGGCTTCCTCATCTCATAAGATGTCAAAAATCATAACAATGGATCCTTAGTGTAGGTCTTATAATTTATAGTTTGCTCAAAAGCACTCACCTTCTCACTATAAGCATCAAGAAGAGTTATGAGAATCTTCTTTACATTCATGAATTCATCTATAGTAGCACCAAGTCCTCTCATTCCGACCACTATCTTATCTAATCTCTATACATAAGATTTAGCATTCACATCTTCAGACATATGTAGAAGAACAAAGTATGTCTCCAAGTTATGTAGTTTTGACACTTCTTTAACTCTTTCATCATCATCATGCACTCTTTCAAAGGAATCCCATACTTCCTTAGCAACCTTCAAATTCTAAACTTTAATCAACTCTGAATGTACTAGACTATTCTTCAAGATGTACTTTACTTTATTGTTCACTTCATATGCTTTGATCTCTTCAAGCATACTTGGACCATTAGTAGGAGGAGTGTAAATATTTTTGCAAGCTTTCTCCCCATCATATCCACAATATTCTAGGTATTCTTCCATCAATACTTTACAAATACCATTATTAGATTCATTGAATCTTGGATAATAATAAATTATTTTCCAAACCATTCCAAACCCTCCTCAAGTAGTTAAGCTCTTCACTGAGGAATCACACTCTGATGCCAATTGTTGAATAGGAAAATTGAGGGGGAGATTAGTTGTCATAGAATTAAACCTTTAATTCAATAAACATAACTAATTCTCGATACTACTTAAATTATTAATCATCAAATGCCAATGCAGAATCTCAAATCCAATACATAAACACAATAACACCAAATTTACGTGGAAAACCCAATAATGGAAAAACCACGATGAGGATTAGCTCAAACTGTACATAATATCAAAACCAATTTTAAGTGGCTCACTATGCAAAATAAGGCTTACTTCCAAGATAAGGACTCATTGTCCAGAACAAGGACTCACTATCCAACATGGCTAACAACCTGAAGGGCTCACTTCCATAGAGATACAAAGAAAACTCGTTACAGAGACTGTAATCCCAATTCCACTAAGTATTCCACCACAATCACTTGTAGACATACATGAATGATAAATTTCACCTTCTTCTCACTGCATCCAAAATCTTAGCATTAACCTTCACATTGATTTGCCACACTTGTATCACACACACTCATTGAATAGAATCAATATCACATCCAACTGAACTTCCTCTTTTCTCTTATCACTCTTCTTCACTCTTACAATATATTTCTTCACCACTAACACATCTTGTATTTATACCATCTTCAACTTTGAAACATATCCAAGGTCGACCATCCAAATTCATATTCAAATTTTGTAAAAGCCAAAACATCCTAGGGTGGAATTACAATGAGGGTGACGCAAACACATGCTTCAATGGACCCAAAAATATCCAACACACTTCATCAACCTCGCAAGTAGTATTTCACCGAAGGTTGGGCAAACTAGTATAAAACAAATAGAACCATTAAGCATGAATCTTAAAGATGTTGAAAATATCTTCAATAGAATCAAGATAACTCAACTCTAGAACTGCAAGTCATAAGACTTCATCAAAGAGAAATCTGAATTAACAACATTTCTCTTAGATCTCAACCACAAAAATAATAAACCATAGTTCACAACTAGTGAACACATTTTGCATTGTACAACAAATCAACAACCAAAAATCTGGATATAGCATCTTCTAACAATGATGAAAAACATGTTTGAACTACACAAACATATGAGAAAATCTAGACCAAAACCTGGAGCAACCACTGAATACCTAGAACATATCTTCATTACAAATTTCTCAATATCGTCGACATATACAACCAACAACAACTAGTTGATAACCAATTGAACATTTGACATCAATGACAACACCTTTAAAATCTTTACATTCTTGCAATATGGTCTATTCTTTATATTTTCATTTTTGAGGTAAACAAAATGACTAAATAATTCTTACCTAGACTAGGTTTTTTTCATAAGTCTATTTTTAGGGCACAAATCAAGATTTTTTTAGATATTTTAACATTTCTAGAAGCTCTTAAAATTTTAGTAGGGTTTTTTTTTCTATATTTTTTATTTTGGGTCCAAAATATTGTAAAAATTTTAAATCTAGTTTGACTATGTGAAAAAACAATATTTGAAACTACTAACACATTTTCTATGTTATACCATTATTTTCTAATCTTTTCTAGAGTTTTATTATTTGTTATAATACACTTTCTTGCAGCCAGATGTTTTACTCCAAGACCTTGTTTGTGAAACTACTAACACATTTGTGTTGTAGCTACATTTTTTCAGGGCATTATCATATGCCTAATCTTAGTTGCAAACATATTTTTCCAAGGTTAATAAATTTTTTTTATAATGTCTTTAGGTGAGTGGTGTGTATTCTCTCCTCTTACCTTTATTTGATTTGAGAATAAAAAACATCACTTACTCTTTTCTTTTCTTTCCCTTTCATTGTTATCCCAAGGAACCCAATGTGTGTATATTCTCCCCTTACAGTTCATACAATTTTGGGTGACCAAAAATACTTGGATCATTCCTTATAAGATTATTTTCTAGGGATTTCATGAGACTAGGGGATGATCTCAACTCCCATTTTTTGATGAAGTATAAATAGTGGGAGGTCAATTCAAATACATCTATCTAAGAAGTGGAATCTTTTTTATCTAGTCTAAGCTTCTAGAAACTTTATATCTTGAAGAAGTGAAGGTAGAGAGTGGGCTACCCTCTTCTCCTAACAATTTTAAATTATTCCTTTTCATCTATGGTTTTCACCTCACATACCATTGATGTATTTAGAGGACTCCTTAGAAAAAAAATTAATCATATATTTGTTAGAGTAAACGTTATAACTTAATTATGTTGATTAATTTACCTTTATTCCCTTCTTAAGATTTCACTTTAGTTTGCATAAAGTGACATTTAATAATTATATTAATTATTAAATGTTTTCCTTTTAGGGCTTCTTTCAGGGTTTTTCCTATTAGGGTTTCTTTAGGGTTTGCATGATCTCCTTTTATAAGGATTGATCCCATTGTATTTCATATCAATTCATTCTCTCATTCTCTGTGATATATACATTTTCAATTTTCAGAGAACCCTTGCTTGTTTGTCTCCATCTCTTCTTTTGTGACAGGTTATTTGCATGCAGGTGATCTTTGGGGTTTTGTGAAGTTGTATTTTCTCAACTCCTACATGGTATCAGAGCTCCAAACCTGCTGCTTCCTGTTCTTCTTTTGAAGATTTTTGGAGCTTCAAGGGTTTGGAGTTTGTTTTTTTGATCCAGGGCATACCTGCAATTTCAAAGTTTTTTTAGCCCAAACGGACCTTGTCATTGCATCCGCAGTGGTCCAAAACCCCTAAATCGACTGTTCATTCATCCATTTTGGACAAAGTCGAATTTTGGGGCAAATTTTTTTTTGCTGTTCGGCTATACGACCGTCTGTCTGCCTGGTAAAAAAAATAAGCATTTTATTTTCATCAAAAAAATGGATTCTATTTTGTCTGATATTTTGTGCAAAATTTGTAAAATGCATTTTTGATTTTTTTTATTAAAAAAAATCAAACAAAAAAGAAGCAAAAAAAGCAAAGCCTTTTTAAGGCTTGCTTAGGCCTGCCGACGGTACCCTACACAGGCAGGAAGGTACCCAAGGGTACCGCCACTTGCGGTGGCCCCTTGGGTACCGCCCCCTACTACCGATAGGTACCGCTCTGCCACCTTGGCAGGCGATGGCCCCCATGCGGTCCCCTGCCCATTTTTTTTATTATTTAAAAAAAAAAAAAAATTAACATTGTTTTTTTTTTTAAAAAAAACATTTTTTTCGTAATAAGCCCTATTGTGCTTTTGCAATGACGACCATTTGGCCATCAAATTTAAGCCAATATTTTTATTGCGACGGCTGTATGACCGTCAAATTTTATCCAGCGCTAACTTTTTTCATCTTTGGAGCTGTTTTCTTCCAGAGGTCATAACTTGGGCATAGGATATCGTTTTTTGGCAAACGAGATATCGTCGGAAAGCTGGATTTCTCAAATTTGTAGTGGTATGGGTTTCATCACTTTATTTTTCTATTGGTGATTTCTATAGTCAGTTCTTTGGTTGTTCTTCATGTATTTCCAGCTCTTTGTCCTTTTTGAGCATATTTTGAGCATCATTTGTAAGCAATCTTTTATGTAAATGCACTAAGATAAAGTGCCACACTATTGTACATGCATTTTTAGGGATTTTTCACATAAGGTTGTGCCATATTTTTGTACTCACACTGTTATTATAAAGTGCCATGGGGGGTTGTGTAGTTTGCCTTTGTTTTCCATCTCACCCTTGTCCGGTGAGTGTCCCTCCACGACGATAGTGGATCCATATGATTCTAGCCTTATGCACGTGTGCTTTGTTTTGCACACCAATTTTTCAATTGCAGGTGTTTTCTTGTGCAGTTTCAGATGTTGTATCTTCTTCTTCATGCACTACAGGGTGTTTCACTTCATTTCAGTGGGTCTGTCAGGCTCTCCCAGTTCAACATTATGGGGGGGTATTATACTATTCGTTGCTAATTCTTCCTTGGTTTCACCTTGGAAGGAATCTTCCATTCTCAGTTGATTAGTGTTTCAGACTATTGGTTCTTGTGCCATCTGTATCTTCGTTCTAGGGGTTTGCCTTTGTTTGCCATCTGATTCGAGTAGTGTCATTTGGGGCACTCATACAGATTGTTGTCTTCTTGATCCTGATCATCCTATCTTCAGCGGAGGTTCTTCAGCACCATAGCAGTCATCTTTCGACAGTTGTTTGTAGCTTCTTCTGCTTCAATGATGTTCTTCTTGGCTTTCTGCATCTCTTTTTGGAGTAGAGCTTTTTCCCATGAGGTTTTCTCTATTTCTCCATTTTACAGAGATTTCATTGTATTTGGGTACCTGATCTGGCCTAGTTGCCAGGACCCATGTTTTCCTTCTTGCATTGTAGTTACCTTTGCTTTTTTGTACATGTTTGTAGCTGCACTTTTGCTCATCTTAAGGGGGGGTGTTAGAGTAAAGGTTTTAACTTAATTATGTTGATTAATTTACCTTTATTCCCTTCTTAAGATTTTATTTTAGTTTGCATAAAGTGACATTTAATAATTATATTAATTATTAAATCTTTTCCTTTTAGGGCTTCTTTTAGGGTTTTTCCTATTAGGGTTTCTTTAGGGTTTGCATGATCTCCTTTTATAAGGATTGATCCCATTGTATTTCATATCAATTCATTCTCTCATTCTCTCTGATATATACATTTTCAGTTTTCAGAGAACCCTTGCTTGTTTGTCTCCATCTCTTCTTTTGTGACAGGTTATTTGCATGCAGGTGATCTTCGGGGTTTTGTGAAGTTGTATTTTCTCAACTCCTACAATATTAAGACCTTTAAGTCATTTTTTGTATGGTGCAAGGTACAACATCATGCCTAAAGTCACTCACAATGTTCATCCTTGATTAGAGATAGAATATATTTGGGAAAGGACTTAGCATTCCCATAGTAGGGAAAACATGAGCATTGTATCACTAGATCACTATCTATTTACTCTTCAATGATAAGCTCATTGCACTAATCTCGATGTATTATATTTTGAATAATTATAGCCTTGTGAAAGTTATTTGTGTGTGATGTAAGAGGGTCCTTCGCTCACTCACAACAAAAATACAATTCAAAAACCAAATTTCCATAAAATTTCTCCTTTGACAAATTACATGATTTCATAATTTCCCAGCCATCACAAATTTGACAATTACAATTTTTAAATTAAATCATTAAAAAAAAGAAGTTAATATTGAATTTCACCAACAAACACTTCTATTTGTATGTAATTTCTCAATAACTCCACCATTTAATTACAAGTTATTGATTACATATATGATTTGAAAATTCAAAATTTCCTCTCACCTTCATAGCTTTACACTATTCTTAATACTCTAGAGCTCCTCAATCAACACCTCATAGCCAGTCATTAGTTCTTTTTCTTCCATTCTGTAGACTTTCTCTATGTTTCCAGAATCTTCCCTATGTATTGATTCTCTATTTTTTTATTTCCAGACTTGGCACCCCTGCCTCAGCTTTTCTCTATTGAATGATTCCTATTTCTTGCCATTATCTTGTAGCCTCGGTATTACTTTTCAATGCAGGAATAGCCTTCAACACTTTCCCACCTTAGTGTAACCTTAATACCTCCTCATAAGATGGTTGTAGTTATTTTTTCTTTTTACTCATAAAATATGTTCTTAAGCCGAAAAGAAATGGACAACAAGCTTCTCACCCCCCATGCCTTCTCTCCTCTTCTACTCACTTCCACTCTCCCCTCCTTCACATGCCATTTTCTGTAATTTACATATGCTATATTTTTCTTTAACTACATCTTTGGTTTAGTGATTTATCTTTTCCTCTTCTCATTATTGTTCATGCCTTTTCTTTTAAGTGTGGCCTCCTTTTTTTTTTTAATTCCTTTATTCTAAAACTTTCTTCTATAACAATCTGAACTATAAATTTAAAATAAAAGAATAAATAATATTTCTTCTTCAATTTTTAACATTGTCATATGCCAACTTGTTGTAACTAGGTGTTGACAGGTGAAAAATTTAAAGTTCTCCATTTCACTCAAAAATTGGTGAGTAGGCTTGGAATGATGTCCTTAGGTCCTTTAAATGATTTCTCTTCAGTCCTAATTTTTTTGAAAATTTAAACTTTTTGTAAACTAGCAACACACTTTTATTATTAAAAATGTAAAATTTCAGCATTAATTTCTCCCTAACAGTGAAAGATATAACTTTGATTATTTTTTCACATGCAATAGGGTACTTGGAAAAGGGTTTGTGCAAAAGGATTCTACTCTAGCTCTTACGGATTTTTGGAATAAATTTTATAAAATTGCTTACAGACTATCGAGACTACAAACCAAAGAAAGTTTGATTCTAACAATTCTTTGTTGACTTCAAAGTTTTGTGAAGAAAAAATATGTCAATGAATACCAAACAAAACTAAAACTAAAAACCAAACCAGAAAATGTTTCTGGGTGATGCAGATAGCTTGTTCGCCTGAGATGCTATTGCATCAGTGTGTCTTCCTTTACTAAACCAATGCATGCCTATGTTCCAAATATTGATCAATCCACTCTATTTGTTTTTTTTTCTTTCAAATCTACCTTCTAGTCAAGCAAGAAAAACCTTCATCCTAATCCAACCAATCTCCCAATATTTTTATCCAAATCCATTTATCCAATCTCTCATCTCATCCTAATTACAACTATTCACCCTAATCATCCATTCCTAATCATATTAATCATCCATCCTATCCCAACCATACACAATTTTATAATTGATCTCATCCTAACTATCTTAATCATCCAAATCCATACCCAAACTATCCATAAGTCTATTATTTAGAACCCTAATCCTATTTATTTTACCTAATCCAATTATGGTTATAATCCTTATTTTAATCATCCTTCATCTATTTAATAAGTGATAATCCACTTCAATATCTATTACTCTTAATCCAATTTTATCATTCATTTTTTTCGTGATTATCCTCTATGAAAAATATAATCCTTAATCCCCATCCATAATCATAATCTCAATCCATACCCCCTATCAAAATAGTCCCATTCCAACCAAATCCTACAATAATCCATTCACCCATCATTCATAGTTAATCAATTATTATTCATCTATCTATTTCAATGAAGCATCAAATTCCTAATCCTTAATAATGCACCTCAATATGAGGTCTTGGAGGAATTTTTTTTGATGGTTTCTTCTGATATCCCTGAATCTAAGCTCATTATTGGTTGATGAAACCTCTCATATATTCATGCTCTTCATTTTGAATTATGAAAAAGTGAGACAAAAAAGGAGTCATATTGATGACTAGTTTGAATCTTGCAATGGAGTTATCTCTCATTAAATCCCAATTTGTGATGTAATCATCTTCTACTTTTTGGAACCATGATGTTGCTTTCCTTGAAATAGATTCAATGAATAGACACACAAAAAATCCTCCTCAAAACACCTGTAACCAAACATGTTAAAATAAATTGTTGAATGTGATTTTTTGGATCTCACACATATTCTCAAGTAAACTTTAGGAAATTATTTTTCGACATATAAAGTAATAGACAATTCTAAACTTCCATACCACATGCTCCAGTCCTTGCCATAGAAATATAAATTTAGAATAGAATCAATTCTTTGTTATTTGTTACCATTGTCTGGTTTTGGATGTTTACATATATTTTTGGAGTGGGTCAAGAAATTTGTATTAAATACTATCCCTACCTTGTATTCAATATGAATTATTGTTATTAACTATGTTTTAGGGTAAATATTAATAAATAACAAAAAAATATAGTCAAGTCTAAAAGGTATCAAATTTGGAACAAGAGTAAGCTTATCTAAAACGCTTGAGCTATTACTTTATTTCTAGATAGCTCTCTAAAAAGTACTTAAAATTTAGATTTATATTTTATTCATAACTGTTAGTGTATTCTACTCTACTCTAGATAGGCTTAGTTAAGCCTAGTTAGGTGTTGGAGTTGATCCCTTGCATTGAGGAGAGCAACTCGCCACCACTACAGGATGAGGAGTTCTCTCCTCAATCCATGGCATGTGATTGCCTAAACTTTTCATTTTAATTTTCTCATTCTCATCCTTTATTATGAGGGTTTGAGCTCATTGTTCAAACTAGGCTAAATACAATCTTACACATTGTTTTATAAATTTCTCTATGTGCTTATTTTCTATCTTTTAGATCTTCCTAATTATAATATGGTATCAGATCTAGAAGGAGATATTTGGAAGCCAAAAGTGAAGCAATTTAATTGTATTTTGGGAAAATCGACCCCACCCTTGACCTAGATGACTCTATTGTCTTTTACCCAATATTTTCTCTTATTTAGTATGTAGAACAAAGATAACCATACCTTGATTTTTCTCATTTCTCTAGAGGGATTTATTTTATCTATTTTTTACAAAATTAGTTTCATTCTTAATCACCAAGAACAAGCATTCATTGCCATTAAGATCTTCATATTTTGAATTCTCATCAGATATACTAGCATTCTCATTCACATAATAAGCTCTATTAATCTTATTTCCTTTATTTTCTTTCTCATATCTTTGTTTATTACTTTTAGCTCTTTTTGGACACTTTGCAACATAATGACCCATTTCCCCACAACTAAATCATTTAAAGGGAAAATTACCTTCATAATTATTAGAGCCTTTCCTCATCCTTCTTACAAAGTTAGCTTTTATTTCATCAATTTTTTCTTCATCCAGAATCATTAGCTTTTGTAGCTTTAAAAGTAGTCTCTGATTTGCATTCATTACTTAGACTCGGCTTCCTCATCTCATAAGATGTCAAAAATAATAACAATGGATCCTTAGTGTAGTTCTTATAATTTATAGTTTGCTCAAAAGCACTCACCTTCTCACTATAAGCATCAAGAAGAGTTATGAGAATCTTCTTTACAATCATGGTTTCATCTATAGTAGCACCAAGTCCTCTCATTCCGATCACTATCTTATCTAATCTCTATACATAAGATTTAACATTCACATCTTCAGACATATGTAGAAGATCAAACTATGTCTCCAAGTTATGTAGTTCTGACACTTCTTTAACTCTTTCATCATCATCATGCACTCTTTCGAAGGAATCCCATACTTCCTTAGCAACCTTCAAATTCTAAACTTTAATCAACTCTGAATGTACTAGACTATTCTTCAAGATGTACTTTACTTTATTGTTCACTTCATTTGCTTTGATCTCTTCAGGCATACTTGGACCATTAGTAGGAGGAGTGTAAGGTTTTTTGTAAGATTTCTCCCCATCATATCCACAATATTCTAGATATTCTTCCATCAATACTTTCCAAATACCATAATTAGCTTCATTGAACCTTGGATAATCATAAATTATTTTCCAAACCATTCCAAACCTTCCTCAAGTAGTTAAGCTCTTCACCAAGGAATCACACTCTGATGCCAATTGTTGAATAGGACAATTGAGGGGGAGATTAGTTGTCATAGAATTAAACCTTTAATTCAATAAAGATAACTAATTCTCAATACTACTTAAATGATTAATCATCAAATGCCAATGCAAAAACTCAAATCCAACACATAAACATAATAACACAAAATTTACAGGGAAAACCCAATAAGGGAAAAAACATGGTGAGGATTAGCTCAAACTATAGATCATATCAAAATTGATTGTAAGAGGCTCAGTACCAAAAACAAGGCTTATTGCCAAGATAAGGACTCACTATCTAGAACAAGGACTCACTATCCAACATGGCTAACAATGCGAAGGGCTCACTTCCATAGAGATACATAGAGCACTTGATACAGAGAGACTATAATCCCAATTCCACTAAGGATTCCACCACAATCACTTATAGATATACATGAATGATAAAGTTCACCTTCTTCTCACCGCATCCAAAAGCTTAGCATTAGCCTTCACATTGATCTGCCACAATTGTATCACACACACTCATTGACTAGAATCAATATCACATCTAACTGAACTTCCTCTTTTCTCTTATCACTCTTCTTCACTCTTACAATATATTTCTTCACCACTAACTCATCTTGTATTTATACCATCTTCAACTTTGAAACATATCCAATGTCAACCATCCAAATTCAAATTCAAATTTGGTCAACACCAAAAAATCCTAGGGTTGAATTATAATGAGGGTGACCCAAATACATGCTTCAATGGACCCAAAAATATCCAGCATGCTTCATCAACCTTGAAAGTAGTATTTCACACAAGGTTGGCCAAACTAGTGTAAAACGCATAGAACCTTTAAGCATAAATTTTCAACATGTTGAAAATTTATCTTCAATAGAATCAAGACAACTTAGATCTAGAACCACAAGTTATAAGACTTCAACAAAGAGAAATACAGACCAACAATATTTCTCTCAGACCTCAACTAGAAACACAAAAAGCTATAGTTCACAACCAGCGAACACCACTTGCATTGTACAACAAATAAACAACCAAAAATATGGATATAGAATCTTCTAACAACCATGAACAACATGTTTGAACTACACAAACATATGAGAAAATATAGACCAAAACCCATAGCAACCACTAAATCCCTGAAACATATCTTCATTACAATTTTCTCAATATCCTCGTAATATACAACCAACAAAAACTAGTTGATAACCAGCTAACTAGATGACATGATTTACAACACCTTTAATCTTGCCATTCTTGCAACATGGTCTATTCTTTATATTTTCATTTTTGAGGTAAAAAAAATGACTAAATAATCCATACCTATATTGACTAGGTTTTTTTCATAAATCTATTTTTAGGGCACAAATCAAGGATTGATTTACATATTTTAACATTTTTGCAATCTCTTTAAATTTTAGTAGGGGTTTTTTTCTATATTTTTTATTTCGGGTCCAAAATATTGTAAAAATATTAAATCTAGTTTGACTATGTGAAAAAACAATATTTAAAACTAGTAACACATTTTCTATGCTATACCATTATTTTCTAATCTTTGTTGGAGTTTTATTATTTTCTATAATACACTTTCTGGCAACCATATTTTTTACTCCAAGACCCTGTTTGTGAAACTACTAACACATTTTTGTTGTAGCTACAATTTTTTGAGGCATTATCATATGCCTAGTATTAGTTGCAAACTTATTTTTCCAAGGTTAATGAACCTTTTTTATAATGTCTTTGGGTGAGTGATGTGTATTCTCTCCTCTTACACCTTTATGTGATTTGAGAATAAAAAAAATCACTGACTCTTTTCTTTTCTTTCCCTCTCATTTTCGTCCCAATGAACTGAATGTGTGTATATTCTCCCCTTGCAGTTAATATGATTTTGGGTGACCAAAAATACTTGGATCATTCCTTATAAGAGTATTTTCTAGGGATTTCATGAGACTAGGGGATGATCTCAACTCCCATTTTTTATGAAGTATAAAGAGTGGGAGGTCAATTGAAATACATGTATCTAAGAAGTGGAATCTTTTTTATCTAGTCTAAGCTTCCAAAAACTTTATACCTTGAAGAAGTGAAGGTAGAGAGTGGGTTACCCTCTTCTCCTAGAAATTTTAAATTATTCCTTTTCATCAATGGTTTTCACCTCACATACCATTGATGTATTTAGAGGACTCCTTAGAAACGTTTTTCATCATATATTAAGACTTTTTAAGTCATTTTTTGTATGGTGCAAGGTACAACATCATGCCTAAAGTCACTCACAGTGTTTATCCTTGATTAGAGATATAATATATTTTGAAAAGGACTTAGCCTTTCCATAGTATGGAAAACATGAGCATTGTATCACTAGACCACTATCTATTTACTCTTCAATGATAAGCTCATTGCACTAATCTTAATGTATTATCTTTTTAATAATTATAGGCTTGTGAAAGTTATTTGTTTGTGATGTAAGAGGTTCCTCCGCTCACTCACAACCAAAATACAATTCAAAAACGAAATTTCCATAAAATTTCTCCTTTCACAAATTACACAATTTCATAATTTCCCAGCCATCACAAATTTGACAATTACATTTTAAAAATTAAATCATTTAAAAAAAAAATTTAATACTGAATTTCACCAACAAACACTTCTATCTGTATGTAATTTCTAAATAAATCCACCATTGAATTTCAAGTTATTGATTACATATATGATTTGAAAATTCAAAATTTCCTCTCACTTTCATAGATTTTCACTATTCCTCATAGTCTAGAGCTCCTCAATCAACACCTCATAGCCAGCCATTTTTTTTCTTCCATTATGTAGAATTTCTCTATGTTTCTAGAATCTTCCTTGTGTATTGATTCTCTATTTTTTTATTTCCAAACATGGCACCCTTGCCTCAGCTTTTCTCTATTGAATGGTTCCTATTTTTTGTCATCATCTTGCAGCCTTTGTATTACTTTTTCAGTGCAGCAATAGCCTTCAACACTTTCCCATCTTAGTGTAGCCTTAATACCGCCTCACCAGATGGTTGCAACGATTTTTTTTTTACTCATAAAATATGTTCTTAAGCCCAAAAGAAATGGACAACAAGCTTCTCACCTCCCATGCCTTCTCTCCTCTTCTACTCACTTCCACTCTCCCCTCCTTCACATTCCATTTTCTATAATTTGCATATGTTATATTTTTCATTAACTACATCTTTGGTTTAGTGACTTATCTTTTCCTCTTCTCATTCTTGTTCGTGCCTTTTCTTTTAAGTGTGGCCTCCTTTTTTTTTTAATTCATTTATTCTAAAACTTTCTTCTATAACAATCTGAACTAGAAATTTAAAATAAAAGAATAAATAATATTTCTTCTTCAATTTTTAACATTGTCATATGCCAGCTTACTAATTAGGAGCTTCCTGTAATTAGGTGTTGACATGTGAAAAATTTAAAGTTCTCAATTTCACTCAAAAATTGGTTAGTAGGCTTGGAATGATGTCCTTAGGTCCTTTAAACAATTTCTCTTCAGTCCTAATTTTCTTTGAGAATTTAAAATTTTTGTAAACTAGCAACACACTTTCAACATTAAAAATGTAAAATTTCAGCATTAATTTCTCCCTAATAGTGAAAGATATAACTTTGATTATTTTTTCACATTCAACATGGTACTTGGAAAAGGGTTTGTGCAAAAGGATTCTACTCTAGCTCTTATGGATTTTTGGAATAAATTTTAGAAAACTGCTTACAAACTGTGGAGACTACAAACCAATGAAAGTTTGATTCTAACAATTCTTTGTTGACTTCAAAGTTTTGTGAAAAAAAAATATGCCAATGAATACCAAACAAAACCAAAACTAAAAACCAAACCTGAAAATGTTTTTGGGTGATGCAGATAGCTTTTTTGCGTCAGATGCTCCTGCATCAGTGTGTCTTCCTTTAGTAAACCAATGCATGCCTATCTTCCAAATATTCCTCAATCCACTCTATTTGTTTTTTTTCTTTCAAATCTACCTTCTAGTCAAGCAAGAAAAACCTTCATCCTAATCCAACCAATCCCCCAATATTTTTATCCAAATCCATTTATCCAATCTCTCATCTCGTCCTAATTACCACTAATTACCCTAATCATCCATTCCTAAACATATTAATCATCCATCTTGTCCCAACCATACACAATTATATAATTCATCTCATCTCAACTATCTTAATCATCCAAATCCATACCCAAACTATCCATAAGTCTATTATTTAGAACCCTAATCCTATTTATTTTACCTAATCCAATCATGGTTCTAATTCTTATTGTAATCATCCTTCATCTATTTAATAAGTGATAATCCACTTCAATATCTATTACTCTTAATCCAATTTTATCATTTATTTTTTTCCTCATTATCCTCTATGAAAAATATAATCCTTAATCCCCATCCATAATCATAATCACAATCCATACCCCTTATCAGAATAGTCCCATTCCAACCAAATACTAAAATAATTCATTCACCCATCATTCATAGTTAATCAATTATTATTCATCTATCTATTTCAATGAAGCATCAAATTCCTAATCCTTAATAATGCACCTTAATACGAGTTCTTGGTGGAACAAATTTTGATGGTTGCTTTTGATATCCTTGAATCTAAGCTCATTATTGGTCGATGAAACCTCTCATATATTCATGCTCTTCATTTTGAATTATGAAAAAGTAAGACAGAAAAGAACTCATATTGATGACTAGTTTGAATCTTGCAACGAACTTATCTCTCATTACATCCCAATTTGTGATGTAATCATCTTCTACTTTTTGGAGCCATGATGTTACTTTCCCTGAAATATATTCAATGAATAAACGCATGAAAAAATCTTCCTCAAAAACACCTGTAACCACACATGTTACAATAAATTGTTGAATGTGATTTTTTGGATCTCACGCATCTTCTCTAGTAAACTTTAGGAAATTATTTCTTGACATATAAAATAATAGATAATTCTAAAATTCCATACCACATGCTCTAGTCCTTGACATAAAAATATAAAGTCAGAATAGAATCAATTCTTGGTTATTTGTTTCCATTGTCTGGGTTTGGATGTTTACATATATTTTTGGAGTGGGTCAAGAAATTTGTATCAAACACTATCCCTACCTTGTATTCAATATGAATTATTTTTATTAACTATGTTTATAGGTAAATTTTAATAAATAACAAAAAAATGTAGACAAGTCTAAAAGGTATCAAATTTGGAACAAGAGCAAGCTGATCTAAAAAGCTTGAGCTATTATTTTATTTAGATAGCTCTCTAAAAAGTACTTAGAATGTAGATTTATATTCTATTCATAACTGTTAGTGTATTCTACTCTACTCTAGTTAGGCTAACTTAAATCTAGTTAGGTGTTGGAGTGATCCCTTGCATTGAGGAGAGTAGCTCGCCACCACTGCAAGATGAGGAGTTGTCTGCTCAATCCATGGCATGTGATTGCCTAAAATTATCGTATGAATTTTCTCATCCTCATCCTTTATTATGAGAGTTTGAGCTCATTGTTCAAATTGGGTTGAATACGATCTTATGCATTGTTTTGTAGATTTCTCTATGTGCTTGTTTTCTATCTTCTAGATCTTCCTAACTATAATATGGTTTCAGATTTGGAAGGGGATATTTGCAAGCCAGAAGTGAATCAATTCAATTGTCTTTTGTGGAAATCAACCCCAATCTTGACCTAGATGACTCTATTGTCTTTTGCAGTAGATTTATTACATAATTGGGTTGTTTGAAGGGTTATATCCTCTCTAGTTTGTTGATTTCTGAAAGAAATGCAAGAATTGTAGTCTATTGGCCTATATCCAAACACATATTTGTTGCATTTCTAAGGCATGTGATCAAGGCCCAAATAATTTCATGGACCATTGACCTCTGAGAGAGGCCCGAACTGGCTTGCTTAGTCCACATTCACTTGCATTTACCACGAGGGGCAACAATCTTCATTTGCTCCATTCCCTTTCACATACAACATCTGCAATATCATAGATCCACATGAAATTAGGTGTGATTTACCTCTGGTAGTCATGATTTATTACATTTGATGCAACATTTGAACTTGGAATCTTGTTTCAGTAGGGTGCATGGCTTTTTCCGTCACTTGGAGGGCATGTTCTCTTCATTGGAGGCCGGTATGGTTTGAAGGGTGTAATTTTGAATTTTGTAGAGGGGTCGACTCATTTGACATATCCAACCAAGCCATTTACAAGCCACACAAAGCCATCTGGAGGCCACTTCACCTCTCAATCCTATTGGTCGAGCCTTTGTGGAGGGCATGTGAATGATTGCAGGTGTTGGAATTTCTTGAAGGGGGTGTTTGAAACCTACAGTTTAGATCCTCAAAGCCACACCTTCTCACAATCTACTCAGGTCGCCCCTACTTTGGCGCACCCCCAAATTCTCAGATCTAGCTACCTTTGTTTCCATTTTCCTAATCTTCTCGTATCTAAGTTTATATTTTCCTTAAATTTTGTTTTATTTATGATTGTGCTTACACTTTCATATTAAAATAATTTAGGAATATAAATTTATTTAATATTATGCTTTTATATATGCACTAAAGTATTTCAAACTATGCTTTGAGAGGGGGGGACTTTCAATTTGGGAAAAATGCTTTGAAAAAATTAAATCTTTGTAAGGGGGGTATTTGGAAATGGTTACCAAAACTAGGGTTTCATCTAATATGGAGGGGTTCTTAATGTGTTGATTTTCTATTGTATAAAGGAATTGATCTATTTGTAATCATGGGATATGAAACCCACTCTTCTGTAATCAACCTAGAAATAGGAAACTATAAGTCTTGGTGTGAAGGCATCCTGAAACATCTCAGGCTCCATAATCTCATTCCATATCTGTATGGACTTATCCATAAACCAGGTAAACAATCTCAAAAGGATAATTTTTTTAATAATCATGATCATCTTTGTGGATTAATTAGTTTACATATTTTAGATGCCTCTTTGTATGGCATCATGGATATTGAAAGTCCACATGCACATTATGGATCAAAATTTGGGAAGTACATGGAGAATCCAATGTTTCTCCCTTCCCACATGATCCTACTATGATTACAACTCACATCCTGCATCATGGTTTAGATACAGAGCATTTAGTTGAAATAGAGGAAATCATCATTCCTCCACCTCCTCTTATTACTTCATCATATTTTAGAGTCGCTTCTTCGTGAGCTTTTGACAGTTCTTTTCAATAGGATATTAGTCTTCCTAGCATTACTGATTGGTATGCATATCTACATGAATTTACATGTATTTTTGTAGAGTCCCACATTGCTGACATGGAAGCACACATTAAGGACATTAGTCTTCTTTTTTATGACAACTTCAATGAAGTTGCAGCAACCTTGTCTTCTTCAAATATGATTTCTCTTTGTTCACCTACATCGTCTTCTATAGTGATAGTATTATATTCTTATGGTTCTAGTTATCACCATACATCTATGGTTCTTGTGGTCCCTATTATAGAATCTTCTATGACACTTGATTCATTCCATCACTATTCATCACATGTTAGCATTGGCTTGGAGATTCTTGAGCAACATTTGAAGACATCATGGGCACCATTATCATCATTCTTGGATGAGCTTCAACTCTATTCAAGATCATACATGCATCTCCTCATATGGGAAGATATCTCGCATCTTCAATTGGTTTCATTTCTTCCCAAGGGAAGGAACATTATGAAGTGTTCTTGGATCTACATTTGCATCCTTTGTCAACTATCCAACCTTAATATAGCAAGACATGTATTATGGGGGGTCTCATAGACCTTATATCATTTTCTTTCTTATGGAGGAAATCATATATTGTACTTTTGTGATAGAAGTAGTTCTTGGGGGGGTCTTGATTTCTCCTCCTATCTTTCTTCTTCTTTCACTTGTACATTTTTCACTTTCTCTCTTTTTGGAGGATAGTTTTTTCCCATTAGGTTTTCTATCTTTCTCCATTTCTGAGAGTTTTGCATATTGCATGGGTACCTCTTTTGGCTTGTAGCCAGGACCCATTTATTCTACCCACCTAAGATATGCTTAAGGGGGGTGTTAGTGTATTCTACTCTGCTCTAGTTAGGCTAACTTAAGCCTTGTTAGGTGTTGGAGTTGATCCCTTACATTGAGGAGAGCAACTCATCAGCACTACAGGATGAGGAGTCATCTCATCAATCCATGGCATGTGATTGCCTAAACTTGTGGCCTGAATTTGATCATCCTCATCTTTTATTATGAGGGTTTGAGCTGACTGTTCAAACTAGGCTAAATACAATCTTATGCATTATTTTACAGATTTCTCTGTGTGCTTGTTTTCTATCTTCTAGATCTTCCTAATTCTAATAATAATAATAAGGCAAAATATGTTCTTGGTCAGATATCAATATGAATGCTTGAGAGTAAACCTAATGATGGTTTCAAATCTTCACCAACGTTGTGTGATTGTTGATAGCCTTTTGTTGGGTTATGAATCTTCTATGTTGGAACTCTATTTTTTTTTGCATTATATTAGTTATTTTTGAACTTATTGGCATGATCAATAGATGAAGCATCATTAAACCCATTCATTGAACTTTTTTGTAATTTTTTTGAAATGATTTTTTTAGAGAAGAGGGGCACAATTATAGGTAATTTGATCCTAGATAATTGTGATTTTTAAGAGACCTAACCTATCTTGTGCTTACATCCTATTAATCATTTTTAATACCAGTCCTTAATCAAGGAACACTCAGCACTAGGTGTTTTGACTTTTAAATCAAAGTATATAAGTTTACTTGAGTTTAATGTAATATTTTTTTAAAGGAAAGAATATGCATTCAAAAAATATAGATAATATTGCTAATTAATAAAATATAAAACTTACTTCATGAAGAACTTGGAAACATGCATAATTTCCCATCACACAATGAACCTAATCCACTACCAAACAAACAAAGTTCTTTGATCAGGCATGAAAACTTCAAATGAATAGAACCTTTTAATAACTAGTGTCATGTGACTTTTTCCACAAGAGAAGAGAAATATATAAATAACCCTTTGGAATTAAAAGGGAGATATAAAATAAAGGATATTATGATCCTTTGGTTAAAAGAGAGATTAATAAAGAATATTTATAAATACTCTTTAAAAAAAATAAAAAAAATTTTATTTAAATAATTATTAAAAGGAAACTTTTTGTGAAAGGGTGTGATGGTTTGGAAACCACCTCGTAAAAGGATATACAAATCATTCATGTGAGACTTGTGAGAGACATTGGATAAGGGAGAACATTCAAGGAAGAACAACCAAGGAAGAAGGAAGTGGTTGGTGAGCTATGTGAAAGACGGAGAAGGGGCACATCTATAGTGTGTGTCCAACTTGGGGTACAAGTGTGTGCACTTAGGATGGTCCTGGCTAGGCCATGATATTGTTGCATGAGTGTTGAGTGTTGTTCTGGTGGAACCAACACTTGTGTAGAGTGGAAAAGTACGCTTTCCTCCCAAACTACTCATAGACAAAAGAGGTTGAACCAAGGACCATTCCAACAATAATTGAGATTTCTTCTGCACATTTCAAAGATAAGTATTAATAATTATTTGAGCAATAAAGTGTGTAAATCTTTAAATTTTAATAAATTAATTAACCATTGTGCTCAATACATTGAATCATGTCGCTAGAGGTTAGAATAAGTTTAATCACAAATTTGAGTAGTTTTGAGTTAGTACAATAATTCTTTGTTAGCAATCGTTCAATTATAGGTTAAGTTGTAGGCACCCATAGCGTTTAGTGCAAGTTTCTTTCTTTCACTGTTATGCAGTTTTATGAATTTCCAGCAAGTAGAATAGCTTAACTAGGATAACCTAAATATCCTTAAGTCTCTAAAGGAGCATATAGTGAAACACCATCAGAAGTTTACAAACCTTGGGTTGAAAATTTAATGTGGTCTTTACAAATGTTGAGTGGACTATTTAGCTAGTCATACCTCTAAAATGTATATCTTTTACCAAGTTTACAAGGCACTAGTTTAGACTTAACAGGATTCTTTCGGGAACTATTAACATATATCAAATATAGCTCATATATCTTGTCCCCTTCCTCATGGAAAGTATTAATAACGTCATCTACTAGCTTTCTATCCATGAACACCTTGGTTCATTCTATTGAGATCCTAGTAGCTTGTTAGATAAGTTCTTTAGTGACCGTGAAAATCAAACCCTTCACCAAAACTTTCCTATTATTATATGCCTTAGAAAATTAAACAGAAATGGTACCATTATAAAAACTAAGCCGACACATGAAATTTAAGAAATATAACTCTTCTCCAAATATCTTCCTCAAATTTCTATTAACTTGTATTTTCCTACAATCAATTAGTTCAATCCTTAGATTTTTCCCTATTCTACCATGTTATGACAAGTTTATACACCACTAGTATTTTTTCCAACTCATCCACAAAACAACAACAACGATTGCCACTAGAATTGTCAAGGAGATCAATGAATAATCTCAAAAACACCCCTTTTCTAGGAATGATTAATGCAATTATAGGAGGTAATACATATTATAGAGTACCTCCTCCCACCACCTATCCTAGTTATAAGAGATATTTTGTAATATTGAAAAATAGAATATGTTCACAATACCATCAAGTGATTGAATCCAAATCTACCAAATAATAAGCCACCACATTGGCTTAATTATACACATCACAAATAAAAATTGGGTTTCATTATAAAATTTAAAATAGTGAAACTTGTCAATTGAAAAAAATATTTATATCACATATTTGATGATATGATTATTTAAATATATTATTTTTCAGTCACTTACAATAGATTGGATATGATTTCTTTATTAAAATAGTAAAGAGGGAACTCATTAAAATAGAAAATCAAATCCATTTTTGTAATATTTTTCTTTCTTGATGGTTTAAAATTATTTTTAAAATATTTTATTAGATATTTTAGAAAACAAGAACTTGATTGGATAACATTTTGAAATTACTAACTTATCAAGTAGAAAATAAATAATTTTATGTTTACAACATTTATATTTTAGACATTTTTCTCCAACCATAAACTAGCACTTGCACCCCAATAAGGTGCAATACTTACGTCGATAGGTTGAGCCCACATTATTTACGGCCGTGAAAAGCAGTAGACGACGTGAGGAAAGTAGTGATCTATCTCACCTATCCCTCTCTACCGCTCCCTCCCTCACTCCCCCCTTCTCTCTCCCTCTTGGTCTCTCCTTCCCTCTCTATTTCTCTCTATATCACATATCCCTCTCTCCCTATCTCTCCCTCCATCCCACCTATTTCTCTCTCATTCTCTCCCTCTCTACTTCTCTCCCTCTCTCACTTATTCCTCTCTACCTCTCTCTCCTTCCCCCTCTAATTCTCTATAACTCCCCTATCCCTCTCTACCTCTCACTCCCTCCCTCTCTCTCTCTAGATCTCTCTTTCCTTCTCTACTTCTTTATATCCCACCTCTCTCTCCCTCCCTATCTCTATCTCACTTATCCCTCTCTACCTCCCTTCGTCCCTTTACCCTCCTCTCTCTCTCTCTCTCTCTCTCTCTCTATCCTCCCCTCTCTACTTCTTTACCCTCCTCTATCTTTCTCTATCTCACCTATCCCTCTCTACCTCTCTCTCCCTCCCTCCCCCCTTCTCTCCCCCTCTTGCTCCCTCCTTCCCTCTCTATTCCTCTCTGTATCACATATCCCTCTCTACCTATTCCTCCCTCCATCCCACCTATTTCTCTCTCTCCCTCCTTCCTTGTCTACGTCTCTCCCTCTCACTTATTCCTCTCTACCTCTCTCTCCTTCCCCCTCTAATTCTCTATTTCTCCCCTATCCCTCTCTACCTCTCCCTCCTTCCCTCTCTCTCTCACACTCTTTTGGCTCTTTCTTTCCTTCTCTACTTCTTTCTATCCCACCTCCCTCTCCCTCCCTATCTCTATTTCACTTATCCCTCTCTACCTCCCTTTGTCCCTTTACCCTCCTCTCTCTCTCTCTTTCTTTATGCTTCCCTCTCTACTTCTTTCCCTCCTCTCTCTCTCTTTCTTTATCCTTCACTCTCTACTTCTTTACCCTCCTCTCCAATTCATTCCAAAAACAACACTTCCTATACAGCTTTAGTTTTTCATTTTTCTATTTGTTTATTGTTTGGATTTTATAATACAGAACAAATTTTATTTTTAGTTCGATTTTATAACACACAAATTTTATTTTTTTAATTAAAAATTTATTATATTATATTATTCATTTTATTTATTATATAAATTATTTTATTCTAGTTTAGTTATTTTATAAATTATTATTTATTTTATTATATAAATTACATAAATAAATTATTATTTATTTTATTAAATAATTAGTATATATTATTTTATTTTATTTTATTTAAAGATTTATTTTATTTTATTTATTATATAAATTATTATTTAATTTATTTATTATATAAATTATTATTTAATTTATTTATTACATAAATTAGTATTTATTTTATTATTTTATTACATAAATTATTATTTATTTTATTTATATAAATTATTTTATTTTATTTTATTTATTATATAAATTATTATTTATTTAATTGATTACAAAAATTATTATTTATTTTATTAAAGACAGCTGTCGTGTGACTGACAGTGAGGTAGGTAATGACACGGACCATAGTGGAAAGTAATAAAATCAACTTTGAAGAATGTGATGAAGCTTCGCAGTAAAGCGTGAGCTGTCCGTTACGTCCGTAATACGCCAAGTTGCGTGGGATAAGAAAAAAATCTATAAATATTTTCTTGATTATATGTTCGTAATTTTGTGCAAGCATTAATATTTTGGACAAAACTTTGAGTCTACTATCTTCACCGGGAAGGATCCCAATGTCATCCCTTTTTGAGTGTCGAGCCTTTGCACTCAACAAGACTTGATCCTTGGTGGGCTCATTTAGAACCTTTCAAATTCACCAATAGACCAAAGGTCGATTGACATATTTCATATTTTTAAATTTGTATAAAGTGTAACTAGAGGAGAGAATCATAATTCCTTAAAGATTTGGACCTAGGTTATCAAAGTAGTAGAGGAGAGTTTCTTTGATTCTTCGTAAAATTGTATCCCTATCAATGATAGTTTCCCTTTCATGTCATAGAGTGGAGGAATGTAGGGTACCAAGACAATAGGAATTGTTTTTATATCAATGTGAGACAACCTATTCCATCAAATATGAACTTGCAAGTCAACTTAAAAAATTGATTACCTAATTAAACTTTATTATTAGATTAAATTAAATTATTAGCTCGTAAAATAAAACTCAATAGATTTGAAAATTTAAAAACTCATTTAATTATAAAACCACCTTAACAACTAGAATGTGCCCAATATTATAACTATAGAATTATTGCTCTAATTCAATATTTAAAAAACACCCTATAAAATTATTAACTAATATAAAATTAAATTTGTTGAATCCTTTTATTTGCTAATTTCATAACCAGACTAGCCTTATCATAAGTATTTCTTAAAATACTATTTAATAATTTAGAAAAAGAAGACGTGGCATTAACAGTTACCAACAATACTTAGGGTATGAAAGTTAAAGAACTAGTGTTGTACATGTCCATGACCATAAATCTGGGTGGAGGGGTTCAAAAATATAATCTATTCTTAATATTCCGAGTTTTTGTCAGCCCCGACTCATCTAGTGTCTTTAAAAAGCAAATCATTTTGTTGTTTTCTTATTCAGAAATGTTTCTTTTGCATGCATGAGGATATTGTTACTATCCAAGAGAAGAAGCCATGTAATGAGCTATTGCCTTTGGGGAGATTATTTCAAATGTTGGCTGGTTTCTTAGGGGTTGGATTACAGAATCAGAAAAAGTAGGTTTTTTTTTTGCTAAGATATGCAGTGAGTGTTTCTTTTTTTTTCAGCGTTTTCAGTCAAAAATCAGAAATTTCAGAGTATTATGATGGTATATCTCATGAGATTATTCTGAATGTGAAATTTCATTGTTTTGTTTATGTGAAAAATCTCATATTAGCTTCTTACCTGTAAGATCTTTCAATCCAAACTAAAAGTAGAGTGGTACTTACAACCAGGATAAAAAAAAAGGACAAAAGTAATCTTTTGTGAACATTAAAACTTCATTTTATTTAATTTTATTTGTATGTATTTTATGATGATTATAGTGTTTGTTTTAGTACAAGAATATCCAATAAAAAGACAAAACCTGATCATGAGTTTTTTCATCATATATGTGTCAGCAAGGTGCAACTCTTATTGCTAAGAGGTAAAATACTAGATCATATCACAGTCGCACTATCATGTTATAGATTGGAGGAACCCAGTGTACCAAAGCAGAAAAAGAGAGTTTCTTTGTTTCCTCATAATGTTGAACCTCTGCCAATGAGAGTTGTTCTTGCATGGCATGTATATGGCCATGACTTGGTTTCACCCTTTTATTGGATATTTCTGTATTGAAAAAGCCACTATAACCATCAGAAAATGCATACAAGTAAATTTAAAAAAATGAGGCTTTAATTTTTACAAATATTTATTTTTAGTCTTTTACTCTTTCGTCTTTACCTTGATTGCTTATCTTGTTTGTAAGTATCACTCTACTTTAGTTCAAATGGAAAATCTTACTAGTAGAAAGATCAATACAATGAATTTTTTAGAAAACAAAACAATAAAATTTCAAACTGAAAACAATCTCATAAGATGTACCATCATAATACTCTGATTTCTGATGAGAAAGTTGAAAAAAAAAACTACTAGAATCACTTTTTCTGATTCGCCTTTGTAATCCAACACTAGATGACCAATGACTAATCAAGATTTGGAATAATCTCACCCACATCTCCCATCTTTCGTTGTGGGATCGAACTAATATAAGAGATTCCAGTGCCATTGTTTCCAAAGGAAAGAGCTCATTACATGACTTCTTCCCTTGAATCAGCACAATATCCTCCCATGCCATCAGAATCTATCGCCTTTAGAAAAAGCAAATCACACCAACAGACTTTTCCCATCAAATTTCATTTGTTAGGGTTTATTTAAGAGCAAACGACAAGAGAATCAAGAGATGATGAGGTCCCTGCAGGTGCATATTCTGAACATCTTCTGAGGCCATTAAAGAATTCTCTTTGTGGATTTTGCATATATAATCATCCCTGTCTTATGGAAAGATATAAACATTGAGTACTGATGGATTTCTTTTGTTTTTTTTATTTGTTTGTTCTATTGAGGTAGAACTTAAAGTTTATGCTATCAGTGCATATGTATTGCTGATGAAGATCGAGATAAATTCAAGTTACATGAAGTGTCTTGATTAAGGTAACATTGCATGGAGATGCATTATCAATGCAAAAAACATTTCATTATAGAATTTTCTGATAATTATTTGTAAGTTTAGCATGCAGTATCAATTAAAGACCTCTAGGCCGCAGACATTTTTCTGATATGGGAGTGAGATGATCAGATTTTTTTTTAGACCAGCAACTGTTGGAAATTAAAGTTTACATTTAGTAAATTAGCTGTTAGGTTAGTAAAAATAAATTAATTGTTAGTTTTGAGGACATTATTTCCGTAAGAGAATTTGGAGTGGTTATTCACGCGAAAACAATGGCTTTAAAAAAGCCCATGTATTGAATGTATTTTCACCCCAAATGAATATAATAAAATTCCTCTTTTTTGTTTGCAATGTAAAACATTTGCTCTTTTTTGTTGTGCAAAAGGTGTTTGAAGGGGTTTTAGCACAGAGATCAAAATCTATTTATGATTTTTGGTAAGCATTTTTTTTTCTCAATGTGTCAACCAGAAACTGTAAGGAGGTGATACGGTATGAGATTTAAAAAAAATCAATGGTGCAATTCATTCTGAATATTTATGATGTCTCTGTATTCTATAAAAATGGAGTGATAAGTAATTAGATTGATTTTTTTTTAAAATGGAGAAATCATATTTTATTTCGAAGTTTGAGGGTCATGAGTTTCATACATGGCAAGTCAAAGTGCAACTAATTTGCAACTAGTTTTAATAGAAAAAGATCTTTGGGAATGAAGCAAAAAAATACTGGTTTGAAAGTGAATGAGGGTTAAAGTATTGTTCAACATATTAATACATTTCATTCTCTTCTTAATCAACTTGCTCGAATAAATTGTGCAGTTGATGATGATGATTCCAAAGCTATTTTATTAAATAGTATGCCCTCAAGTTTTGACAATGTTGTGTTTACTTTAAGCAAATTGAATCCAAGCTTGAGCTTAGAGAATGTGATATCTTATTTGATTGATGAAGAGAAAAGAGTCTAAAACTCACTCTACTGTTGCTGAATCTGCTTACTTTGTCAAAGGGAAAACTAATGCTTCAAAAGGAATAAATAAATTCAAATGCTTCTATTGTAATCAAAGAGGACACATTCTAGTAAATTGCATTTAATGTGTTAGAGATCTTATTGATGGCAAGTTAAAAATAGATAATGTTTTAATGGTCACTCAGGAAGAGGGAGAAATATGTAATATGGCATTGTGTGATTTAACTGATGAAGAGTTATATGTTCTCTAAGAATTAAATAGGGATCATGTTGGAGGCTGGAGGAAACGGAGGCAAGAGGACAACTGTCATCCCGCTTCTCGTTTAGGGATGATATTTTGCATGAGAAGCAAATTTTGTTTCATCTGGAGTCCTTTTAGGACCAAGATGAGGCATGCAGTGGTTTGTTGGTTTGTGGATAATTGAATCCACAAACCTGGAGAGTCGTGATTGTTGGTTTGTTCAGGTGTGGATAATGGAGTTAGTCTCGATTCACAGTTGGTTGGTAATCTAGACATTTAATTGAGACATGAGAAATTTGGATCAATGCTGATGAAGAGTTGGTAATCCAGACATTAATCGAGACATGAGAAGTTTGGATGGATGCTAATGAAGAGTTGGTAATCCAGACATTTATCCAGACACGAAGAGTTTGGATCAATGCTGATGAAGAGTTGGTAATCGAACATTTACTTAGACATGAGGAGTTTGGGTTGATACTCAAGACAAAGGAGTTTAGATTGATGCTGATTCAAAATTTTGGTTTATATGTAGATATTTAAGGTTTAAATTTTGGTTTACTTTTTTAATTATGTAAACTTTAATAGAGGGATGTTGGAAATTAAAGTTTACATTTAGTAAATTTAAAGTTTACATTTAGTAAATTAGCTGTTTGGTTAGTAAAAATAAATTAATTGTTAGTTTTGAGGAAGTTATTCCCATAAGAAAATTTGGAGTGGTTCTTCAGAGGAAAACAATGGCTTTAAAAAAGCCCATGTATTGAATTTATTTTCACCCCGGATGAATATAATGAAATTCCTTTTTTTGTTTGCAATGTAAAACATTTGCTCTTTTTTCATTGCTTTACAATAACAATAATACATTAAATATTCTAAGAGTTTCAGAAGCCTATGTAGTCACTCTATCTATCTTTTAATCTCCTATGGTTATTTTATCAAGCATAGGTTGGCGTCGGTCCTCAAATCCCTCACCAGTGAGGTTCTGGTCTTTTATACTATTATTTGAGCTTTCACATAAACATACAAACAATTGCTATGTTTCTCTCTAAACAAGCAGCTATTTGAAAAATTAAACCAAATGGCACCATAAAATTGAGGGACGCTTAAAGCTAGTTTGTCAATTCAGTTTAATACTGTGTCATAATGTATTCATATAAGTCTTTTCTCATATATTGATCACATATAACAATGACGATTCTTACAGAAGCCAAGTCATAATAGGTTAATATTAACTAAGGGAGAGCATGATGCGTGGTCACGGGCTGGAGAAATCGAATTCAGAATTTCAAATCAATGGCAGCGGATCTGGGAGTGAAGCAAGGTCGAATCAGGAGCTGGAATTGAGTCAGAAGCAAGGTAAGGATGACCAGGATGATGTGGATTCCAGTGCCAAAATACAGGTGGACCTCGGGGGAGATGAAATTCTGGCTACTGTCTCTATTTCTTCTCCCACCAAAAAAATCGAGAAGGTTAGTGGGGGTATGGGGACCACTGGCAGTTTAGGAGGCAACTGCAAAACCTGGACCTCGCTTTTCGGGGTAAAACCTAATGGAAAGTCGTCCTTCCCTCCGGTGCAAAATATCTCATCCCTTGCTAGAGGTAAGTTTGCTATTTCGATTCCTGATCTGATTATAGATCATAGCATAGCCTTAATGGAATGAACTTTGGTTGGAAAGTTTATGGGTCCTAGACCAAACATTGAAGTGGTCAGGGAATTTGTAAAAAACAAATGGAGAACTAGTGGGAAAATCTTTGTTGCTGCTCTTCCTAAGGGTTTTTTCACTTTGTAGTTTACTTGCAAAGAGGATATTACGGGTGTGAGAGGTGGAGGTCCCTGGGTGATAGGAAAATTGTCCCTGGCTCTTAAGAAGTGGTCTTCCCATTTGGATCTATTGGAATCAATTTTTGAGAATGTTCCAGTCTGGGTTAGACTTCCTGGCCTGCCCCTGGAATATTGGAGTGAAGATGTATTATTGGGTATTGCTAGCTCCTTTGGTGAGCTCCTCTCGATTGACACTATGATAGCTGCTAGAAAGAGATTGGTTTTCGCAAGGATCTGCGTGGGGGTCCCTCAAGAAGTTGATCTTCCCTCATCGATAGAGATAAAGTCTAAGTTGGGCTCCTGGGAACAGAGTATAGAATTTGAAACTATCTCGTTTGCTTGCTTCAAGTGTAGGAAATCTGGACATTGGGCAAAAAAATGCCCTCTTAATGTCGCCTTAGAGAAAGGTAAGCCAGTTGAACAAGGGAAAAAAGAATAAAAAAAAAGAAGAATGACTCTGGAGAAGAAAGGAGGGAGAATAAAGAGCTGGAGTTGGTTGCTGAAGTTGATAATCTGAAAGGTACCTTAGAGACTGAAGTGGCTTTGGAGGACAAAGGTGAGATCCCTTTGGAGCCTCACAATCCATAATCTGTTCCCATGGATAGAGGTTTTGTTGAGGGCACCCTAGTTGAGAAAGGAGATCGGATCCTGTCTCCTTCGTTCTCCCAAATGATAGTCCCTTCTGATAGAAATGAAGAGTTTCCGGGTTTGGAGGATATTCCCAGTGTAGGCCTATCCTTGGTCTTGAACATTCCCCCTCTCCCCTTGTTTTCTGGATCTCCCTCCCCTATGGGTGTGGAACATCCTTTGGAGACCAGCTCAGTAGTTGGGGTTTTAGACTCCCTTAATAATTAGGATCATTCGGTAAACCTATCCAACAATGCTTTATGTTGTCAGGAGAATGGAAACATGGATACTCTACCTTGGGAACAAATATTACCAAATGATAAGGATTGGGAATCTAGTAGAGAAACGGATAGTCAAGAAGAGACTGATAAAGAAGAGAATATTTTAAAGAAGAAGCCTAGAAAAAACAAGCAAGGGAAGACCCCAAGTGGTATTTCTACTAGATCAAGAGGCAAGGCTAATTTTGGTGCAACAAAAAACTCAAGATGAAAAAAGTCTTTGAAAAAAAAAAGATAGCTAAACATCTTTCAGGAAATAGCGGATGGGTCTCAGAAAACCATCCCGGAGTGTCTTTACTCCCCCGGTATTTAATGAAGATTATGTCCTGGAATATAAGGGGTCTCAATAGCCCCCACAAGCAGGATGTTCTTCGTAACTTTGTTAGAGATCACAAATCGGATATTCTTTTGATTCATGAAACAAAAATGCCTAAGGAAACAAAAATGCCTAAGGAGAAAATAGAAAAATTGAAACTCTTTCAATACTACTACAACCAGGGTAATAACTCTAATGGTGCCTTGGGTGGCATTGTTACTTACTGGAACTGCCACAACATCAAAGGTGATCCAATTTTGGAAGGTACGAATCACATAGTTACTAGATTCACTCATATAAGAGATAACTTTAGTTGGATTCAAATGAACATCTATGCTCCTAATGGCAAAGGTTTGAGGAAATCATTTTGGCTTGAATTAGCTTCCATTAGAAGGATTTTTGATAAAGAAGCTTGGATTGTTATGGGGGACTTCAATACTCCTTTAATGAATGGCGAGAAATTTGGGGGATCACAGATCAACTTAGAAAGTAAAGAGGATCTTTTGAATTTTATAGATACTCAAGGGTTGATAGATCTGGATCTTCATGGAGCAGCCTTCACCTGGTCTAATGGCAGAAAGGGGACGGACCTTATATAGGTCAGACTTGATAGATCTCTGATCTCTAATCATTGGTACTTTGACTACTTTTGCTCCCTGAAAGTTCTCACTAGAATAGGTTCTGATCATTTTCCTATTAGTCTTACTGCGGATCCTATAAAAACGAGGAGGAATACCCCCTTCAGATTTGAAAAAATATGGATTTCCCATCCTGGTCTTAAAGAGGAACTAAAGAAATGGTGGAATATTAGTATTCAAGGTACTGCTATGTTCAGAGTTGCCAAAAAATTAAGGGAAGTGAAGTGTAAGCTTAAAGAATGGAAAAAGGATTCTTTTGGGAACATCTTCAAGATCAAGTCCGAACTTCAGATGGATTTGGGAGCTATTCAATTCAAAATTCAGAATGAGGGCTACTTGAATGATACTAAAGAAAAAGAGAATGAGATCCTAAAGAAGATGCATGACATTATTGGGAAGGAGGAGGAGTTTTGGAAACAAAGATCTAGAGCTCTTTGGTTGTCTACCGAAGATAGAAACACCAGGCTTTTTCACCTTTCGGCTTCTAAATACAGAGCTGTTAATAGAATATCCCAAATTGAGTTGAATGGAACTAGTTTTGTTGAGGAATAAGACATAAGCAGGCAGGCGGGTTCCTTCTTTAAACTTCTCCTGTCGGCTAGCTCTGAAATAAACCAAATTGAACAAGATCAGTTGGTGGAAACTATTCCAAGAATTATCAATTAGGAGAACAACTCTTTTTTGACTGGTATCCCCACCAATGAGGAAGTCAAGAGGGCTGTCTTTCCCTTTGATAGGGAATAAAGCCTCGAGGCCCGATGGTTTTCCTTTGTTCTTCTTCCAACGGTTTTGGGATTTGGTTGAAGAGGATGTTGTTAATCTTGTTAAGGAATTTTTTGGAGCGAGATGTCTTTTAAAAGAACTTAATGCTACTTTCTTGGTCCTCATCCCCAAGAAACCTGGAGCTGACAACTTTGAGGCCTTTAGACCTATCAGTCTTTGTAATTCTTTATACAAGATCATATCTAAGGTTTTAACTTCTAGAATTCTTGTTTTTTTGCCATCCTTGATTTCTCTTCAACAGAATGGATTCGTCCCTGGCAGACAAATTCTCGACTCTATTGTTTCGGTTC
The DNA here is from genome assembly GCA_007115665.2 of Sequoiadendron giganteum. Taxonomy (NCBI): domain Eukaryota; kingdom Viridiplantae; phylum Streptophyta; class Pinopsida; order Cupressales; family Cupressaceae; genus Sequoiadendron; species Sequoiadendron giganteum. The sequence continues at coordinate 284,149,076 of CM021100.1, read as the reverse complement.
ATGAAAACATTCACTCCCTTGTTGAATCAAAGACTGAAGGTTTTCTTTTAAAGCTCGACATTTCAAAAGCCTATGACAGAGTTGATTGGGTTTTTTTATTTAAAATTTTGAAGACCTTCGGTTTTAATAATAGGGTGGTTCAAATGGTGGAACAACTTGTGTCCATAGCTTCCATATTAGTTATGGTCAATGGCTCCCCGACTTCCTTTTTCTAGAGCACCAGAGGTCTCAGGCAGGGTGATCCTATCTCTCCTATTTTATTCACTATTATGGCTAAAAGTTTAGGTAGGAACCTGAAAAAACTGATTGACTATAAAGTTATCTCCGAGCTCAGACCGTCCTCGGGCAACTTGGTGTGTTCTCATCAACAATTTGTTGATGATACTATGCTTATGGGTAAAGCTTTTGTGTCCAAAGCTAAATCTATTAAACAACTGCATTATAAGTATGGGAGAGCTTCAAGACAGCTTATCAACAATAAAAATAGCTCGCTGTTCTTTTTCAACACTCTGGCACACCGTCAGACTAAATTTGCTAGAATTCTGAAATGTAAGGTGGATACCCTTCCTGCCACCTACCTGGGTCTTCCTTTAAGTATGAAACCTCCTGATGCCTTCTGGACTTCGTTGGTGGAAAGATTTAGTAAAAAGCTTGCTGGTTGGAAAGGTGCTCTGCTTATCCAAGCTGGTAAGCTTCAGCTCCTCAAAGCCACCCTTCAGAATCTCCCTATCTATGCCCTAAGTCTTTTTAAGATCCCTGCCAAATTTGTTGATACTATAGAAAAAATCCAAAAAATATTTCTTTGGTCAGGTGTTGAAGAAACTTAAAGAATTCCCTTAATTGATTGGAATCTGGTTTGTAGATCTAAAAATAACGGCGGACTTTGGCTAAGAAGAATCAGATCTATCAATAAAATCCTTTTGGCTAAGCAAATTTGGAGAATCTTCTCTTCCTCCAGGGAGTGGATTGATATTATGGCTGGTAAATATTTGGATAAAAATTTCTCTTCTATTATTAAAAAGGAGCCCCACCTTCTTCCAAAAGGATCTATATGCTGGAACAACTTAATCATTGGAAAAAAGATTGTGGAGGAAGGCATTGGTTGGCAAGTGAGAAATGGAAATAGTACTAGATTTTGGGAAGACAAATGGCTTTTCAAGGAACCTCTGATAAATATCAATCCATTCAGAGATTGGGCTGAGATCTGTAAGGCTAGGTTTGGTACTTTTGTGAAAGATTACAGTGAGAATGGTATATGGGTGGACTTAAGCAGAGTTAGTCAGGCTCTGGCCCCTATCCAGATTTCTCTGCTAGCTGTTAGACTTAGTTCGGAGCAGCTGGAGGACCATGCAGTCTGGTTTGATGATCCCTCTTGTAATTTTTTGGTGTCTTCTACCTTTGCTAAGTTCTCGTCCTCTCTGGATCATCCTCCCTTTTGGTCTAAAGCCTGGTGCAATAGTCTGATACCTAAAATTAACATCTTTTTTTAGATCTTGCTTCAAAATAAGCTGCTTACGATTGACAACCTATATAAATAGGGATTTCAAATCCCCAATCGATGTTGTCTTTGTAAGATGGATGTTGAATCTGGTAATCATTTATTCCTTCATTGCTCTTTTGCTGCTTCTATTGGGGATAAGTTTAACAGATTATGGAATCTTTCTTGGGTCTTTCCTTTGCTCATTGAGGAATTCTTCATCCAATGGAAAGTGCCGACAAGGAACCCTTTACTTCAATTTTTTTGGGAGCTATCTTTCCCTCATATTGCCTGGGGCATCTGGAAAGAACACAACAATAGAATTTTTAGGGACAAAGAAGCCCCTGTGGATCATGTCTTTGATAATATTGTTAGATATCTAAAGGAAAATCTCAGTGCCGTGGCCCAGAAGGATAGGAAGATACCGAATGCTGAGTTTTCGAACTATGATCTTGGCATTGCTAAGAATTGGAACATATTCCCCATTCTGTTTAGTTTTACTATGAAGGTTAAAAAGGACAGAGAGGGAGTTTGCTGGACTTTTCCATCCGATGGGTGGATCAAAGCTAACTTTGATGGTGCAGCTAAAGGTAATCCGGGGGTGGCGAGCTGTGGAGGAGTTTTAAGGGATTCCTATGGAAATTTCATGGGTGCGATGGCCTCTCCTCTTGGCTCTCAAAATAATCATCTGGCGGAGGTGGCTGGTGCTTACCATATTATAAATTTAGCCCAAAGTCTCAATATAAAAAATTTATGGCTGGAAGGAGACTCCAAAAGCATAATTGACTGCCTCCATGGCAAGTCTCCTCCCTCGTGGACCATCAAATCTTGGATTGATGAAGCTAAACTAAAATTGGAAAGGTTTGAAAAAGTTAAAAAACACATGCTTATAGAGAAGCCAATGCTGTTGCAGATATTTTTGCTAATGAAGGAGTCAAGCGTGAAGATTTGTGTACCTAGCTTAATAATATCGATCTTAATATTGAAGTTTGTGCCCTAATAAACTATGATAAATCACATGGTAAGGCGTTGTGTTATCCCTTTAATGAGGACAGGTCAGATATTTCACATCACAATCATTAGATTGTATGGGACCGAGCCCGGTGGAGTAATTTGTAAGTTTACTCCACATGCTTTGTTGGTGCTTAGATTTGGTGGGGCCAATTTTAGAAAGGATTGTGTTTGGCTCTTCTTCACAGTGTCGGCCAATATGGGTGGGGACATAAAGCAAACTAAGCTAGACAGCTACGAAACCCACATGAAAAATGCAAAGGCCTGGAACAAGATAAAAAGTGGAGGTATGTTACCTTTTCTAGAGAAGCTTCATGGTCCTGATCTGGAAGCAACGAATCTCTTTGCCAAGAATTGGCATGATGGAAACTTTACTCTATTCTGCAGGAATGTGGAGCTCAATGAAGATTTGATTGCCAAAGTTACGGGATTACCCATGGATGGTAAGAAGTTTTTCAGGGACAGGGCTTACTCTGATGAAGCTATTATCAGATTCCCTAAAAATGACATGGAAAAGCAAAACCTAGTTAAAATTGTGAACAACTATTTTGATGTTGACTCCATAAAATCTATATGGAGAAAGGCCCTTCAGGCCATTATGGAATATATCACAGTGGATGGACGCTTCACAAAAGTCTACGGGTACCACTTCGCCCTCCTCAACCATTTCCGCTATAAGGTTAGGGTTTCTATCCCTTATTATCTCTTATATTCTCTAAAGAAAAGTTTGGAGGACAATATAAAGAATCCCAAAAGATTCCCTATCCTCCATACTAGTTTAATTAGGCTTATTATTGATTATCTACATGAGCATGCCCCTACTACTTCGGAAGCCAACCCTGATGTTGATAGTGAGGATACTGAGCCCAATGGCTCAGATTATATGCCTAACCCTAGACCTGGACCAAAAGACCCTAGTCTGCATGCTAGCCCTTCCAGTAACTCGGGTAAAATCTAGGATGCGCTTGACCCCATCTGTCTTCCTCCTAAGAACAGCCCTGCTAGCAAGTCCACCTAGGCTAAAAGCCTTGTCTCTTACTCTGAAGAGTCCTCTGAGCCGGAGGAAGCCGCTACCAATACTTCTGAGCGTTGTGTGGGCCCTACTCCTGACTTACAAAATGCCGACAATTCCCCTGTTAATACTGGTAAAGAGCCATCCCTGGATTTTCTCTACATGGCTAAAACCAATTCCGAATCCCACTCTAAAATCCTGGACTAGAGTTTCTCTGAAATTAACGAGCTTAAAATTAAAAACTGGGCTCTGCAAAGCAAAATTGAGGAAATGGGAGTTAAGATTGCGGATTTGGGTAAGAAAGATGCAGTGCACAGCAACAGGATTACCGACAATGATGTTGAGAGCTTAAGGATTAACATCAGAACCATTGCAGAACAGAACAACAGAATAGCAAGACACAATGCTATAATAATCAATGCAATGACCGAAAAACTTGACAAAGCCCAATAGGGATCCTTGGTGGTTGATCTTGAACACACTGAAGATAAAAGTCGGGAAACTGATGGTGGTATTTCTAGAAGAACCCGCGCGAATTTGAAGCGAAAGGCCCCCTTAACCTTGAAAATGGTTCAAACTTTCAAAAAGGGGGTTATTGATATGCAGGCTTTGGAGGCAGAGACAGAGATTGTCCTTCGGTCTCTAAATTAATCCTGTGTTCTTTTTTTCTGCTATCCTTTTCTTTCTGACCCTCCTGGTCTTTTTTGTTTGCTTGTTGCTGTTTTTTGTTGGGCAGTTGTATTTTTTTGGTGGACCAATGGTGGTCTTTTCTCTATCTTGTAAAATTTGTGGTTTCGGATCCCTGTAAAACCCGTTTTACCCTTTTATCAAAAACAATGACGGTTCTTCCATAAAAACCTAGAAACTAAGGCTACAACAACTAACAAATGTGATTAGAATTGAACTCGAACCAAAAGTAAATCCTCCATTACAAAACAGAAAAGCTTCCATTGATTTTTTATAGACTAGAGTTTACTTCTTTCTTCTCATATCTTACAAAGGAAAACAGAAGGTCCAATCCAGTGAGAAAAAATCCCTATAGCCTAAGCACAGTTAAGTCAAGTTCATTTTTTTCTAACTCTTTCGTGAACAGTTAAGGCAAGTATCAAACCACAGCCGCTTGTAACTTTCTGCCCTTGATATAAAATCGTCATGATATTGCTTCAAATCCTTGTAGTACTGTGACTGGAAAATATTCAATTCCCTTTCTTTTTGCAGTAATGTATCTTTACTTTCCTTGCCTTCAGGAAAACTTTTGCTCCACTTGCTTGCACGGTCTATTCCAGATCTTGAAATCCCTCCACAGAAAATAGAACCTACAGCTGAATCGTTTCTGTGAACTTCAGGCAAAAGACAACCAAGACTCTGTCTATCAGCTGCAGTAAGCTCTCCATTCCAAGCTTCCATCATTATAGCAGGCACTGGCAGAAGTTTGTGGAGATCCGATAAATCTGAAGGAACCATTATTTCTTGAGCTATTTCTGGATTTCTTACGATACCCATATTGTTCATCGCTCTTTTGCCGATTCCAACAGCCTGACTGTTATGCTTTTGACTTGCACATGCAATAAGATCTTCCATTCCAATATATTCTTTGTATTCTTTCGGCTGTTTTTCACAGGAATTCAAAGGATCTTGCTTCTTCCTCTTCCTCCTTGCCGAATAATTTTTGGTTGTTAAATCAATGTGATGTTGGCAATAGATGTGGTTAGAACGAGCATTTTTACATTGCCAATTCTTCTTTCGGTCTGATCTTTGGCAGCGGTATTCATCTGGGATAATGCATTCCTTTCTCTTCCTGGGCTGCTTCTCCTTCGGTGAGCAGGGATCATGCTTCCTTTTCTGCATTGCTGTGCTCTGATTATAGCCAATCCCAGGCCACCTGTATATATTGAGTTTATTAAGGAAGCCTAATTTTTTCAAAAACTCGAGGGTAAAGGTGAGAGGCCAACCTAGAATTAGGGTAAACATTACTCTGATCAGAATTTGTCTTACAATTAAATAGAATAGCTTAACAAGGCGGCTCTTTATACCAAGCGAAATAAGCTGTAAACAAACCGTCATAATTAATAGAAGTTCTCGCTTAATTGCAACCCACGTTGAGGTATAGAGTGTACCTCTTTAGGTATAAGCAATTAGGTCTTGACTAGATGCACCTAAGTTTAAGTAGTTCTTTATAATTAAACTTAAATATTGTTAGTTTTGAAGTTTATCTTTAGCTACTAAATTCAAATGTCAATTTATTTTAATAACTAATTATTATTTATCAAATTTAAGTGAAGTATTGGATTGATATGTTATTTAATATTTTAAAAATAGTAAGTTTTAATTTTTTATAAAATTATATTTATATTTTTTTATAAATATTGTTATCATTTTTTATCAAGTGTAAGTAGTGGCTGGTACTTGTCTTTATAGTATTGTAATTATTGTTTTTTAGGTTTGAAAAAGAAAAATATAAGTTGTATTTTAGTATTGTGAATTAGTTCTTTGTATGACCTAATCCTAGCCCTAACTCACACCCTAATTCTAACTCTAATCCTAACTTTAAATTTGAACCCTAACAAGAAATTCTAAACCATTATCTTAATTTTAGACCTATTCTAACCCTAAAGAATTGTAGAAATATATGACTTAATATTGGGAATAAGATTTGGAATAAAGATATTAGATAAATAATTTATATATATATTAATATATATTATAGACATTGATTATATATATTAGATTATTTTTTTTAAATAAATTATATTATAGACATTGATTTTGGTTTTGTATAGACATTATTTATCTAATATAATTTAAATAAGTAACAAGTGTAATAAGTTTTTGGATTCAACTGTTTATGTATTTTACTCAACGTTTGGATCACACCTTTTTCATGAACTGTGGAAAACTCATACCATCTATAACATGTGTAATAGTTTCTTATTGATTAGTAATGGATTAAATCCTTAATTTATGTTAAATTATTAAATATTTTAAAACTTATGCTTTTCTCTCTTATGTCTATTAAACAAATTAAAAATTAAATTGTTGACATTTATTTATTTTTTAGATATTTTTTATTGTGGTGAGTTATATTTTTTATAGTGTCCAACTTGTGCTACAATAGAACTAGTATACATATATTAATTAATAATATATAAAGAACGCTAAAAGTTATCAATACTTAACATTGTTTATTATAATATTAATTCATAAAATATATTAAAAACTAATAATATATTTAAAAAAACTCTATTTACTATTTTTTATATATCTATTAATTAATAATATACATAAAAAACTATTTAATAATGTAAAGGTTGAAAAATATATTTTTCTTTTGTGAATTTAGAAGATCCAACTCTATAAAAGATAAACACATAGAATTTGGTTATATGTCTAATCAAGTGTCATGATCTTGTATTGGTGCTTATAGGTTAATATAAAATATGTTGCATCTTCTATTTAGTTTCATGTATTGGATAATCATGCAACATATAGTTATATCTTTAATTTTTATCAAAACTATTATGTATCATTAAAAATTAGTTTACTATATTTCCACAACGTATATATGTGTTTTTTACTTTCAGATAAATTGTTATGTAAAAATTATAATCTGTCATCTGATCTAATAGATGTCAATTTTGAAATGAATTTGAAAATCTTGTTTGGTTGCCATTTCAAAGATTTATTATTGCAAATCAGTTTTGGTTGTCATTGTCAAGATTTATTATTATAAATCAGCTTATATTAAATCTTCACTTATATGTTAAAATATATTAATTGTTTGTTGGGTATTTGAATAGTAGATGACATATAATTAGATAAAGAATTAGTAGAACTTTCTTTTGAACATTCATCCATATTTTATTTTGAATGCAACGTGGTAAGTTTATAAATTTAGAAATGTAATAAAATAACTTACTAAATTTTATAAAAGTAATTTTTGAAATTAATAGACTTCAAATTAAAAAATATTCAAGATTTTTTTAGAATAGGATATCCCTTTTTATATAGACTTGTTTAAGCAATCTTTTCCAATCAAAAATATTATTTATCATGATACAATATTGAAAAATATGTGAGGTTTCTAAAATTTAGATAATTAAGTATGAATCAACTTTGTTAAATATACTATTACATATAAGTTTATACATTAATATACTAAAATTAAAAGAAAAAGTATTCTTTGATATCATTATACAATATTTTTTCACACTAGAATAATAATTAAATTATAAAAGAATGAAAAATAATTATTTGAAAAAAAATCTAAATTAACTATTCAAAATTAGAAATTAGAAAATTAAATTAAAAAAATCTTAAATTTACAATTACATAAAAATATGTTTTTTTTAAAATTCAAAATCAATATATATTTATAAAGAAATATTATAAATTTAAGGTTTCACTAAATATTTTATTGTACAAAATAATAGCAACTTAAATATGCATCCTAATAGAAAGACTTTTCATAATAAGTGTACATTTAAAATCATGTTAAAAATTTGCAAAATTAAATACAAAGAAAATATAATAAATTTATGATAACTAATAAAAATAAGTTCTTAAAATAATTGATATAATATTATTATTATGGTTAGGGTTAGATTACAATTAAATTAGGGTTAAGATTATAATTTTGTAAAGGTTAAGTTTCAATTAGGGTTAAAGTTCAATTACGTTGATGGTTCAATTATGATTAAGGTTAGGTTTAGATTAGTTAAGGTCAAAGTTCTTATAGTTTTATAATTATTTATATGTTTAATTAGGATTAGAATTACAATTTAAAAGGTTAGGGTTCAATTAGGGTTAGATTTCTATGATTAATTAGGGTTAGGGTTCTTATAGATTTATAATTATTTCTATAAATGAAAACATATTAGTTTAATTATGTTATTATAATATTTTAAATATAATAATTTATAGCGAGTGGACCATAGTTAGAATTACGGTTAGGGTAGGATTAAGGTTACAATAATGTTTTAATCTAATTAGGGTTGCATTCAATTTTAATAAATTATGGGCTGCCTCAAAATATAGATTAATGGTTATAATCATAATTTTAACCTCAATATGAATATAATAATCATGAGATTTAGAGTTCAATTTATGATTACAATTATGGGTGCATTAGAAGAGGATTGGAAGGATATAAATTGCACATTGAACCTCTTGAAAGGAAGGGAGGTGGAAAGAGAATAAAAAAGCAAGGGTAGTAGAGCAATGAGTTAAAATGAGCAGTAAATAGGAATAAATCACAAAAGAAATTAGATTAAAAATAAAATATTCTTAACTTTTAACACTTTGATTAATTAGATCAATTAAAAAAAAATTATATATTTATTCAACATATTTTTGAATACATATGTTTTAGTATATTTAATGATCCATTTAAACACAAAATATATAATTAGGTCAAGATAGTTACCAACTTATTGTTCAAAAATAATTAATTTTATTTTTTTCCATTTGAAAACATGGTGATTACATATATTTTTGTATTCTCTTGTAAAAATGTAAATAAAATTAGAAAAATGAAAATAGTTGTAAATAAAAATCAATTAATATTATAATTAGGTTATCTTATTTACTTAAGAGTTATTTTACTTTTTACTATTTCAAGATTATTTTATTTTATTTATAATATAGGTGGCTAAAGATATCTCTCGGCATACATTACATATATTTTTTAAATATAGGTATGCTAGTAATTACTAGTAATTAGAACTCATTTTCAATTTTACCACACACTTAAGATATAAATTTTTACTTCTCAAATTGTAAGGGAATAAATCACAAATACATAGAAGTAAAATCCAATAAAAAATAAATTTAAAGGTGAAGCAAACCCAAGATTTTTTTTTGTTTAAGATAGAATAAAAAGACAAAAGTGAGATGAATATGGAAAAAAAGGAAAGGAATAATGGAAGAAGATCAAAAGAAAAGTTATTCTATCAACAAGGACGAAATAATAAGAAAATGATGAGAGGAAATTATTTTAGCCTTACAATTAGGGTACAAAAGACAAAATGTTTCTTCCCAAAAAATCTCAATATGGAGAGAAAAGAAGTGGGAGAATAAATTTAAATAGAATTAGAAGAGATAATAAAATTAGATACAATTAGGCTATATTTTTCTTTTCCACAAGGAAAAATTAAATTCTTGTGAAGATTAAAAAATGAATATACAATATTGTATGATGTCAATTATTCAAAATAAAAAGGGAATAGAAAAATAGAAATCTCATATGAACAATAAAACCCTCTTCTTAAAATGGGTATATCTCTAGCCTACATTGGACCATTTTCAAAAATGGTGTAATGAAAATTCGAGGAAAACACTTAAAGTTTGAATTATTCCTAGAGATGTTCGAAATAGAATGTGAAACCAAAGGAAATCAATAATATTTTATGAATGAGGACCCCTTCTTAAATGAGTGGGTAGGTTTCTACATAAGGTTTGGGAGCCAAAATTTTATCCTTAAAACATAATATCTACAACACTTGGATGTAGATAAGGCTTTATAATCTACCTTGAAAATAACATAACCCTAATATTTCAAAATATATATGGAATTTCTTTGGAAACCTCATATCAATAGAGAAAATTATAATGGAAAATGATTTTGGTTTATATGTTAATATATGTATTTACTTAAAATTTGTGGAACTACTTGCCTCCTCAATTAAAATTCAAATTAAATAAGGGATATGAAGGAAACAATAGAAGTTGGTATGACACCAAAGGTTTTTCATATTTTTTTAGAATATGGACATTCAAACAATGTAAAAAATTATAATAATGTAAAAAATTATAGCAATGGATAGCTCAAGCCCCAATTAATATCCTTCTTCTAAAAATAAGAAACACCATCCATAAAAAAATAGTGGATCTTATTAAAAATAAAAGATTTGATGAGGACAACAAAAAGAGAATTATTCATGAATGATTTGTTGGAACAATAATAATCAATAAATTTGAAAAGGCATTGGAAATTTTCTTAATAATGATATCAAGAATTTTCCTCCTCGCATGGGATAAAATAAATAATATCAAAATAATAAATAAGGGGAAATATGAAGAAAACAAGTAGGAAAATAAAGAGACCGAAAATTACTTTAAAGAATAACCATGAGTAGAATACATGAGGAAGGAGACTTTGAGGAAACCTACAAATTAAAATCTTTGCAATATCATGACATATTCTAGTGACAATCCAAAATTAACAAACCAAATTGTAGATATTAGAACAATAAAAAACTACTCATTAATGATGCAAAAATAAATCCTTGACAAATGAATATGGGTCATCCCACAATAATGGGTTCCAAACTTACAATATCCTTGTGCTTTCCTAAAATCATATATTTTTAGAAAAACTAATAGTTCAAGCCTTGAAAGATTGTATCTAAAGGTTTTTAATTGAAGAGAGTTAGATAAGATCCTCTAGTATTAAAACATACCCACAATGGAGTCTTATTTGCACCTATCAAAATCCTAGAAAAATACTATTTATTTACCTTTTGAGGGATTAAATGATGTCATTTAGAAATTATGTTTTGTAAGTATATAGCTCTTTTTACAAGCTTTCCAAAAAGTATAAATTTAAATATTTTTAATTTTATTAATATATTTATATTTTATTTTTTATGAATGTTGTTTTTCACTAAACATTAAGGTATTTATTTTGATTAGATTAAAATTGGGAGGGACAATACCCATTACAATACAACCATCAAGTTTGTTAGTGTTTCTTAGATCAGATAAATAACTAAAAACACTTATAATATTTGCAACACATAAGACAATAAACATAGCAAGATACCCTGGGAAAACGCTCCTCCTAAGGGAGGAAAACCCAGCAAATATTTCTCTTATATATATAGGAACAAGAGAAGAAATTTGCTTACAACTCAGGCCCAACAATGGCTGAATTTGATACAATGAACAATCACACCTCTCCTAGATGCAAAGATACAAACGAATATGTGTCTCCTTGAATTCGGTCTACTGCAACAAAACAATGATCTGCTACAGCTATATGATCTGCTACTACACAATGATGATCTGCTGCACAAGTGCAACCTTCTCCTAGGAATGTGAATTATAAAGAATGAACTTGGTAATGAAATGACAAACATGACCTTGTATATATACAAGATGAGGTAACTCAATAAGGAGGTCAGCCTTCCTTATTAAGTAATTAAATTACAAAATACAAAGTAAGGTCGGCCCAAATAAGATCATCAATTATTTACATAAGGTCGACCTTCTTATAATTCGAAGTCTCAAGCATATAAAATTGAATAGCCAAAGGCTACATTCAATTTTTCATTCTTCTTGTAAGTTGTGCAAGGCTGGAAGTATAATCCAAACGCTGCAAAACATCAACACTCCCTCTCAGCTAGGGATGATACTTCCAGCTGCACAAGACACATCATCTCAATGTGAAAACAAATAGGATATCACCTCATCGTGATATCAACCATCATGGCTACCTCCATAGATGGTATGTACAAGTGCTCATCACTTAATGTGATGTTGTCGCCTCAATGTGACTTTCACAAATAAGATATCACGTCATCGTGACATCAGATATCACCTCATCGTGATATCAACCATCATGGCTACCTCCATAGATGGTATGTACAAGTGCTCATCACTTAATGTGATGTTGTCACCTCAGCGTGACTTTCACCATGGCTCCTCCAGAGGGTGAAACACAAGTTCAAGTAAATCATCACGGACTCCCTCGCGTGATGCTGGACCATGGAGTCACACACATGACATCCACCATGGCTCTCTCAGAGGGTGGAACAAGGGCTTTCACCTCAAACTTCTCTAGTAGAGAAGAATGCATTAACAAGGGCTTGCACCTCAAATCTCTCTCAATAGAGAAATGCATTATCAATTTTGAAGATCACTGATCTTGAGACTCCCTCTCAGCTAGGGCTTCATTCTCCACCATATCAAGCTTGTCTCGAAGGTACACAACCATTATCCTAAAAGAGATGCTTGATGAGAATGACTGCCATCTACTCATCAGTGCTAATATACCTCAACTGAATATCTTTCCTTGATACCATATCTCTGATATAGTGGTATGCTTACTTTATCATGAAACCCATGGAAAGATAGAAAGCTTCTCAAAGCTTTGATTAACACAAAGGATGACAGTTGGCTTCAACAATTGTTCAACCAATCCTGCAAGGAGATTTCCAAGCCACACTACTTCTCAAGCTGCCACAAAAGACTGCTTCCTGCTGTAACAGGATATCATCACAGACCTCAACTGAAACAACATCCAGAGCAACACAACCATCTTCTTTAGGTTCAATAGGCTCCCTCTGAATCTTCAATCACTTGCATCAACCACTTGACCTCATTGCCTGCAACGCTTGCCTTAGAGAAATGGTTTCCAACGCACACCTCTGTAGAGATTCACGATTGACTCTTCAATTGCATCCCAGATCACTCTATTCTAAATAGGTTTGTGGAGCTACCAATATCAAATCTAGATATCTGTCTTGTGCAATTATGAATTCAGCAGTTGAAGGGGTCTTTCAAGGATTTTACACTTGTCCTTGCAATGCTGCAATCTTCACTTCTTCTCAGTGAGTCATAGAACTCCCTCTTGATCCCAAGTTTAGAGATTGCAAAGAAGACTTTTGGAGATGTACTCCCTCTAGCCACCAACTCAATCCCTCTAGTGTTTACTCCCTCTTGATCATTTCTTTGGTTGACATGACTTCTTCACAAGATGCCTCAAGCTTTTCATCACTAAGTAATCTCTTATCATCTTCTTCCCCCTAAACCTGTCCAGGAAGTATTTTAGATAGAGATTACTAACAGTCCATAATTATCCAAAGAAATATCAAGATTAGAATCGTACAAGTTATATCATGAATGAAATTTTTCAAAAGATCTTATGCTAGTGAACACAACACAATTCAAGAGAATCTACTATCTCTCTTAATTACAAGATCCAAAGAATAAATAAATGATCTAACTCAACAACCAAAGAATACTTATCTTTTTAACTATTCTGATAGGTCCAAATGCTGGACATAGTATGCTACGTTGTACTTGAGCTCAGATCAGTCCGTACCCTTCATAGTTTGAACACAATGACGACCTGAAAGGTACTTTATCTTCGAGAGATATCTCCAGCCATCAATATAGTCCAATGACTGCAAGCTATGACTCCAAGCTTGATCATTTCTTCATTCGGTATGACTTCGATATCCTGTGACCTCATAGAATTCAAAATCTCCTAAGTAATAGATAATTAATTCATCAATCATGACATGTCTTTCTTTCAATTTTTTCCCAAGAGCTCTTAAATATTCTAAAGGGTGGACACAGTACGATACGCGTCTCTTGCACTCAAATCAGTACACAACCTTCACAGCTTGAACATAGGCCCATGACTAGAGTGGAAATTCACTAGAATCATTTTGGGGAGATATTTCAATCACATCCGCAAATGAAGCATGTTGATTAGGCCTGGTAGGACAATCCTTCGCATAGTGACCAAATTTGTCACATCTAAAGCATTGAACACGAGAGAGGTCCCACTTATTCTTGAATGTAGGAGCACCATCTGACCCATTATCTCTATTCCTCTTGAAGAATCCTTTCTTCCAAACTTTTCCTTTCTTCGATGAATGAGAGGTGAGAACATGTAAATCTTCGTTCTTTGAACTTTGAACAATGCCTCTAGCCGCCAACCTCGACTCCTCTTGAATGCAGTCTACCCTTAATCGATCAAACTTGGGAAGTTTTGATCTCGCACTAATTCCTTGAATGTAAGACTCCCAAGATGAAGGAAGACCATTAAGAGCCAACATGGTCAAATCATTGTCATCAATAATATGACCAATGGTAGAGAGTTGATCTCTCAATTCGGAAATCTTCATGAAGTAGGTGATGACAAACTCTCCTTCTGCCATCTTAATGTGAAGTAGTTGTTGCTTCAAGGTTAGGGCACGATTGGTGTTGTTGATTTCTTACATCTCTTCCAATGTTTTGAACATCTCCCTTTCAATATCCAACTTGAAGACAATCAAAACAATATGATCTTTGACGAAATCAACCAACACTTTCTTTGCCCTAGTATCTTTCTTCCTCCACTGTAACTTTTCTTCTTCCTCCTCAGGTTCGGGAACTTTTGTTTTCACAAACTCAACCAAATCATTCTCTTTGAGTGTGAGCATGATCCCGAACCTTCATGATGTGTAGTTAGAAACTCCTTCGAGTCTATCCTCGATTTTCAGACCATTCACCATCTTAAAATAGGAGATAGACTGAAAAAGATTAGAGTGAGTGCTGCAAAATAAATCTGATCACGATCTTTTTAAAACCCACTTTGATACCATGTTAGTGTTTCTTAGATAAGATAAATAACTGAAAGCACTTATAATATTTGCAACACATAAGACAATAAACACAACAAGATACCCTGGGAAAACCCTCCTCCTGAGGGAGAAAAACCCAACAAATATTTTTCTTATATATATAGGAACAAGAGCAGAAATCTGCTTACAACTCAGGCCCAACAATGGCTGAATTTGATACAATGAACAATCACACCTCTCCTAGATGCAAAGATATGAACGAATATGTTTCTCTTTGAATTCGGTCTGCTGCAACAAAATAATGATCTACTGCAACTATACGATCTGCTGCTACACAATGATGATTTGTTGCACAATAATGATCTGCTGCACAATAATGATCTACTGCTCAAGATGTTGATCTGCTGCACAAGTGTGACCTTCTCCTAGGAATGTGAATTATAAAGAATGAACTTGATAATGAAATGACAAACATGACCTTATATATATACAAGATGAGGTAACTCAACAAGGAGGTCGACCTTCCTTATTAAATAATTAAATTACAAAATACAAAGTAAGGTCGGCCCAAATAAGATCATCAATTATTTACATAAGGTCGGCCTTCTTATAATTCGAAGTCTCAAGCATATAAAATTGAATAGCCAAAGGCTACATTCAATTTTTCATTCTTCTTGTAAGTTGTGCAAGGCTGGAAGTATAATCTAGACGCTGCAAAAAATCAACAAAGTTCAACGCGAGGCTCAAGAGAAGTGAAACACATAGAAAACTAAAGAAAAAGAAACTGAAACAATTTGACCAGAAAAAGAAACAAAGAAAATACATAGACAAAAGACTAGTAAGGGACGAAGAAATAGCTACCAGTTTCTCAATGGATTTAGACCACTAAATTCCTTCCACACTGGAGAAAGGAAGTGGAGATTCTTCTCGAATGATAGGGGACCCTTCTGAATAGCCTAAGTATCCACTAGAGTGTCTAGAGTTGAGCTATCCACCATCTTACCATTTTCTATGAATTAATATCATCCAAACCACCTTCAAACACCCACTTACCATGCATTTTACTTATCTCTTGATAAAATAGTTGGATGGTTAGGGTGGTGTTCTTCATAGTTTCCTTGTGGTAATCAGTAATGACTTGGAGACATTGCATTATTTTTTCCTAGTTCTTGTGAATAGAATCAATCTCCATCTATAAATTCTTTTTATCCTCCATGCCCACGAGAGCCCTAATCTCTTCCACCTCCTTTTCCTAATTGGCCCAATGCTCAAACAACTTAGTCAAGGAGGAAATCATATCTCAATGGCCACTATCCTCCATGTCACCCAACCAAAAGACCTATTATTGTAGCACCTTGTTTTACATGACATAAATTATTTCTTTGGAAATAATCATTTGAACCAAAAGCCACTTGAGTGTGACATTATTAACATTAACCATCTTTGGTATTTCATAAAAAAAATTGTGAAATGGATTACCAATGGCACAATTGCCAAAACATACCTTTTGTTTAACATGGGTCCCTTCTAGATTGATGCAGAGATTAGGGAAACTTTGAATGCTAGGGTTAATGACATGAGGGGTATTGGGGAAATTATAACCCTCCACGTGAATAGGGGAGTGCATGGGAGAATTCGCAGGGGTGGGATTCCATGACTCATCATTTGAATTATCAAAATTATCAAACCTAGAAGGAGAAATAGGAGTAGGATCCAATAGGGGAACACATTTAATGGGGTCAAAGGGGGTTTTATCCATGAGCATGATTGATACAATGAGTAGTGGGTGGGATTTCATCTAGGGTGAAAGAGGGTATAGGGTCTGTAGTGGGTTCAGTGTGGTCACAAATGACCATGGTATTATTTTTAATAGTCTCTAGAGAGGGTAATAGAGTGGCCTAGGAATGATAAAGATAGAAGATTAAACCCTAGTGAATAGGAAGATTCTTACTTTTAGCCTAGATGTTTATAATAGATCACTCAAGAGAGGAAAAGCATCCAAAAGGAAAATTTAATTTTTAAATTACAACAGAGATGGTTAAGCATAAGAAACACATGGGCATGAAAATGATGGAAGTAGCCCTTGAGTGTAATATACCTCATCAAGACTTCCATAATATTACTCCAAATCCTAGGGAGGTCAACCCTATTGAAGCCATTCTAGAGTTTATTAATCTTTTATGCCTCTTTTAAAAAGTGCATAATATCTTTTTGATAGTAACCCTTAGGATTATAGAGATTCATGCAAGCACTAATGAATTAAAGCCCTATCACCTCATTCATCTAACAAGTAGGAACCTCCATAAAGAGATTTGGGTCACGCCCCTCCATTCTTTCCACATATGAGGCTAGCTTGCCCCATTGAATGATGATCCAAACCTCCATATATGACCTCCACATCTCACAATTAGTATGTTTTTCTTGGACTACTTCAACCCCATTGAAAAATTAATGGACAACATAACAAAGAAATGAAGTCTGTAGAAATGACAAGAATAATACCAGAGGCTCCACAAGTAAGTATGCTTACGAAAAGACTACTTAGAGAGTTTAATTTTCAAATTTCTAAGGGAGTTGATAGAAAATCCAACTTGATCTCATTTTAATGGTACATTGGCATCATGACAAATTAATTCATAGACATTCCTAAGGATATGAGAAATATTACCCTAGATAGCTAAATTAGGGGTGAAAGTGCTAAGGTTAGTTAGCACATCCACAAATTTTTTGCCATTTATAAACACATGAATAGGTCTACTATTCTCAAGGGAAATCATGAGATTATGAGTGGATAAAACATGGTCCTAGGTGGACCAACAATGGTTAACATTCCCTGCCAGCAATAGAATCATGTTTTTGGAATCCCCTTCAATGAGCAAGTTACGTAACCTAGCTTGCATGGAAATTTGAATGCCATGAAACACCACCACCACCTTATCAAAGCTAGAAGATTGCACTCCAAGATTCATCACATAAGATAATATCATTTTGCCATTATGATCATGAATGAAACCACCCCCACCCACCCATCAACATCAAGGTATTTGTTTTACATATAGAAAAAAAAAATTAGAGAAAAAAAATATAAAAAATGTGTGTGCACTAGCTGCTAATGTTCTTTTTTCATCAAAAGATACAAAATAAGTTATGAGTGATGATATACGCCTATTTCTTGATTATAATTACTTTGTCCTAAAAATTTAATTAAACATTTATGCAATAAAAAATTATAAAAATATATCCATGTACTAGATATTGATATTAAAAATCCATATTTTAAAATTATAATTTTATCCTTTCAATAAAAATGTTATATGTGATCATAAAAAAATCACAATTTATTTCTATTTTTTTCTTAAATATATTTAGAATCTACTCACAAATTTTCACAAGTTAGTAGTTTACATCATCAAAAAATTATTAATAGTTTAATTTTTATAGGTTTAGTAAAGTGAGATTTTATAAAAAGATGATATTAATGTCTAACTTGGCCAAAAAGTGGAACATTGTATTGCAGGCTGACCAATACAACTAGTTTTTAAGGAAAAAATAATAAAAATACTAATCAAGACATCCAAAAAGAATACATAAAGATTTTCAAACAACAATAACTATCACATACAAAATAAAATCAAGAACCAAATAGTGCTCCTACAAACCCACAACCACCAACTACCCATTATCATAAAGAAATGCATGAAAAATTTGCAATGGTCAACCAAAAATACATATAAAAATAAGATTTGGATTGCTAATATTTCAAAATTTATTAAAATATTTGTGTCATAAATGAAATATTTTGGCATCCAAACTTCACAAACTTGGTGAAATTTTTCTTATAGTTCTTTTTAGCTTGTTAAAATTAGTAATAATCAAATTAAGCAAGGTTTTCTTATGTCTCTTTCTACAAAATGAATCTAATCCTAACTATACTTATTTAATGGATGGGATTTTCTATTTTCAACAATCAAGACAAGGAGAGTCTTCAAGGAGAAAATATCCCTTGGTTGTACCTTAAGAAACAGAACTCGGGTGAAAAGGTGGAAAACGAATAATATTTGTAGAACTTAATCAAATGAAAACTAAAGTATCAATGACAAAATTATAAAATTTCTTAGTAATAGAAATAGATAAAAAAGTTACAACCTAAATTTTACAAAAAGAGAAACTTTAAAAATCACACCTTCTGTCCCCAAGAGGATTAAGCCTTGGCCATAGACAAAAACATTCCATAGGGAAATCTACTCCCTCTAGTGTCCTCCCTGTCAGAATAAAGAGTAAAACCTTTAAATCTGCATCATTCCTGGCTCCTCAAGTTCATATATCTACACACAAAATAGAGACGTAAAAATGTTGAGGCTATAATGTTGGTGATCAAGGTGAAAATTGTTAAAATATAAACTCAAATAAGTGGTTGCAAATCTAAAATTATGTATTCAAGATTTTCATAAGGGTAAACCCACAAAAGTGGTTTAGAATTCAAGGGAGGAAGGAAAAGTTGCAAAAAATGACCTCATGCAAAAAAAAATGGTTTTTGGGGGTTCAAATGAACCCAAAAGGGGGTTTTCTTGAACCCTCATTCAAGCAAACCCATTCAATGCATTCCTAACAAAAATAAATAAAAACCATGTGGAAAGGGGGTTTGAGTGAACCCCCCTAGTTCGCTCAAACCCACCTTTTCCCACCTTCTCACCCTTTGCAACCAAAAAACTACATAACTTTTCCCTTTGAAGTTGTGGAGGATGAAAATGGAGGAGACTTCACAAACCCAATTGGATGATGGCAGTCCTTGGAATGAGCTATCGAACAAATATAATTTTAATATATTTTGGTTTTATTATGTATGTGTTTTTTTAGTTTTATTAAACATAGCTTTTTCACCAAAAGTCAAGCTCTATGTTCTGCACATGTGAAAAAATAGTAGATTATCAATATAAAATTTTGAGAAATGTGTTCAGGCTGGGTATTGATGTCCTTGATCCAATTAAAAAATAATAATTTTGATACATACAATTTTTTTTATGTTGTATATAGTTTGCCTATGTCTAAATTGTAATTGGTTTGACTTCGAAACTTGATTAAGGAAAAAATATTTAATAAAACACTATGAAACCAAATGAGCTAGTTAGATATCGTAGTTACAAATCTAAATTTGAAAAAATATAATTTTATCCTTCATAGAAAAAAGGTTATGTTGTATACAGTGAGCGTCACTCCTTAAAAATGTTGTTTTTCTATAAAAGCTAGTTTTCGATAGAGATGGAAAAATAAGTAAAATTTGATTCCAAATTTTTTGAAAAAAATATATTTAGAATATATAGACAAAATGTCACACATCTTCAAATTTCTCACAGTTTAGCTACTATAGGAGCCCAAAAGTGAAGATTTAGTTTAAAAATTCAGTTTAGTGTCTAGTTTGCCCAAAATTTGTAAACTAGTATTGAATCCACAGCAAGGAGATCCAATATTTGTATTAATCTTTAAATGAGATACAATAATACAACACTCCTCTTTGAATTCTAGCAGCACTTTATTTCTCTTACAAAATGCAAATGCACACTACAAACCACCATCACAATGATGTAATATATTTGATGATATGATTATTTAAATATATTATTTTTCAGTCACTTAAAATAGATTGGATATGATTTCTTTATTAAAATAGTAAAGAGGGAACTCATTAAAGTAGAAAATCAAATCCATTTTTGTAATATTTTTCTTTCTTGTTGGTTTAAAATTATTTTAAAAATATTTTATTAGATATTTTAGAAAACAATAACTTGATTAAATAACATTTTAAAATTACTAACTTATCAAGTAGAAAAGAAATAATTTTATGTTTACAACATTTATATTTTAGAAATTTTTCTCCAACCATATACTTGCACTTGGACCCCAATAAGGTGCAATACTTACACCGATAGGCTGAGCCCACATTATTTACGATCATGAAAAGCAGTGGACGACATGAAGAAAGTAGTGATCTATCTCACCTATCCCTCTCTACATCTCTCTATCTCCCTCTCCCCTTCTCTCCCTCTTGCTTTCTCCTTCCCTCTCTATTTCTCTCTATATCACATATCCCTCTCTACCTATCCCTCCCTCCATCCCACCTATTTCTCTCTCACTCTCTCCTTCCCTCTCTACTTCTCTCCCTCTCTCACTTATTCCTCTCTACCTCTCTCTCCTTCCCCCTCTAATTCTCTATAACTCCCCTATCCCTCTCTACCTCTCCCTCCCTCCCTCTCCTCTCTCTCACTCTCTCTAGCTCTCTCTTTCCTTCTCTACTTCTTTCTATCCCACCTCTCTCTCCCTCCCTATCTCTATCTCACTTATCCCTCTCTACCTCCCTCTGTCCCTTTACCCTCCTCTCTCTCTCTTTCTCTATCCTTCCCTCTCTACTTCTTTACCCTCCTCTCTCTTTCTCTATCTCACCTATCCCTCTCTACCTCTCCTTCCCTCCCTCCCCCTTCTCTCTCCCTCTTTATCTCTCCTTCCCTCTCTATTTCTCTCTATATCACATATCCCTCTCTACCTATCCCACCCTCCATCCCACCTATTTCTCTCTCACTCTCTCCTTCCCTCTCTCACTTATTCCTCTCTACCTCTCTCTCCTTCCCCCTCTAATTCTCTATATCTCCCCTATCCCTCTCTACCTCTCCCTCCCTCCCTCTCTCTCTCTCACTCTCTCTTTCCTTCTCTACTTCTTTC